>JARQZK010000785.1:185000-342500 GCA_030704885.1 Cynegetis impunctata | reverse complement strand
TATATATATATATATATATATATATATATATATATATATATATATATATATATGAAATTGTTTAAAAGAGTTCAGGAAATATTTTGATGATTTTATCAAATTGAAACTCTGTGATATATAAGTTCTGCAAAAAACAAGTGTTAAATCACTTCATTGCATATTTTTAGAAAACAATATAGTGGTAGTTATCACCAGTGAAGTGATTTTCAAACGGTATGTAATAGTTTGCATTAAGTTTATTTTGTATTTATTTACATAAAGTTTATTTTGTATTTTTTGAAACCTATGTACCTAATTGCTATTAATTTTTGATAAGCACTGTCGCTGATACACAATGAATATTTTATGATATAATTGGGTAATTGTATGGAACTTCATTAAATAAATATATATGTATATATATATATATAAATATATATATATATATATATATATATATATATATATATATATATATATATATATATATATATATATATATATATATATATATATATATATATATATATTTATATATATATATATATATATATATATTTAAATATATATATATATATATATATAGATATATATTTATATATATATATATATATATATATATATATATATATATAGACATCAGAAAGAATAACTCCGGTCGTGATACATCAAATAGGTTAACGGGTTAAACGGATGAATTAAAGGCTGGTAAAAGTGTACTCTTATATTCTTTGTCAACGTTTCGGCTTCTAATTTAAGCCTTCATCAGGACTCTACAATAATAAGTTAATAATTAGCAACACGAGCGGTCTCAAAACAAGCAAGACTCACCGAATGTTTGAGGTTACAAAATAAGCTAACATCTCAAAAAACAGAAAAACACAAAACTGATGTGACAAACCATAACATTATTAAACTGTACTACATTATATGAATTTATTTAAATTAAGTCAACCATGATTTCTTCGAAAAACAATTATTACGAATATTCAACAAACACAACATCGTGGTACCAAGAGAATGAAGCAATCACAGAATGCTCAAACAACAAGTTGACAACCTAAGTTATAAAATTAAAATGAAATAAAGTGACACAAATGTTCTTCTTCTTCTTATCCTGACCTTAATAATCAATCCACAGAACTTTCATTGCAATTCGTGACGTCATATGCTATTAAAAAGGAATAAATACTACTAATGTGCTCTATATCTTTCCTCGAATTCATTGAATCCGGGCAACGTTTTATATGATACATCTCCAAAAATGATCTCTTATCTAAATTACTCTCAAATTCTAAAATTTTTGCAGATCCATAGTCCATGTTATGGCTTGTAACTCTGCAATGTTCAGCCAGTGCACACACCTTCTTTGGGTTTCTTATATCACTTTTATGTTGGCTAATTCTCTTTTTTAATTGCTGAGACGTCTGACCAATATATGATAATTCACAACCATGACAAGGAATGCTATATATATATAAAACTTAGTGGTGTGGTGTATAGCATTCCTTGTCATGGTTGTGAATTATCATATATTGGTCAGACGTCTCAGCAATTAAAAAAGAGAATTAGCCAACATAAAAGTGATATAAGAAACCCAAAGAAGGTGTGTGCACTGGCTGAACATTGCAGAGTTACAAGCCATAACATGGACTATGGATCTGCAAAAATTTTAGAATTTGAGAGTAATTTAGATAAGAGATCATTTTTGGAGATGTATCATATAAAACGTTGCCCGGATTCAATGAATTCGAGGAAAGATATAGAGCACATTAGTAGTATTTATTCCTTTTTAATAGCATATGACGTCACGAATTGCAATGAAAGTTCTGTGGATTGATTATTAAGGTCAGGATAAGAAGAAGAAGAACATTTGTGTCACTTTATTTCATTTTAATTTTATAACTTAGGTTGTCAACTTGTTGTTTGAGCATTCTGTGATTGCTTCATTCTCTTGGTACCACGATGTTGTGTTTGTTGAATATTCGTAATAATTGTTTTTCGAAGAAATCATGGTTGACTTAATTTAAATAAATTCATATAATGTAGTACAGTTTAATAATGTTATGGTTTGTCACATCAGTTTTGTGTTTTTTCTGTTTTTTGAGATGTTAGCTTATTTTGTAACCTCAAACATTCGGTGAGTCTTGCTTGTTTTGAGACCGCTCGTGTTGCTAATTATTAACTTATTATTGTAGAGTCCTGATGAAGGCTTAAATTAGAAGCCGAAACGTTGACAAAGAATATAAGAGTACACTTTTACCAGCCTTTAATTCATCCGTTTAACCCGTTAACCTATTTGATATATATATATATATATATATATATATATATATATATATATATGTATATATACATATATATATATATACATAAATATATATATATATATATATATATATATATAGGTATATATATATATATATATATATACACGTGTCAACGGCTGCTTCCATATAAACGTTCTATACCGATAATTCTGCTCTACTTTTTTAATATTTTCCCGTGACTAATTTCTTTTCTGTTAAATAAATAGTACCCTATTATTATTATTTTCGAACATTACATAGGTAAAGGTTTCTGTAGTTTCCCTTGCCTTCTAATGATAACAATTTTGAATGTTAATATTAGACTGAATAGCACGTAATAAATAACAAAGAACAACCACATCCGAAAGAATTTTTAACAAGACAGATCAATCTTATCTATTCAATTTTTTCAAGTCAATAAATGTCAAAGAATTTTCAATTTTTTTCAAAAGTTTTGAATAACTATGAATGTCGTAGTGAAACGTCAACTTATTAATTAAATCGAGTTTTTTAAGATTCAACCAGCCTGTTATTGCTAATAATTATCAAGAGATTATATATATATATATATATATATATATATATATATATATATATATATATATATATAGTTTCATGAGCTTTGATGATATGGCGTTCCCACCCATCCTTTACGGGAGAGTGTTAGAAATCTAAAGACCCTTAACATACATTATAATTCCTAGAACGAGACCCTATGAAATGCGCTATTCATAGGAATCGATTATATATATTTATATATATATATATATATATATATAGATATATATATATATATATATATATATATATATATATATATATATAATCGATTCCTATGAATAGCGCATTTCATAGGGTCTCGTTCTAGGAATTATAATGTATGTTAAGGGTCTTTAGATTTCTAACACTCTCCCGTAAAGGATGGGTGGGAACGCCATATCATCAAAGCTCATGAAACTTGCACCGCTGGAAAGCTGATTTGATTAATTATTGACAGAACTATTTGCCGATATTCGACTGAGTTGCACGTTATCAATTTCCACATCTTTTGCCATCGGTTTGAGCAACTGCCGCTCATAGACTTTAATTGTCACGCCCTCTCCCAAAGTTTGGAGGTGCCAAATTGTTTAATGAATTTATCCAAATTTGGGTCCTTTCAGCTCATTTGGTCTTATGGGAACCACTAAAGATACCAAAATTTCTCGAGAAAACAAAGAATATATATATAATAATAATAATAATAATCTTTATTTTCAACAATCCCTGCGACACCCTCCCAATCTGGAGGTGTGTAGCACTGAAATGAAAAAAGTCAAAATGCAAAGCTACAAACAGAATACATTAACAATCACATCAATTACATATCTGTTGCAACTAAAATATTTGAATTAAGTGAATATAATTTTTTGTTTTTGATTTTTTGTATAGACTTTGGAAGTTTATATTTTTATATTTATATACCCTCAATCCTGCATACTGTGGATGTTTCTCTCGCAATGTAGAACGGTGAATAGGATAGAAATAAGTATGGACTTGTCTTCCTCTATTCCCATTCCTGTATTCATCAAAGTAGTGACTATTCTTTTGGAGAAATAGGAGAAGTCTATAAATATACAGGCCATATACAGTCAGTATGTTATTTTGTCTGAATAAAGTTCTGCACGATTCCCTAAATCCCTTTCCTAAAATTGTGCGTAATGCCCACTCCTGTAGGATAAAAATTTTTTCCATATAAGATGACCCACCCCAAAAAATGATGCAATACGACATGACAGACTGGAAATTTGCATAGTAGACAATCTTCATCACATCTATTGCAACTTGCTTGTTCAATATATTGAGTGTATATATCACAGAACACAGCTTTCCCTTCAATTTGTCAATATGGGGATACCACCTCAACATGCTGTCAACTGTAGCCCCCAAAAACCTTGCCTGTTGTCCAACATTTATTTTTTGGTCCCCATAATACAATGCATCTGGTGACACCCAGCTTGTTCTTTTGGTACTGAAGAATATACATTCAGTTTTCTGTATATTCATTACAAGTTTATTATTAATGCACCATTCCTCCACATTGCCCATAATAGACTCCAAGGCAAGAGTAGAGGAGTAGACATTTGCAGTACGTATCAAAATGTTTGTATCATCCGCATATATAATTGGTTGACAGTTTTGTATATATATATATATATATATATATATATATATATATATATATATATATATATATATATATATATATATATATATGGACATCAAAATTCGTGGCCTAAACCTATCCCGCACCTCACTGTTAACTATCGATACACTGCATTAGTCTATGATTATAGAGCAAAGTACGATTGATAACTTGAATTTGAGTGTTTAAAACGAGATGGATTTTCATTTCAATTGACGAAAAAATCTTCTTATCCGCTAGTCGGCTGCCTACTAATTTTATTATGTTGGAAAACGAGAAACATTTTTTATTCTTTTTTATAATCCAGAATATTCGAGTTTTCAATTCTCCGGCTGTCGGGACGCCGTGGCATTATAATCTACTGAAATTGAAATACCGTACTGGCGCTCTGTTTTCAAGACGTCGGATTGATGGGACTTCCAGAAATTGAATATCGTTGCTGTCGCAGTCCCCAAGAAGTCCTTTCACTCATTCCTCGTCCACTTAATTTCAAAGAAAGGTATCGTTTCCGAACTTCATCAGGTTCAAATATTTAATTATTCACTCGTTTTTCCAATTCATTGATATATCAATTATTTTGTGGAAACAATTTGTTCGAAATCGTCGAATTATCGAACCGTCATGAACGGAAATCAACGTGGTCATTCTAAATTATTGATCTACTTTTACATCTCTAAAATTAACAAAAAATGTAAATTGTTGCGTTTCTTACCTGGATATAACAATTTGTTGTATTTATTTCAAAATGTAACTTTAAAGATGTATATAGTCAGCATCACTGCCTTACTTTTTGAATTTCGTTAATTTAATTTGCAAATTATTCTTATAGGATTTTCACAAATTCTGGAAATAAACTTTTAATTTTACCTAAGACTGCTAGAGAGCCAGCTTTTCGCTTGGGAAAATATGCATTTTGCAGCAAAAAATGATAAACGTAAAAATTTGAGTGGGGTTCTTTCGAGACAATATTGTACAATTTTGCGGTAGCTCTGACGATTTTATGTACAAGATTTTTAATTAAGCCCCGCTACACTTGGAAATCGACATTTGTTCCTAAAGAAAATTAATTAGCTCTTGTTCATTTCATTTTATTTATATAGATCTCGTAAAATGCCGAAGCGGCTTTGTTTATTTACCCCTTTGTTCCTGTTCTAGATGAACCTGGCAATATTACGGGCTGACGCTTTGCCGGAGGTGATAGTCTTTGTTTTATGAATGCCATGTTGGAAATGAATTAAAAAAAGGCCGTTTTTCATGGAAAAATATGCCATAACAATAGGTGTTATTCCGTTCAATGATGTATTCACTCTTGTATTTTTTTCTGGAACTTTTGTCTTCTTTTTTGTGTATAAAAATGGTCAAATCTTTTTCAATATAGCACGCGATAATTTTGTTCATATTTTTTCTGTAGGTACTTGTTTTTGAAATGGTCAATGGAAAAAAAATTTCAGTCACAAATAGATGGATTATCTTTCATGTGAAATTTAGATATATTTCAAAATGTGCTCAAGTCTATGGAAATTAGAAAGAAATTTCAGACTGTTGACCAAATCTCGAGTACTCAAACTCCTGTCTTCAATTGACTATTTCTTAGCATTAAGAGCATGACATTGGGTCATGCTCTTATAGATTAAATAGAGAAGTCTAGCACTATATAGATTAAATAGAGGGTCTACTTCCGGTATAATCGGAAATGCCCAATAGATGAAAATATTTTAGCTGAATAGGCCCCAGGACATCTAGCCAGTTTCTAAAATTAGAAATTTTTCGTAAATTCAGTTTGTGAGATATCGATCGATGCAGTTCCTGTTGGTCCACCCTGTCTACATATATATATATATATATATATATATATATATATATATATATATATATAAATATATAAATATAAATATATATATAAATATAAATATATATATAAATATATATATATATATATATATATATATATATATATATATAAACTTGCAAGATTCTTCCTTCAAATAAATCATCTGAATTAATTCACCTGTTTTATTTCTGCCAGAAAGAATGCGATCAACGAAAGAAATATATTCAAGATGAACTCGATGGTGTCGTTTAAAAGTAAATAGGATTTCTCAAGTTTCAGATGGAGAGTTATCAGAATTTTGTTACACCTGCAGTTATGTTTATTTCCGGTTACATTTTTACAGCCTTAAATCTTTACAGGAAAATATGAACTCAATTATCCTGACGATTTTTCACTTTTTTCATGTAATAATAATCTGTTTTTCACGAAAATAAAAACCTTTTATGTAGAAAATAACTAACTGGGGTACACGAAGCGGAAAAATATTTCAGTCCTGAATATAGTAAATGCGATTAGTTCATCAAATTCATTATCTACCTTTCATCGCTTGTCGCCTAATCGAAAACCTAATTTGCCCTACTCCACTTACCCGAATAATTTATTCTCCAAAGGAAAAAAACAAATTAATGCTGAGATGGGATCAGAGACGGTACGACCGGGCGTAATCCGCCGCCGCTGCGGGGCGCCCGTTCGCCGGCGCGATACTTCGCGCCAGGACGCTGCGCCCCGGCGAACTTTTAATCAAAAGCGCGCGGTACGATTTTTACAATAATAACGTAATCCCCGGCGGCAACAAAAGACGATCGGGAACCGCTACGTTTCAAGGCCGGACACGATGGGATGAAACAATATCGGAACAATGGTCGCAGATCTCTAGATTGACGCGAGATCCGTTCCACTCTGAGTAATGGACTCGGTCTCTTTTTTCGCCCGCTTTTCCGAGCTTCGGACAATGACTGAATCGGGGGGAGGGTATGGGCGGGTAGGACAGACAGTTTCCAGCGTGTTTTCCACCGGTGGTAATGATGGCGCCTTCTCGCGGTTTAATTAACCGAGATGGGGTAGAGTTCGTTCACAGTTTATTTGATGAAAAGAAATAATGTCGGATGAGGTAATTATTGTGGTAGAGATTTGCCTGTAGGTTTGAGGATAAATTTTGCACAGTGAAAAATTTCGTCACGAAATCGAGTAAATCACCAAATTTTTTTGACTCGCCGATGGCGATTAATAGGGCCACTCCACCTTACAGTGTCAAAATAATAACACTTCTACAAATATGAAATAATTATTGCATATCATGAGCAACAGAACCTTTTAGGGAATATGGAGTTCGGGGTTCATATCCTCAATAAGACACGTTTTTTTTATGAATGTCTGTAAAATATACCGTTTAACCGATCAACGCGAGGTATTTTTTTATGGATAATGAATTATGAATTATTATGATTATATAAGTACTGCGTATTGATAAGTGAATATACCCTTGACGTGATATAATAGTTTTGGTGTTTCGCCTCGTGTCAAAATATAAATATTTTCATATTGACGGTGTTTTGACGTTTGTCAAAAAAAATTAATATTTTTTATTCGTTATATAATCGTAACGAATACCACTCGAGCAATCGAAAATAATCGTTATACTGACCCCGTCACTCGACGTATTTTGTTAAAACACCACTCGAGCTGCGCTCTCGTGGTGTTGAGCAAACTACGTCTCGTGACTCGGAAGTATAATCGATTATTTTCGATGCTCTTGTGATATTATAACTGATTATATTACTCATGTATGAATAAACCAATAGAATCCGTGAATTTTGCATAACTACCGCGTATTGATAAGTGAATATACCCTTGACGACGTGATATAATCGTTTTGGTGTTTCGCCTCGTGTCAAAATGTGAATGTTTTCATAGTGACGATGTTTTGACGTTTGTCAAAAAAAATTAATATCTTTTATTCGTTATATAATCGTAACGAATACCACTCGAGCAATCGAAAAAAATCGTTATAATGACCTCGTCATTCGACATATTTTCTTCAAACAAAAATACCTACGTCTCGTGACTCGGAAGTATAATCGATTATTTTCGATGCTCTTGTGATATTATAACTGAATATTTTTTTCGTATGATTTTCAACCAATCAGAACGATCAATTCAGTTAAGTTACCTTGTATAATTTCGACAATTCCACTCATGTATAATAATTCCCATTTGAGAGAACGAAAATTGTAGTTTGCTATCGGATAAAAAGGAAGGAACAGAAATGCAAGTGGATAAAAATATCGGATAAATTACGTTACCTTACCAACGCTAGCAGTTATTCGTTTAGCATCAGTTTGACAATATTATTGTAAATGTCGAAAACAGAATTTTACAACAAATACCTAATATTCCAGTAAATATGTTGAGATTTGGAAATATTTCCGAGGCAGAAATAATAAGGGAGATCGAAAAATCAACTCCTGAAAATACAAAAAAAGGCATTCTTCCATTTGGAATCAATTTAGCGAATTTTGTAAACAACGAAACTTCAATTTGGAAAATGTGGCAGGAATATTGATGGACTGGGGCTTTAAAATGAAGAAACAGAATGGGAAAGATTATAAAGAATACTTGGTGAAAACAATGTGGAACTCAACCGCGAAAATGTTGCAAACCATGTATTTCGAAAAATTTAATGTTACTTTCAATCCTTCCACTGATTTGGCATTAACAATAATTCATGGAATTGTCTTACCAAATACCACGCGAGCTCAGATTTAGCAGGATATTTTTTGTAGTTGTTTTCTCATACTTACTTTCATTGGCAATTTAACGAGAGCTGTTCTGACAAAGTGATTTTGTCTGAACAGATCGAAAGTAAGTATTCGAAAACAGCGACGAAAAAATATCCGGCTAAATCTGAGCTCTAGTGGTATTACCCGATAATACCTGATTATATATAGAATAGCTCTACCAATCGATAACTAACGGGACCGTCAAATTTTGACGTTTATCAATAACTGTTCAGAAATTAGTCGATTCGGAGATTTTTACTTATATAGGTACTCAACTAATAATCGTATCAAATACAATGCGTACTTCAAAATAAATGCGGTTATACATCTCAAACTTCCTGCATAATTACAAATCGTGTCAGTTTGACAGAATAATCCGACCGCGAAGCAGGAGGATATGCAACAACTTATCGATGTATAACCTGATTATTTTGAAGTACTTATAGTATTACTACTGAATATAAACGCATGACCAGGTGTTTATCCTAGCGCATTCGCCATTTTACATTTTAATTTCAGACATTCAGCACGGAGCCGTGCAGCTTGTTGCATATATATATATATATATATATATATATATATATATATATATATATATATATATATATATATAATATATAATATATATAATCTCTTGATAATTATTAGCAATAACAGGCTTGTTGAATTTCAAAAAACTCGATTTTATTAAAAAGTTGACGTTTCGCCACGACATTCGTGGCTTTATCAAAACTTTTTTTTTGTCGTGGCGAAACGTCAACTTTTTAATAAAATCGAGTTTTTTGAGATTCAACAAGCCTGTTTTTGCTAATAATTATCAAGAGATTAGAAACAGTTCACAGGCAACAACAATTCGAATGTATATATATATATATATATATATATATATATATATACATTCGAATTATACTTATCTCTAGTATACTATCGGAAGCAGTGGCGGCTCGTGAGGTTTTGGTTTGAGGAGGCTACAAGAGGTGTTAAAAATACACCATAGGCGAAAATGTTTAGGATTTCAAGGTCAATATAATTTAAAGAAAATCAAAGTAAAACAAGCACCCTAAGCTATTAATTTGTTTTCACTTTCGAGTGTCTACCTTGAGACCTACAACTCCTATTTACAATATTCACAAAAATTCTTCTCAGCCAATTAATCAATACATCTATTCATCAAATTTTTTCTTTCACATAATAGGTACCTACCTACCTACTTAACGAATTTTTTAACAGCTGGTGAGAGCAAATAAAAGGTTATTATATATTTTTGAAGATAAGCGGGATTCTGCGATCTTTAACGTTAGCAAAATGATCTATAATATCCTCATAAAATTTTTTGTCTTTCGCCAAAAGGTTTACCAATTCCTTTTCAATAGACAACAAACTAATATTTTTCAAACAATCCTGGCTCATTGAATTTCGTAAATAAGTTTTAATTCTCTTAAGAGTGGAAAACGAGCGCTCTACGGAAGCCGATGTCACCGGGATAGAAACAATTAGACATAAGAGTTTATAAACTTGGGGTAATTCTTGATTCAAATCATTATCAAAAAGATATTTGATAGTCCTCACATGATTTTCATTTTGCCCCAAAATTTCGTTGTCATATAAACAACACACAGTTCACTTTTTATGGCCACCTTATCAAAAAAAGTGTATTTTTGACATAAATTTTCCAAAAGGTTATCTGGAAAATTAGCCGAAAATCCGGTGAATAAATTTTTATTGAGTAAGTCGAAGAAATGCAGTTCTTTCAAATCAGAGAACCTTTTTTCTATTTGACCCCTAATAGTATCCAAAATTTCATGAAATATTTGCTTATAGTGAAGCTCCATATCTGCGTAACTGAATTTCTTTCGTTTTGGGCTAAATTGAGTCGTATCATCAGTAGTTTGAAATACAGAAAATAGTTTTTTAAAATAAACTTCTGCACGAAATTCTGAAATTTTTTCCAAAAGAAACTTGGGCCGATTTCGTGAGTAAATTACATCTGAAAACTTGTGCTGTAAGATTTGAAAAACTATTTCTGTTTGTTCAAAAATTAATTTAAAGATGTTTAAAAAATATATAAATTCCTTATCTTGTAAGTAAGATATTAATCCGCGTGCTGTATTTAAAGTTACTTTATCGGTGAAAAATTCCTCACTTTCAACTAGGTATAGAATTAAATCCTCAAATCCTAAGCGGCCCCAAACAGAGACATTTTCACTAGTAAAAAGTAAACACTGCCAACAAAATAATTTATTTTTTACCTGTGATCCGGTTAGGCATGAGATTTCTCTCATAATTCCGTGTATTAAAACCGCGGTTTTTTTCTGTTACGCTGCACCAAATTGTTTAATTCAGGGGTAGGTTTTTTTTGTTTTTATCAAAACTTTATCCTCATAACTTAGGGCACTAAAGTTATGGGATAACAAATATTCCACTAAGTCACCATTGAAATTTTTGAAATTAATTTCAGTAATCAAACTCATTTTAAAACAATACGCGTAACGCGAGCTGATTCCGGCGTCCATTATTCAGACAGTACGAATTACGATCATACTACGATTCAATCAACGACTTTTCCTGTCAGGGAGATTCTATAGTTGTGATTGGTCGACATTGTATAAGACTGGACTTTATCGGTGTTGCCATGTACATGTGTTTTGGTTTTCTATTTCAATGAAGTATTCATTCGGAGTATTTGTTTTTGAGTGGTGTGAGTTTGCTTTTCTGTGGCAGGCATAATGAACGTTGAGAATATACCTTTCTAAGCTTTCCGCAGCGTTGCCACAAATCTTGAAATGAATGAAATGCATTAAATGTAAATACCTTCTATCTGAATTAATAAATTATATTATATAATGTAGGTTGAAAGGAAGGTAGGTGCATAAAATAATATGATTTTGATTAATATGAATATGCTGAATGCTGACTATTCAATATAATATATATATTAGTGATACACGGAATATTATTGAGGAGGCTTAGCCTCCTTAGCCTCCTTTGACTAGCCGCCCCTGATATATATATATATATATATAAATATATATTGTATGCCCCATCACGAACCTCCCGAACAGCGATATCAGTCGGATGGATGGCAATCAACGCCGAGAATAATCTACTGAGCATTCAGACGCCTCAAATCTAATAAGTTCGGTCCATTGCCGTATAGAAATTGATTTAACTTCGGAGCAAGTAGTGAGACTCGTTCGTTATCCCATCTCCGACCGTTCCCAAAAATCCGAACTCCAGTACCCATCCCTCAAGTGGAAAGGTAAATTGATCCGGCCGCGTTTGCGGAATCGTCATCATCCGTCGGCGTTACGCGGATTTACCAATCGGTTCGGGAGGTTGATTAAATAACTTAATTTCCAAACACACAAGGAGAAACCGATTCGATATCGATAACGGGATCCGGAGTTACTTTCCGGTTATGTCGCCGTCGCGCTCGACGAATCGGCGCTTATCCGACCGTCGCGTACTCTTCGAGAGATCGTTTCTCTCCGAAGTTTCGATCGGCTGAAGCGCGTCTCCCTCCGAGCGTACGATCCCGTCATTCATCAACATTCAGTGCGTATATATTTCCCCCGGGAAATCTGAGTTAAAGTTTCTATTCGGCGTTAATGGCATCTTATATTATTTTCTTATTTCCGAAATACCTTAGGGGTAGGCGCATAGGTCGTTTCTTAGACTTCAGGCTCAGAAAACATGACGAGAATTGGAATCTGTGGGCTTATACTCATCGAAAAACGTTATCTTTTTAAATTGATAACGTGGATTATTTTGACGTTTATGAAAAGTGTACTGATTGCACTTGGGCGCTGACGTGTAGCTCAATACAGATATGAGTTTCAAACTCTTGAGTAAGCTGATCTGAGGAAATCAGCGAATGAATAGATGATTCGGTCACTAGTATGTACATGATTATCCACACAAGAAGATGAACCCATATTTTGTATACCACCATCATATCAGTTTTGAGGCAGCTATATGAGAAAGAAAATCCGGACACCCTACTGCGTCGCACTAGGAATGATAAAACCCCTCGGCGCATGTGCATGTCGTAATGCCTGATGAGTCTATCGCCGATCATTTTTCCTCATGGGGACTATATCGGGAAATGTATAGTATTTGAGATATAATCAAAAATTTGAGTGAAATTCATAATTTTTACTAATTTTTTCATTTCTAGGTGGCGCCACGTCAATATTTATATAAGTTAAAAAACTACACATTAAAAGCTATCATTTTATTTAATTATTGTAAAAATCGGTTTAGGTTTAAGATTTATAGATAGCACCACATGTCTGTGGATAAAAAAATCTAAATAACGCTATAATTTTTTTATTCTTCGTGGGGAAAAATTTTTGAAAACACTTTTCTCATGAAATCATATGTGTTTTATCGATATCCGTTGGAATTTTTAAAATCGGACCAGCTACTAATTTTTTTGTCGTGAAACTATAACCCCTTAGCTTCGCCTCGGGGCAATAATTTACAGAATTGATGCTTTACACGTTACTCACACACGATGATAAAATATCGAAGTCTAACAAAGGAAGTTACTTCTTTGCTTCAACCATAATACCTTTTATTTTTAGGGAAATAATTTATCGCGTACGCAATCTCTGGAATCTAGGAGCTCTACATAGCTTATAGGTACAAATTCGTACTGTTGGGCCTACGAAATGAATGCAATATCCACTCTTCTCCGAATTATTTACCTACCTCTTTTCCCAGTTATGTGGACGTATATGTACATGGCAATATGCACACATATTAGCTGCGCTGGCAATTTTGAAACATTTGCAGTTCGAATCTAAACTGTGGTTTTCGACAATTTTCGATAGAATGAAGCTCTTACGTGAAATGATTCTGTTTCAGTCATCTATCCCAGTAGTTCAAGTTGCTTACTTTAATAATTACATGCGAAAAATGAGGAAATAAAACTGAATTTTCAAGAATCGCTGCAGATTGATAAATAAACATTCAAACCTCCTATTGAATAGCTGAATTGACCATACCACAAGCCCCCTTCTTAATATTCTTAAATCTACGTAACTACCTGGCTAGCAGTTCAGTATGTAATTAATCTCCCTAGCTAACTATTTATGTACATCACTGTATCTACCCTTTCTACCTAATTTATTATATAAATCTTTGTTGTTATTGAATGTATTCCAGGAAAATAATCATTTTGCACTTGGCATCCGAAGAAGGTCTCACCGAAGTTTCCATATGATTTCATCTCCCCTAGAAATATCACTGATGATGCTTATCAAGAAAATCAAAACGAAAACCTCAATCGTCCGATTATTTCTCATATTATTTTCAGTGGTTACTGAATAATCGAGAATGAATACATAATTTCCTATTATTTCTTCTTTCTCTCTCTTTATTTCTCTTTCTCTCTCTCTCTCTCTCTCTCTCTGTCATCTGAGTATCCATATGATGGGTTCGATACTGACTCGACTTTTTTGTTGAAAGATATCAGAAGCATACTGACAGTCATTTGTTGATTAATGATAATTAGTTGGATAAGTCAATCAAGCCTCAAATCAGTCACTCGAGCATCGTTAATTGGGTTAGAAGTGTCACTGCTACATCTCAGATATGAATTGATTGATTGCGTCGACAGCAAGGAATATTGCAACTTCATTCCCCCAAATTCTCGGCATCGCGCTGCACTGTTGCTCGGATATCGAGTAGATAAGTATACCGAAACGACTCTACGCAAACAAACGCAGCCAACATATTCAGACTTGTTATCTTCTCCTGAAATTATCACGAGTTTGTAAGTTACCACCTGATAATTTCCTGGTAGTTAACTGAAAATTTGTATCCAACTTCTGTTTGGCCTTCTCGTCTTTCGCAACATCAAATAAGGAAATAAGTAATTTCAACTCGACGTATACACACCCTGAACCAACCTGCAGAAGAAACGAACGACATGTCTCGGTCAATTATTACATCGTGATTGCTGGGTCTTGTTTTTAAAAAGTATTTAAAATGATGTCCATGAACTACGTGAGTAATAACCAGTGAAACAATTTCAACGTAGTATGTCATAACCAAATATACAACACATAACTTTCATAAATAGTCGAAGCAGCTTTCTAATTTTAATATACCTATATATATATATATATATATATATATATATATATATATATATATATTATATATATATATATATATATATATATATATATATATATATATATATATATATATATATATATAATATATAATATATATATATATATATATATATATATAAATATATATATATATATATATATATATATATATATATATATATATATATATACTTTCAACGGGAACGCAGCCAGTTTGATTTAATTTGAGAAAAAATTGTCCTATGTTAGTTTATGTTGAATTATGATTGTTAACCTCACATACATGATCAGTTAAGATTCTTGTAGACTCTATTTAGTTTTGATACATTTTTGTTATCACATTGTAGAGGAATAAAGCAATTCCGAAAGCTCTCACCGTATAAAGAGTATTTCTAAATCAAATGTTTCCGTTAAAAGATTAATCTTAATACCTTACAGCCGCTACATAACCCTAAATTTATTATATATATATATATATATGTATATATATATATATATATATATATATATATATTTATATATATATATATATATATATATAAATATATATATATATATATATATATACATATATATATATATATATATATTTATATATATATATATATATATATATATATATATATAGAGAGAGAGAGAGAGAGAGAGAGAGAAAAAGAGGGGGGGAAATAAATTTATCTACATTAATACTCTAATCCTTCTCATGTTGTTCTCATTTTATCACAAAAATCTGAGATGATTCCTATAATTTTTGGAATAGTGCCGCCTGGTGTTCATGCTGAATCTGAGTTTGAATATTTCATTTTCGTGTCAAAATCTTCGTCTTCAAATCCGGAGCCTGCACTGAATTAGAATTATTGAATAATTAATTTCAAACGGAATAAATTAGTTAATTTACTTTTCAATATTGATAGCAGATGGACTTGTATGCATGAGCATGGGAAATTAAGGGCATATTTCGTATAATTGGCAATTCGCGAAACTAGTAATTAATTAGACATCAGTTGGAATTTGCATTCTAAGTGGATTAAAATAGATGTATGTAGGACCTAGTGTTAGCCAAATTGATGCGCATGGTAATGAAGTTTCTCATATTGGCAACCAGATTATTGAAATAATTTAAATAATTCTTTCTTATACACGAATTCAGATTAAACATGTTTATGGAATCGTATCGAACTTGGGATCTGGTCATCTGTCTCTTCGGAATTAAAAGCCGAATTAATTTTTTATTGATGTGCACATTGCATTTTCAACTAGACAAGTTCAATTCTGAGAAATAAGGCCCTTAGTTCTGATATTTTCAATAATTTCGGCTCTACGCGTTCCGCTTGAAAATTCAGTTACTTCAGAAGCAAATTTGAATAGTGCAGTCACTTTATCATAAGAAATTGGTCAACCTCGAAATGAGAGATAAGATGAATTTTTGTATATACTTTCATTATGGCGTTCTTGAAAGTCTTATATAATATCGTGTTTGCGTCGTGAGTCATGTATGTCAAAAAATCAGTTTTTTCTCAGTTTCTATTGCTCCAATCATGTTAACATCTATTATAAAAATTATAGAGCATAGAATTTGCAAAAAATTTTGTTCCGAACATTTTTCAATGCGCTTAACCGTTTTCGCGATAAAGGGCGGGGAGCGCGCAGCGCTCAGCCATATATACTGTAATGCAAGGTCTACCGTGAATAATTTTTATGAATACTACTTAGAATTTTGAAAAATTTGCATTATTCAATAATTAATACTACTACATTTTTTTCAATGAAATACTTATTGTATATCTTAATTCATTGATATAGAGTATATATATATATATATATATATATATATATATATATATATATATATATATATATATATATATATATATATATATATATATATATATATAAATATATATATATATATATATATATATACATATATGTGTACATAAATAAGTACCTATTTTATCTTTAAGGTAGTATACACAGATATTCACGGTTGACCTTACTACATACGTAAGTACTGAAATGTAAGGTCAACCGTATATATCTGTCTATACTACCTTGAAGATAAAATACTTAGTTAAGTTCAAATCTATTTGATAAATCAAGATGCAATAAAAAAAAGTATTGTTTGATTAATTGGTAAATAATGCAAATTTTTCAAAATTCAAGATAGTATTCACAAATATTCATGGTAGACCTTGCATTACAGTACGTATGGCTGAGCGCTACGCGCTCACCGCCCTTTTCGCGGAAACGGTTGAGCGCATGAAGAAATGTTTGAAATAAAATTATTCATAAATTTTATGCTCTATAATTTTTATTAGATATGTGAACATGATTGGAGCAATGAACACCGAGATAATTGCGAAATACTATTTGTTTTCTGGCATTTGACCATGAATAACGCAAACACGAGATTATATGAGTCCTTTGAGAGAACTTTCAGAACGACAAAATGAAGGTATATACAAAAAATCAGCTTATTATCTCTCATTCCGAGGTTGATCACTAAAGTAACTGGACTAGAAGGGATTTCAATAGTTTTTGCAATCCTTTTGATAATAGAACTTGTCAGTAATTCTTGATCGATCTTGGAGGACCTCTTATTTCAACAGTGAAACTTCAAACCTAAATCTGCGGGTTACGATAAATTTCATTTTATCGATCGATATTGATTTCACGCTTACCCCATCGTTACAGGTTAAACTGGAACAGAACGTCGGCAAGCCGTCTCGGGTTATCCACATACGGAACATCCCCAACGACGTGACGGAGGCCGAAATAATCCACCTGGGCATACCTTTCGGTCGGGTCACCAATGTTCTAGTGCTCAAAGGAAAGAACCAGGCCTTCCTCGAGATGAGCGACGAACTGGCGGCTACCACGATGGTTAACTACTTCTCCAGCTGCATGGCCCAGCTCAGAGGAAGGGCGGTCTATGTGCAGTACTCGAATCACAAGGAGCTGAAGACGGACCAGACGCATTCCAATGCGGTAAGTGTGCCTAATGTGATCGTCTTTCCGACATCGATATCTTTCATGTCGAAATTCATTTGAAGTATGAATGTTTATACACATAACTGAGCAACGTCAGTATATGCCACTTTATGATTACCTGAAACGTAACCAAATATTTTCTTGTTTACGTTTATAGAAACACTGCTTTTTCATCGTTCCAATAGCAAATATTAGGTATTGCGTTAGTAAAATTAACTTCAGACTTTGAAACAATTTTGAAAGATATTCGATAATTGAAAGTCGTCAAATATCCTTCCAAGAAAGATTCTTGAAAGCTTCATGAATCCCAAGAACGAATATTCTGCATTTCTATACAAATAAATAGTAAATAATAGAGACACAGCATCAACCTCAACTTGAGAGCAATAGGATTCCGTTTCGATCTTATTAGATCTTATCATTACTGTACACTTGAGAAGTAGTGTATTGCTGAACCACCCGTAAAGTCGTATTTTACCTTCATAGTTGTTCTTTTTTACATAGAAATTCTTAACCCACTGAGTCAATTTGAAGGGGTTGTGGAGTTGTGGAGCAAATCCTCAAAACTCAATAAATCATGAAACATCCATGGATATGTATATATATATATATATATATATATATATATATATATATATATATATATATAAAGATTCTTTAAAAAATATTTGTTCGACAGTGGGGTATATTCCAAAAATATTTCTTTTTATATACAGGCTGTCTCAAAATAAGATTCATAATTAAATAAATAAATTGCGGCATCCATAAACGCATAAAAATTCATAATTTCAGAACCATTCAAGATAACTCTACCAAATGTTTTTCAGTTGATTCCTTAAGATTCATGGTATGATTTAGTTCAAGGCGATGTTTCATCACTCACCATGATTTTCTAAAAATCACAAATGGCAATAATTTTTTTTTAATGGCACCCCCTATATTTTATTGCATGATATTTTTCAGGAAATTCTTGCAGATATAGAGTTTGTATATATGTAAAATTATAGAGATTTCTTTCAAAGTTAAAAATATGAATAGTTTGAAAAAAATAATAATATACATGGATGTTTTGAATTTTACAACAACGACCTTCTCTATTCCTCTTTTCTTGAAAAAAAAATCAAATTGATATATATATATATATATATATATATATATATATATATATATATATATATATATATATATATATATATATATATATATATATATATATATATTTACATATTCGGTGAGGCTGTAGGTTGGGTTCTTGAAACGTGCCTTATATCTCAATTTATTTTTCCTTAGAGATTCCTTACCTCCACTTAAGTTCTTCAACTTTCGTTGGTGTTATTTTCCAACAAATATTTTGTGACACAAGTTTCACTCAAAAAACTCAACTTTTGATTCGTATATATACTATGAATTCCAATATGTATATTGAAACGTTCAAGTTTGTTCGTTATCGTCTGGAGATTATAGGATATCTTCTATTTTATTAAGACAACTTCTACCACTTCGTATCATTAATTTTTTTAGATATTGAGTTTCTTTTTTCAAAGAGTACCAGTACCTCTATAATCATTTCATATATTACTCAATACCGTCCTGTATTTCTGAGAAATCGCGTCTCCGCTATTGCGGCAGGTAACCTCCACGACTACGAAAATTACCCGCAGCGGTCATTTTTTTATGGGAATTTTTCCCATACGTCAAGTTGGCTGGATCGTTTTGCTGATCGGAACGGAATGGAATCCACTCATTGTCATAAAGGTCGCTTTCCACGCGGGTCACGATTCTCGCAGCCCTCATTCCCATCTCTGTTCCTGCAAGAAGGTGGAGAAATCAGCCTTCGATCGTCAGAATCAATTATAGTGTATAAAATTTCGTTTCATTACGTCAGCTGCATATACACATAATAATAAAAACTTTAATGTATTTCAATCTTATTATATGTAAATTTCAGCTTTCTGCACTCCTCTATATAAACTTTAAATATACCAAATCTCACACTGCTTAGTGCGCCAAAAATGCTTGAAAAGAAATACAAAGTTTTCTCTTCACGTATTAATGTACAGGGTGTTTCCTAATTGAATGTCAATATTTATGGGGGTGATTTTTGGACCCATTTTGAGAAAAAAACTTCATATGAACATATGTCCTAAACGTCTTACCTTTTGAGATACAGGGTGGTAAAGTTTTCAAAAATAAATCATTCGTTATTAATACCTACAGTCAGTGGCACGCCACTGACTTCTCTTCAAATAAAATGAAAATGAAATCTGTATTCAATTATGAGCAAATTTGATCTCTTGAATTTTTTTAGTCCGACGCACGGGTTCCATCTAAAAAAATAAAATCTACGTATGTCTCTGCAAGGTGATATTGTCATATGTATGTAACGATATTTTTATGATCATGCAGAGAAACGGTTTTTATTCTTTTAAGCGAAAACCGTGCATCGGATTGAAAAAAGTCAAGTGATCAAAATTTTTATTTCAGGAAAAATCTGTGGCGTACCATCAATGTCTGCCAAAATAGACAGGTCAAATTACGTACGAACGCCACTGGTGAAAATTTTAAAAAAAGTGATACATCAAAAAATGCCTCTTGATTCATAGTACATGTATGACAAATTTCATTGAAATATCTTAAGTGGTATTGTAGATTTTAATAATAAATGATTTATGATTGAAAACTTTACCACCCTGTATCCCAAAAGGTAAGACGTTTAGGACATATGTTCATATGAAATTTTTTCCCCTAAATGGACTCAAAAATCACCCCCATAAATATTAACATCCAATTAGGAAACACCCTGTATAGATTGCTTCAAATCGACATAGTTGCAAGAAAATCTCATTCTATATTAACGCAATAAAAATTATGTAAATTTGATACGAAGATACTTCGAGAAGTTAATTTATTCACCTCGCCGAGCAGTTTCACATTTTTCCGGGTCTCGCGGCGATAAATATTCATCGAAGGCAAATAAGATTTTTTTACTTCCCTAATCGGCCCTCTTCAAATTCCAAGAATTCTTCTTCTCGAAGTGTCCGTTTCTCTCTGAAAATACTTTTGCGAAAAAATGAAAATAATGAGTATTGATATTTTTCACGAGCCGTTCGATCTATTAGCCGTGCTCGAACGACCTCTCAAGGAAATGATCGTTTCTGAGACCGTCGGGTTATCGGGGGCGCCGTGTGTTTACCGCTGAATGGAGGCGGTTCCCGTCCTCCTCGGGCTTCGCTTATTTACAATTATTTTCAAGAGCCTGCCGAATATTTGCGGGACTCCTCTCGTTTTCCCGTTTCATGGTTAGATAAAATGATCTCTAAATAGCTAACGTACTTGGGACCGAGTCCCTAGGATTTCTACCAATCGTTCCAATTATCCGGCCTTTTTACGAGCTCGCACTCAACCGGTTGGTTCGGCGAAGTCGGTTGATGTAAGTGAATAGACCCAGTAAATTTTTTACGCGTTCTCCCCATTCGACTCCACTTGAACGTACAACACATGATGTGCTGCAGTAATTAAACCATCCAGTTCTCATTTCGGGAGTGATGGAATTCAATACAGGCAGTGGAGAAAGAGTCTGGTGCGCTAATTCAACGAAGTTCCGAGAAAATACTTGATATCCGTCAGTAATGCTGATTATTTTATTTAGCCGAGCTCATACTTGAGTACACGAAAGAGTTAGACGCCATTTTCCTGGTCTGATTGTTGGGTTCAAATTAAATTAGAATTTACTGTATCCATTATTAGAAACACATTTCTCCTATGATAGGACCTATCAAACGATATGCCAACAATCAGACCAGGAAAATGCTATTCAACTCTTTCTTTGAACCATACATTAGATATCTCCTGCCATGATGGAGTTCTTCCCACAAATATGTCATGGAGAAAATTCAAAGAGTTCAAAATAGAGCATTCAAAACAACCTATTGCATGGATAATTTCACACCTACCACAATGGTCTACAAAATACTGAGTTACTTGACATGAAAAAATTATTGATACTGGAGCAATGTAAATTTATATTTAATATACAGCGAAACTAAATGAAAACATAGGTCACAGTAACATATAGCCATGAGATACATATATTGCTATGGTACCAGAAATTGTGCTGGTTTTTTTATAGAATTTCTAGTTCTTTTTTTTGTAAGTATACTTTGTAGACGTAAGATCGGCAGGAACGAAGATATTTGTAAAAAACCTTTTTTGGGCTGTCACAAGTTATGCGTACAACCGAATTCCGGGGATTTTTCATCCTTATTTGAAGAGCTGAAAGGTAAGTGTATACCAATTTTTAGCTTCGTTGGACTTTTTCCGAATTAAAATCATAAAGTTTCTGGACTATATATTATAACATTGAAATAGCATTTCATCAAATATCACCGTAGACTCAATAAATAACTAGATCTTGTCTCGTTCACCAGTTTTTAGTCAGGTCACAAAAAACTCCATGATAGAGTGTCTTTATCCTGGTCCATTTCAACAGGGAGAAACTCGTGCAGCATAGAAATTTGGACATTTTGGAGGGCTCTCCTGTCTGATTGTGACACATCATGAGATATGTCTTGCCAAGACGATGTATACACCATTAGCATAAGCATCTCCTAGGAGTCGCATGGGGTAGATTGGTAGTGTTTGCGAATTTGTCGTAAACTAAAAATTTCTCGCTAGCTGGAAGTTCACTATCTCACAAAATGATATGCTATGTGATTGAATTTTAGCCTCAGATGTTATTTTCAGGGATGAATTCATTGTGATGTCTGTTCTAACATTTTGTTACATAACTCGAAGAGAGAATATAACACAGAGCAACTTTTTTTTCGTTCAGATATTCCCATTTAACTTTTATCTCGTGTGTATCTTGAGTAATTTACTTTTTGATTCTGTTGTAAGATGTTTACTTCCTGGAGGTCCGTTTCGCTATCTCATCTTCAGATCATACGTTATTTTCATATAAATGTTTATTGCCCGAATGCTGTTTGCTAATTTCGTTGTTCAAAATCCATCATATCAATTCAATTAAAAACTATAAAAACAACTTAACAACTCTCAGCCACCGACTTTACGGGAATGAACCAACCGGAGTGAGTAATTTCGATGATAGCATACGAGGACGAAAGAAAAACAAAATGATAAAAGAATCCCTTCGCAGTAAAAAGACAGGAACGGGACGACGTGGGCTGAATTTAGAACAGCCGCCAACAATTTATAGAACTGTAAACGAAAACTGTATATCGAATAAGTTTCTCGTGAAACTTTTTAATAGACGAGGAACGAACTGAGAGGATATCGGAATCGTGTATTTACGTTGTCGAGTGTCTTCGCTAATTTGACTTACTAGGCAGTTTTTCTTGCTACATACCCTTCTGTATATTTCCCATTCACTCGAATCGAATAATGAATGGATAAGAAAATTCTCCTAGCTATACAATTGGGAAACTAATGGTTATCCAAAAATTTTTCGTGTTCCAATTCCAGTTATTTTTCAGAGAATAAATATAGCAGCATGTCCAACTTTTGTAACTCGTATATAGAACTGTGTATGTTTCGGTGAAATTATAAAATATTTAGGGTGATAACTGAAAATAACGTTTGAACGGAAGATAGTTTCATTTAAAAAAACATTCCATGTATAAATATATAATTTCAGATCTGGAAAATACATACATAATATACTTCCAACTTTAGTGAGAGGAAACTCCCTCCTATGGGACAATTTGTCTTGTGCATGAAATTAACCATAATAACGACACATTATTATGAGGTTTTTGGTATTGTTAGATCGTGCATGCCCTCTAGATGAGTTGAAATTGCTACTCTTAGATGGCAAGCCACTGGAGTCCGTCCTAGGGTTTGAAAATCTACTTTTATGGGTACTTTTCAAGAAAATTCTTTTTGTTTTATCAATACATACCCGAAGAGAGAGTGTTGAAATTTGATAGTTGTGGACGCATTTCTCCATTACATAAAACGATTTTTAGAAAAATATGAGAGACTATGGATGAGAGAAATGGTGCGAGGGGTGAATCACTTCATCGGGAATGTCATGAGGTATACTCCAAACGGTTTGTAACTGTGTCAAGAGGCGTGTCACTTGACCCATACTTCATGTTTTTTTTTTTTAAGAGGTGGGACGTGTGCCCTCTCACACGCGCCCGACCTCCGTACAATTTTGGCTTCGTCAACTTGGACATTTAGCCATCAATTTACTAAATGAGGGGAACCACTTAAATCGGACGCATACAAACACCCAGGAACACGGTGGGAATCGAACCCACCAACTCCGTCAACGAAGACGGCATAGCGCTACCTATAACCTCTCCGCTACGGAGCCTCCCATACTTCATGTCTATGAACTCGTGATTGAATGCTGGGAACGATGAAATATATCCGTTTGTCATCCGGATCTTTTTTATCAGAACACTTAGAATTATACAAACAGAAAACAGCTGAGTATATGTTTGAGAAAACTTCATTTCATGCATCAAATATCTTTGGGGTTAAATATTCATTTGGTCAAAAAATGTTTATATATAGACATAAGAGGAAGTTCCGTCATGAGTATCTCTAAAACCTTATAAAATTCTCAACAGTTCCATTATTACTGAAATTACCTTCACAGAAAATGATAGATTTATTGAAGTCTTCGAATTCATTGTCCCATTGAATATAACTATTGAGATCACACATTCCAGCTGGCGCTCTTTGGTTGCCAAATGGATAAAGTTTTTATTTCCAATGTTAACATATGCAATTGTACGTACAAGTTTCTGATTTATTACAAACTACAGCGTTAAAAGAAAAAATCCGGACATCCTTCTGCGCAGCACTAGGAATGATAAAACTCCTCGGCGCATGCGCATGTCATAATGCCTATCTAAAAAAGCGCAATATTTTTTTATTCTTCGTGAGGAAAAATTGGGAATAAAAATTCTCTTATGAAATCATATGTGTTTTATCGATATCCGTTGGAATTTTTAAAATTGGGCCAGATCCCAACTTTTTGTCGTGAGACTATAACCCCTTTTGCTTCGCCTCGGGGTAAAAATGGTTTCAAATTTTGCAATACGTAGAATCAGCAAGTCTAGATAGTGATGTTGCGAGACAAGTTGTAATTCAAAAGCATATACAAATGCAAGTGTTAGCTTTCATCGGTTTCCTAAGCCAAAAAAATTTTTGTAGAGAGAGAATATCATTTTGAAGAGAAGGAGATTGATTTATTGAAGGTATGGAAAACTTATCTGAACAAGAATCACACAAGTCTGAGAATGACGGTGTGTTCTTCGCATTTCACAAAAAAAATACATTCTTACAGGTGATTAACACTTATGATTGAAATTTAAGTTAGTTTCCATTATTAATAGAAACTCAAGATTCTGCAGCCAAAAGAAGAATTTTGAAAAAAAATACCGTTCCTACTTGTAACCTTTCGAAAGCTTATGACGAGGAAAATAATTTGAGAGCAGACCGAGCACACTCAGGAAGAATAATTAATTGAGACGTTAAATCTGATACTATAGTGAATACTCAAGATGTCAATAAATATCATCCATCAAATCATGCAGGATTTAACCAGAAAGAGACCAATCCCAATTTCTGAAATGTTGGATTGAAGGTGAATGTTGATAGTTTCACACAAAAAATTATTGAGCCTAGTATCGTGTAATTCAAGGATTCTGAAATGCAAGTAAATAATTTATATTAAAAAAGACAGAGTTTTATATATTCAATTGACAAAAAGCAGTTAAGTTGTTGATACCAGACCTCGACTTCTCTTCATTTTTCCCATATTGTATTATGAATTTGTATCTTTCGAACATATCACCTCCTCTATATTTTCTCTGGAGTAAGTTTTCACCTGCATATCGCTTAACACTTTCGTTTGAAACTATACTTATGAAAAACTGAAAAAACTTTCAAACCTCTCATATAACCATAAAGATATTACAGATAACCTGTGTTCAAAGTAGATTTTGACGCGATATGTTTTGACGTTATCACTTAAGCTCCGCCTCTATGTCAGATCCTAATAGCAAATATTGTTTGATTGGAATGTCAGCAAAAAACACAATTAAATTATAATATATGATTGTTTGATGTGAATGAACCATATGTACTTAAGTCTATAAGTAGATTTGTTATTATACCGAGAATAATCAGAAAGAGTTAGATAGAGAGAGGAAACTTTTATTAAACACAAAAAATGGATGAGTATCCAGCGTTATGCAGTAATGTTTTCACGAATATAAAATTTATTCAGATCGATCCATAGGTGAATACAAAACAAAAAAACTCAATTTTCAACCCTCATCAAATGTAACTACATTCCGTATGCAAAAAAAACTGAATATTCGAACACCAGTACTTTTTACGAAAATCTGACGATCTCAATTTTGATAAGCTGCTGAGTGAATTTTTTACAACGAACTTCCATTAAAATAGCCCTATTCCCATTTTCCCGTTAATATCCACATTCCTTTTCGACCAGTGAATGGATAATGGTGGTGCTACTTTTGGTGTTTAATGCACTATCGTAGTTGCGATAACGAAATTGAATTTATGAATATCGAATTCAAACTTTCCAAAAATTCGAAAACAGCTGCTAAAATATTAACGGAAGGTTACGCCATTATCATATCGCTTGTAGAGAATGCCGATATGAGTACAAGGAACTATAATTTTCAAAAATGAATTTGTTATGTAAAACTAGAACTGTCGAATTATTTGCCGAAACAACGTTGACAGTTTGGTTCACAATTTGTCTCTATTTCCTGAAGAAACTCCTGTCGTTTATTCTCCTCTTATGTGCCATTAAAAAAGATGTTAGATAATTTTAGTTTGGATTTGGCAATTGAAATCACTGTTAGCAATATTTATTTTCGTAGATGGGGCCATCTAAGAATATTAATGATTCGGTGTTTAAAATTATTCACGTATACCATGAATGCTGAAGATTACCAGATAATCCGAAACCGTAACTAGGGGTTATTAGCTCAATAAATGTTTATTATAGTAAGTGTCGCATCCAATGTTCCTAACTATCGTATAGCAATATTAGTGGAAAACTTATAGTCAGAATCATTGTTCCATACTCGGGTGCATAACCAATCCATAATGATGGCGGATATGTAGAGCGTAATACAATATTCCGGAGGATATGGCCAGATAACCGTCCGCATCATGTCGGATATAACTCAGGTGATGAAAGATACGGGCATTACTTGGCTGATTGATCGGATTAGTCTCTTCCTTGATGGGGGATGCGAATCGATTGTGTAAGCGCTTATTCCGCATAGTCGGCCCGGCCAGGACAATTATTTCGGTCTATCGAGTGCAATACCGTAATCGAAACATAATATATTGAATAGTCTGCCGGCGATACAGATCCGGTAAATGCTCCTGCATGCAGAGATCCACGTGTTGCACCTACGTTCTAGGTGATCGCGACTTCGTCGGTTATTTATATTCAATGACGTTCTTGAAAAACCTTTTCAGGGCGTGATATTTTTTAATTCAACCCAACATAGCTGCATTCGTAGCAAATCTTTCTTGAGACATTTCATTTGTTACACTTCATCCAATATTTTGTAACCTATTTTAACCTAGTAGACCAGGGTCGAACATTTTTTTGAAACCAAAAAAATAATAGTAGGATGAAACCCATTGAAAGAAAAAGGAAAATATATTAAAAATGAAAGAAAAAATAAATTACTGGCGATCTGAGGTCGGGAAAGGGAAGGGGGTGAGTTTTTAAGGGTGAAAAACGGTTTATCTCGAATTCCGGCGAAACTACAAGCCCTATAGAAAAACGTCAGATGACAAAGTTGTAGGTAATAAAAAGATCTACAACTTTTGTATTCTCACTTTTTTCACATTACCTCAAAATTTATGTGAAAATTTCAAAAAACCATGTTTTTGGTTTTTTATTTTTATCTTTCACAATTTTTTTTTTCGTAATTTGGTGAAAACTTACCTTTTTATGTCCCAAATACACTTTAATTTATATGATTTGAAAGATTCATTTTTTGACCTTATTTTGACTTAGTATCGAAAAAGCACCCTAATTTTCAATCAGAAATTCTCCCGTCAAAATATCAGCTTCTTTCAAAAAGTTGGTGTGCTTTCTGTTCGTTGAAATCTCTACTTTCCGTGTGAAAAAAAAATACATTACTATAGTAAATTTTACAGCAGCTACGAAATAACAGGTATGTAGTATGGCCCAGACCCTCCTAGCCCCTTCATCAATTCGCTATGAAATACGTTTTTGATGGGCTAAAATTTTCCGTAGGTCACTCAGGTATATAAGTTATCTTAAAATAGCAATAGATAGGCATCTACGCATATAATTTAAAGAAGATTCTACAACTTTCTCAAAATATTGTAGATGTATTATTAAATATTAACTTTATTAACTTATTGGTTTGTTAACATTTACTATAGTAATGTATTTCTTTTTACACCATCAGAAAGTAGAGATTTCAACGAACAGAAATCACACTAAATTTTTGAAAAAACTGATATTTAGGCGGGAGAATTTTCGATTGAAAATTAGGGTTTTTTTCCGATATTAAGTCAAAATAAAGTGAAAAAATAAAAATTTTGAATCAAATAAATTACAGTGTATTTGGGACATGAAAAGGTAAGTTCTCACCAAATTTCGTGGAAAAAAAAATTGTTTGTAAAAGATAAACATAAAAAACCAAAAACTTGGTTCCTTGAACTTTTCACATAAATTTTGAGGTTATGTGAAAAAGTGTAAATACAAAAGTTATAGATCTTTTCATTACCTACAACTTTGCCATTCAACTTTTTTCCATAGGACTTGCAGTTTTGCCGGAAATCGAGATAAACCGTTTTTACCCTTAAAACTCACCCCCTACACCTTCCCGACCTCAGATCGCCCGTAATTTATTTTTTCTTTCATTTCTATTATATTCTCCCTCTTTTCCAATGGGTTTCATCCGACTATTATTTTTTTTCACTTTTTATCATTTTTAGAGGCTTCTACCCTGGTCTATAGCTACATTTTCAATACACGTTTCGAATATTATTCAATGTGGGTTATACTTTCACTTTGTTTAATTTTTCATGACTCAACTTTTACCTAAGGTAGCAGAATTCGTTGAAAATCTTTCAAATATTAAGTCAACTATAAGCTTTGCTGAACACTTTTAATTTTTCATCATTCCGCTTGAGGAGAATTAACTTAAAATTTCTTTCAATCTTTTCTGAACTTACCTCGTCAAATACGTTGAGAACCTTGCATAGATTATCAAGTGGAAAAAACCGAATTGAACCTCGTGCTGATCTCTGATAGGTCTTCTCTCCAGGATCTTGGGAGGGGGTCGTCCACGCTTTCGGCACTGAAGCGGAGTCCAATTCCATGCCCTTTTGGGCCATCTTTTGTGTTCTATACGTTCTAAATTACCACACCACAGTCATCGTTTTCATCCGATTGTGTCTGTTATAGGACCTTGTACCTCCATCATTTTTTTAACAGTCACATTCCACAAGTGGTATTCATAAGTGTATATATCTGATTTCTGATTCATTCGTGCTAATACTTTTTACAATAGAATGGTATATGGTACGCTTTGTTCTTCTGCTTATGTTCCTATTACAGAGTATGATATTCAGATATCTGATTGATCATTTCACTTGCCCTATTTTATTGTTGATATCTTCTAAGCTCTTTCAATCACTTGAAAGTGTTCACCAAAATACTTACATGATATACATTTCTTTACAGTGCTCCGGTTAATAACTAGATCTTCTATGTAATTTTTTCTCACTCTGAAATATTTTGTGACTATATTGATTAAAAAACCCCGTCGTTAGTATTCTTTCTTCAATTTACTTAGCATAAACTCAGTATCGTTACCATCCCCGGCTATAACATCCTGACCGTTAGGTCTCATCAACAGCGTATAGAATATTCCTTCGCCTAAGGGTATACCCATACCCCTGCGCATTTTCTTTATATCTAACTTATACTAACTCATTTCATTCAGGAGGAATTCTTGAAAAATCTTTCAAAGACCATTCAATACGATAAGTATTGAACTCTCTCTTTTCCGAATATTTCCTTGCCTCTTCCAACCTATTCTAGCCTTGCCTCCTTCTTGAAAACAATCATTAAAAACGTAGTTCCAAGTTGTGGTATCATATGCATTCATTATTATGTAATATTTGGTTATTTGTTGCTAAGAAATTTTGACTATATCTGGGGTTATCCTTGACTGGGAGGCTACTATTCTTGAATTTTTTATGTATGGATCAATAACTTGACAAGAAGATAAGTTTTAAATACTCAAGCATTTCATGATGCCTAAATTATATCTTCTCATTGCTTAGAAGTACATATAACGTGAAAATTTTAATTTTTGCGGAGCAACATATTTTCACATAACTCAAATTGTTCTCTTGCATAACGAGGATCTTCAACTCTTATTTTCAGCCTTTGAATGTGTTAGCGTGAAATGTTCCACAGCTGGTGCAGAAGGTGTAATAGAAAGATGTTTAGTACAGTTCCTAAAGTTCTGGCAGCTTAGAGAGTTGAACACCTATGTTATATTTCTTCCTTTAATTTCACAGTATCAACTATTGTAGCTGAAATAGAAGACCACTCTATACCTTCGATGCGCTAAAAATCTTGATAACATGGTCACTCTCTTCTTTATAATTCTGGTGCATAAGATTAAAATTTATCAACAAAGCTGTTGATGTATTCACTTCTAAAGCATAAAGGAGAATAATTTTGGTACTGTAGATTAGGAGGAGCTCCTATGGCATACAGTTAAGGTGAGTGAAAATATTTAATGAATTCACAGTATGGGTATAAATATAAACGAAATATATTGCGCTTTGCATGAAAGCGCCGGCTGTCCATTCATAAAACAACAACGCAGATTTTCATTTAGATAGAAGATTAATTTGGATACAAATATCTAGCAAGACGAAAATAGTTGCTGGTTCTTATTATGGATATAATAATAGTCAAGGTCTTAATAAATACGTATGAAGTTGTTCAATCGCGATAGACAAGCTCGCAGAAATATATTATTATTCTATTTATTCCTTTCAGAGAACAAGTTTTAAAATCATATTTATTTTCTCAAAAGTTTCTAGCATTAGACAATAATAGATTGAGCATGAGAGTTTTTCGTATACATAGGATAAAACGCATCGTGGAAACCATTTAAAGAACTGCTTTACAGCTTCTGTTCATTACATTGTCATTATTCCATTTTATTCGACGAGAGTTCCACTTACATATTCCAATAAATTCGAGAAGTATTTGCTCTGAAATCTTTCCTCGACAAAGAACATAGGAGAAAAGGAAAGTAAACGAAAGGTTACAATAATATGAATTGTTGGCGAGATTCAATCCCGTTGCGTTCGTTCCGAAGACTCAGCGCGCCACGACGTTACCATTCGTTGTACGTGTCAATCACGCGAAGTCCCATCTCGCCCATCAAACGGATATCAAACGTTCCGACCAAACTTCGACTGTAACAAAAAGAATTCATTCGACGTACCGCACGAGGCATCATAGCGCTGCAGTCGACTACGATCCCCGCGCCGGTATCCTCGAGAATGTCGCGTCGTCTTCTATACTATAGAAGACGACTATAGGACGCACAAGATCTAACGAACGATTAAAGGCCAAAGTTTATCCGATAGCGAAATGTTCGTGTCGACGATAATTTCGTTCGCTTCGCGCCAGGTTCGACTGCATAAAATACGTTATGTTTATTTTATTCCTGTCGACAGGGCCCCATAAACAAGTTAAAAGGGTGGAAAATTGCATTTTATATCCGCCTGTACTAGGAGACCGATTTTACTGTGTCGCGTGCAATTTGGCGAATGCGCGGGTATGAATATAAATAACCAACAATTCGGCTTTTCAATGTTACATATATCAGTCTTCGATGAAAAACGAAATAGTTGATGCAAAGGAATAACATAATAATTGTCCGATGGAATAAAAAGGAAACAATTATTGCAATTAACACCATAATTTACGATAAACAAAAAATTTCACATAATTAGTAACACTTCTTGTGTAATTGATAAAATATACTACTATGATATTTAATAAAATAATAAGATTAATTACAGCCATTCTAAACTTGTGGAACTATAGGGTGACGCAAGCACACTGAAAGGGGGGCCGAGAGCATATTCAAGATAAACTGTTATTTAAAAAAATTGATAAGGTGCCTGAAAGGAAATTACACGCACACATACAAATATAAGAGAAAATACTTTTGTTTTTGTTTTTAGGTCCTAGCGTATCCTAGAGAAACTATTACTTGAAAAATTTGATTATCTCGCTGAAAGGAAAGTACAAAACAAACTAAACAAAATACCTTTTTTCTAGGTCGTACACGACCTACGTTTAGAGCCGAAAGAGTCAAAACACATTATTATATTTTTCATTTTATTGGATACGGAGGGCGCGATATAAATTATAATGGAAGATTAGGCTGCGAATCTTTAAATGTTGAGAAACGCTGGGTTAATATAATCATCATTAATAATTGGTAAAGTAGGTACAATTCAGATAATGTGAAGTATTCCATGTAAGACAATCAAATTTTGAATAGGATCACTATTTACTGGATGGAAGTAGTGATAGAATAGTGCTTTTTTTGGATTGATTGGGCCGATACTTGGTGTAAATTAATAAAAATATTAAAACAATGGTTAAAAATAACAATTTACACATTTATTATAAACGTGCGTCATGCGTCATTTCTTATAATAAATGTGTAAATTGTTATTTTTAACCATTGTTTTAATATAGAATAGTGCATCAGTGCATTACTCTCTCAAGATAGAAACAATCATGAGAAAATATATACACATATAAACATATATGAACCTATTTATATACAAAACTGTACATCTGTCGATTATTATTTGTTTATGAAAAGTAGATTTCAGGTCTATAATGCATTTTTTTTTTGGCACAATTTAGGTATCTCTTGTCTGTGTGGGATATATGCGGTGAAGTTAAGTTTGATAAAGCACAGAAATTACAAAACAAAATACTTAAAATATTGTTCAAGTATGATTGGCTCACTAGCGCTAACATAATATATTCAAAACTGAATTTAAGTCAATTGAAGGAAATTCTAGATATAGAGCAGTGCAAATTTGTGTATGAAATAATTAATAATCATCAAAAATGTAACATGAATATCGAATTTTGCTTTGATTTGCATGATTACCAAACAAGATCTCATAATAACATCTATCAAGCTTATACAAGGACTAATATAGGTTTAAACAATCCAATTGAATCGGTGATTGTTGAAAGGGTACTAAGTCCATTTTTCATTGAAATTGTATTTGATGTGGGTTTCTACACCAAATTATATCCCCGACCGTTTGATGTTGAAAGGAATCAAGTCCCATTCTAGGGAGCACTAATAATACGAGCTGAAAGGTACTAAGTAGCGGACTTAGTTCCATTCAACTCTGAATAGGAGGTTGAAGATTAATAATTTGTCGTGTTTTTGCTTCATAAGTAGGTACTTGTTTATCATTTGGTATTTTTGTGAGAATTATTGTTCATTTCTATGTGTTATTTCTCCAATAAAGTATATTAGTTTAATCATAACTACTTAATTTTGTTTTACTGATTGTTGAATGGAACTAAGTCCTTGCTTTAAAAAAATAATAAAAAATACAAAAATTGGAAATAATAATAATTTCTCTGTAGATAAATGATTCCTCATCCATTTACTTTTATTACGCTGACTGCATGTATCAATGAAATGAAATAAATAACTTTTAAACATATTTTTTCAATTTACTCAAAACTTTCATTTTTGGACTTAGTATCCTTTCAACAATCACCGATTCAATTATAGATGCTATTGAAAGATTAAATATTTTACCAAAATTTATAAAAGATTCAAATAATTATAAGAGTTTTGTTCATGTGTTTTCTCAATATAATTGATGGCGTATGTCGAGAACTGAACTTGCATTGTTTTTCTCAATATTGAACCGAGTGCCTCATCAGGTAAGCTAGGCGGTTGGATCGTCGAGGAATATTATCCACGCTCAACGCCGCAGAGTGGGTCGTACATCTTCGACAGTCGCGAAATACCCACACAGCCCGAGTCGCCCACTCGCTCACATTATATAACGGCGGATCCGCGCCCATCCGTGCCTCTTAGCCGCCAACAATAACATTTTCGCCGGGCGAATTTCTTTTGTTTAGGCAACAATGGTGACGTACGCGAACGCCAATTATCTAAATGCGCCCTCGTTATACCCCCGCTAATTCGAGATATTCAGCACGGGCCTCCGACAGACAGACAGTTCGATCCGGCCATTATCTCCGTCGTTGTCGTCGTCGTCATCATCATTATCATTATCGCACCGGTTGTTCACCGTTTCTTTTGCCGACAATGACGACGACTAATTCGGACGGCGGAACAATTGGAGAGCCACGCTGCACGGAAGGCCACGAAACGTGGAATGAGATTTCGATTTGATAATTTCCCTTTTACAAGCTTCATAGTAGTTTCTCCTGTTAGTCCAGTCAATGACGGTAAAAAAGTATAAACTGTGTATTTATCCCATACAGCACCAATTTGTATGAAAATTTGTATTTAGGTTCTACTTACCATCAATTTCAAAGTCTACCCTCTGCCGGGGGTTGCTTTTCCACTGGGAGTGGATGCCACCCCTTCTTGGGATTGAAACATTTTTCATTAAAAATAAGCACGGAAATCGATGAATTGACTAATTACAAACGGAATTATTGCTTGTTGAAAGTTGATTGGTACTCACCACTATGTGTATTCATCAATGTACTAATATACATATTCTAATTTCTACAAAAATGTGCTTTTGGTTTTTCCCCCATAACTGGCTTAGTTTTCAAGCAATCAAGTCATTCAAAAAAGTATTTTGTAGTTTTTTTCAAGAACTATAAGCTCATCTTTTTCCAGATCTTATTTTTAAGAAGGTTCATGCTTAAAGGGATCAAAAAAGGTACTTTGCGCGAACACACGCAAGCTTTAAATGGCCATATATTACATATTTTCATCCTATAAAAAAAATAAAACGCCAAAATTTTCAAATGAGAAAACCATACAATTTCGTACTCCATATTTTTTTTTTTCAATAGTTTTTGAGTTATTTTGAAGAAAAGGTGATTTTTCGCTAAATTACGAAAATGATTTTCTCTCTTCGAACTCAATTTTTTCCAAAAAGAAGTACTTTGAACTGATCAAACACTCAGAAGGTATTATAAAAACAAAAATGAAGTGAATTGTAAAGTGGCAACGATTTTTTTCAAATGGGGTGGAAGAGAGGGTGTGATTTTTTTCCAACGAAAAAATAGGAATCGACATTATACTCTTCATAACTCGCTTAGTTTCGATGCTAGGAACTCTTATAGGAAATAAAAATAAAGGTTTTTTAAAGAACTTTAATAAAGTTTTATAAGTTTTTCCCGAAAAATGCATTGGTTTTTGGTTATTGTATGTAGAAACTTTCCATTTTGACGATTGAAAATACCAGTCAACTTTCAACAAACAATAATTCAGTTTTTATTGGGTCAGCATACATCATAAATACACAATTTTCTTTTTTTTATAAGCTGTAAATTTGCTCTCTACATTTTTTCGATTGAATGCTATTCGCGAGAAAGAATCTGAAAACGTGGTTTTTTTGCCTAAAAACCGACAATTTCTCCCGCGAATATGTGGAAAAGTATTGACTTTCAGGAAAACTTCATAGAACAAAAGTTACTTAGAATTAGTCAATGTATCGATTTCTGCACTTATTTTCAATGAAACATTTTTCAACCTCGAGAAGGGGTGGTATCCACTCCCAGAGAAAAAGTGACCCCCGCCACAGGGTAGACTTTGATGGTAACTAGAACCTAAATCCAATTTTTTATGAAAATCGGTGCTGTATGGGATAAATACACGGGAAAATAGTCATTGACTGGACTATGTATGTATGTAATAAAATCTTTCAACGTCATTTTTACCTATTTCTAGACGTCTGATTATTTTGAAAATGTGCAGACGTAAAAACGGCTGATGACTCAATAATAATTTCTTCACTTTGTCCTAATATCCTTACCACGACCATCACCATAAAAAAAATTAGATGATTTTAGGTCTTTATTCTCACATATGCTATACTAAAAATCGAGTCTCGTGATTATTAATAATTTTGATTCCTTTTTGAGACTTGAAAATGAGAAAATAGATTCCAGTTTAAAGAAACTGTTGAAACATGCTCCAATAGCAAACCAAAATAAAAAGTAGAAAATCATTTATTTTATTGCTCAAATGTTTAATTTCTGTCTGTAACTTAAATTAGAGTTATCATAAAAAAGCACCCGGGGTTTTTTTACAAATAATGTTTTTTTTTACAGTTTAGTCTGTTATTCTTTCAGTTTTTTCAAACTATAATTTATTTCGTGTAAATCTTACTGAGCAAATATGATTTGAAACGACGTCGTTAAACGCGAGTTGTTCTATTTGGACGAATATGCGTATCGTTCAGATCGATACCGTCATTTGAGCACAAACGAGAATATGGGAATTTACGCAATTCGCCACACGGTAATAGATTACCAAGTATATGATAATGACTAAATAAACACTCCACAGAAGAATATTCCACATATTTTCCAATAAACTTTTAAGATTCAGGAAACTTTCATTGTGTATGCATCTATAAATCTTGATAGCGTAAGAATTACTGAACTACTACTCATAATATCACCACTTTGATATAAAAAACAGAAATAATTGTTTCCTTTTGAACATACGACATAAAACTGAAACACTTATTTATAGTGCATCTGGCCATTTACACAGTTCGAATTGAGCGAAAATACAAATTTTCTTAATCGTAAATACAACCTGTATGAATCATATAGAAAATCAATTCATCGAACTCAAACACGGCTTAGAGAATCATGATGACGTTTCAATTTATTCTTACTATGAAGCGGGCTTTCCTCGTTTACGACTAAGATATTGGTATCGGAAACTGATAAAGAGTTGCTTAATACATTATTTTTTCGAGTTTCTGATGTTTATCGTCAAAAACTCGACATACGTCATCTCCGTTAATAAGGTTGTTACCACCGGATAATAAATAAATTGATTGTAGGGTTTTCATCAATTGCAGGTGTGGTAAATTTGTTTCATGAAAGTAGCGTTCGTAGTTTTGAGGTTTCATAGTTTTGCTTTGAACTTCCAGCTATCGCAAGAAGTTCTTTGTTCTAGAAAATAGCATCAAATCCACTATTCCGCCAATTTTGGCTCCTGAGCTGCTAATCCCAATGGTATACACACCGTTGGATAGGTCTTGGCAAGGCCGTTAGTGCTTATACCCTTGCCTGAAACAAGATGACTTTTTAAAAGATCCTTTTTTCTGTGTCGCACGATTTTTTTCCTATCTTGGATAAAATGCACTAAGATAATGACACTTTATCCTGGAGTTTTTTGTATCGTTGGATCGCAGATGGCCCCTAGCTGGACAGACATTGGTACGCGTGGCCGGCTGGTCGATTGGATCGACTCTAGGGCCCTAAAACCTACTTTTGAGGGTCCTTTTCATGCAAGTGCTGTGTATTTTATCAGGACACAACTCAGCAATATGTGTTCGTTATATGTTGTCTTAAAATATCGCTGTATGTAATGCCCATCTTAAGTAGCCTAAAAAAAAACAAGTTTCAACTGAGAACCTTTTGTACTTAAAATGTCTTCGGATTCAAAAATTTATTTGATCAAAAATTACTGATCTATACGCAAAGCTAAAAGTTCCATCATCAGCATTAGCTTTATACATCTTTTGACATTAAATATTACGGAGTCGTTCGCGACCTTTATAGCCCTACATATTCAGGATATTCATCGATGAATAACGAGTCCATGTTGCAAAGATAATTGCCTTAGTGACAACGTTTTTCGTTCAAGTATCGAATGTTTTCTCATTCCACTTTCTTTTATGCCTTGTTTGTCACATCTAACAAGAAAAGTCTTTCAGAGCTATAATAATCGTCATTGTTTTGTCCTTCGTCATCTGAAACGTAGCATAGTTACACCCCCTAACTTCGTACGACAATCGCCCTACATCTTCAATAACGTACGAACAATAAGTCCTTTGTATCGCCCACGATTGACCGACCATTTCATCCGCCAGTAACGGCTTCGAAGTTCCATCGTATTGGACGACTATTGGCGTGTGCAATGACTAGCTACAAGCCGAATAGTCTAACTGCCCGGTTAAGGCCTATGTGTTCGTTACCGTATTGTTAATAATTAAGTGGCGTTAATTTGGCACTGGACACTGTGTATGCTCGTTGCTGAGCAGCTTATTGTTCGTTCTGGCTCATTCATTGTAACTAATATGTGGAGATAATGCAAGAGCGAGATTATCCCGAAAGCCCATTGCGGGATGAACGTACAAATACTACGATTCGTTGCTTATAATAATCGATTTCTATGGCTGTAGAACGGTATCTGCTAGTGGGAAACAATCGACGATTTTCGTTGACGGAACATTATCTAGTACTCGAAAAATTTTGGCTATTCTATCATTTTCTAAGACTTATTTGTGTTAGTCTTTTTTTCAGTTTCAACTGACCTACAGTTGTAGCCTGTTCCGAAGGAAAAAACAGCTTGAATCTATGTCATTGCCCAACATATACACAAATTTCTGGACCAAAAAATTTCCTGAGGTATAAACAACACCTGAGAGTAAGATGGGACTTGAACCAACGATCCTCTCTATACAATATATAATCTCTACCGCTAGGCTACCGAAGCCTCCTGTATTATAATGAGTTCATTGCCCAAAACGTGTTGACAATTTGTCATTATTTAGCATACAAATAGGTGGGAATCGTTTTGCCATCTGCTTCAACATTAATATCACCTTCGTGAAAATCTCATTAACTGAAACTTTAATTTTCGAAGATTCACTTTCGTAATATCAGCATTTCCTCATTACTGATATATCTGTAAAATGCGATTCGCATAGACTATAAGTGAATAAAGCTCTTCCGTTGTCAAAAATGCATATATATTTTTTGAGTTGTTAGTTCATTTATAAGCTATCCACATTTTCGTATCTCCAGTGGTATGAGGCCCAACGAGTTGAAATTTTATATTTAAGGTTGTTCTTGAGGCAGAACAAATGGTTCAAAATTTGGTCAAAATTTTGCCTTGGGGAAGGGAATGAGGGGAGGTGAATGAGCAAGTTTTTCAGGCGAAAGATGTGTAAATTAATTATGAACAACAAGATGTATTGATCTGAAAAAATAGCTTTTGAAAGATTTTGGCGTCTCCAAACTCCCTTCAAATTCAGTTGATAAACATATTGAAACAATGGTTAAAAATAACAATTTACACATTTATTACAAAAAATAACGCATGACGCACGTTTCGGTGGATCTTCACCTTCTTCAGATGCTAATAATTGTTATTTTCAACCATTGTTTCGATATGTTTATTAATTTACACCAAGTATCGGCCGAATCAATCCATCAGTTGATGAACTTGATGTTAGAGAAGTGTCTTTCGGCGGTATAACGTTTTGCCTCTAACTGTCGCCATTTGTATGTACTTTTTCTAGTTTTTTTGTGGTTTCTGATGTTTTGCGCACATCCATCGTTCCTGCAGGTTGGTATAGGTTGCTGGAATTCCGTACATGTATTGAGTTGATGTTAGAGGTAGTATCCTTTCGGAGTTCAATCTCTCTTTCGCAGCTGCCACAGTTTTTATGTAGAGTTTACTTGTTTTTCCGTGGGTTTCAAGGGTTTGCCAACTCTAAAACCCCTACAAATTGATTTAGGTGGTTGAGAATTTTTATGTAAATAAGAGCAAAATTGAAAAGACGAGCTTATTGGCAGAGTCCTCCTGCTACGCTTTGTTTTCATAGGCCTCTTAGATATTTTTATACATCGGCTTCACTCTTCAAGTTCAATGTAATTTAAACATATAATATCTTATTTGAATTGGTATCCTCATTGAGTTGAATTGAAATGAATGTAGGTATAGTACCTCAATAGAAGGAAGAACATTCAAGAAACGTTAATCAAAAGAGTATTTCATTCATTCGGTTGTAGGCGATGAGTCGGATGAATTCGAGACGAATATACGGAAGAAGAAGAATTCGATGTGAACGAGACAGCTACGAACCAGCGATTAATCTCCGGAAAATTATTTCTCGAAATTGAGTATTTTCTCATTACACTACTATTCAAAACCAAGTTATTTGCACTCGTAATTAGGGAAAATCTATTTGATGGAAATAATTTCTGGCCCAGACGCTTCGTGAAACCCCCGGATTGAACAAAAAAAGAGGAATTTCCGGAGCGCGATCTATTCGCGATGAAGCACTGTTATTACCAGGTTTCTTAATTTGAAACAAATATTTTTCCAATTCGAAATTCATTCAATATCGTAGCGCGGCCACAGAATCTACCTCTTGCTCTGCTCATAGTAACTGAAAACGGGCGTAAAACACGTTAGGACTTCATTACTTGTAGAGAAAACCCTAATGTTTTCGCATAACCATCTTAATGTCTGTGGTCCGGATTTTCAATTTCGAGGGAAACTGTAATCTAGTTTTGATCAAGAAAAGCATATGTAGTTTTCATTTCTCCCATCGTTCCATAGTGTGTTCTTTTCTTTCTATCGATGTAACCTGTTGTTTTTCGAGTTTCTGTTATATAATTCAGAAATATCTTCATGACTTTTATGAGTATTTTTGACGATGCTATTTCAATATGTGTATACATCTGCTTTCACTGCAGCTTTCGAAAGGAACTCAAAGGCATGTCGTGTAAAGTAGAAATGAATAATATAATTTTGCATAGAATGTTCGCATATGTTTCCAAGAAGCATGTTTGAGACCGCATGCTTAGATAATACGTTCATTTGTACAACTTCGTCCAATGAAATTCTAAAATCGGTTTTTTCGATTTTACTCAGTGTATTTGCTAACTTATTGAAAAATGGTAATTCGTTTTCGTTAAATTAGGTAGGTACATCAACTTTTATTTACATGCAGGATAGGTAGTTCCATGGTCAACTTGGCTTCTATTCCTTGATATTGAGGAGATGAGTAAACATATCGAGGAAATATTATCGCAATATAAACACATCTAAAATTTCAATAATTTTCTTGAGCATTAATCCTTCTCTGCGTCAATCAAAGTGAAATTAACTACATAATCTTTTCGAGAAATTCTTCTTGACCTGCCTTCATTTGAAATCTTCAATGATGAAAGTTCATATTTTAATTAATAAAATATATTGAAATTGTTTATTTTTCACAATAAACTGCTGAATAGAATTTGTTGCAACTATATTCCGTATAATTAAGTAAATGAAACATTGCATTAACTTTTTCAAATATACATTACTGATGCAAGAAACCGAAATGTTTCTATAAATATTTCTACACGTGTTTATATAACGTCAATAAATCCTGAATAATTAAATTAACAAGCTTTCTTGTTGGCTTTTACCGAATTTTTTCTACGATCGTAGAAATTGGGATTCGCCAAACATTTTTTTTGTGAATTCGTCATTTAGGTATAGATATATAAAAAAGGCTTATATTCAAGGTAATCGTCCAAGTATTTCAGTAGTATCGGAAATGAAGAATGATATCCTGTACTAATTGTCTGCGGAACTGTATGTACTTTGATAGCTTATCAGTCGTTTTGTCCCTGGTACATCGCTAGCGTTGGTCTTGAGGCAGAACAAAACTATTACAATTTTGGTGAATTCGGTCAAACTTTTGGCATTTTCAAACTATAAGAAAGAGATTGGTGGGGAGTTGCATGTTTTCATACCGTTGGCAAATTATGTGCAAATATATATTGTCCGAAATTAACGTCGTAGGGTTTTTTGGAGTGCGTTTGGTAATAGTTATTCACAATATTAGTGTTGTAAAGATTAAACTTTAACATCTCGTGTTGTAATATGAATTTACAACAAGAATATTGTACAAAATGTTATCTACTTTCATCTATGAATAAAAATATTTGGCAAAAAGCACCTGCTATTAAGTTTACTAATCAAGTTTTTTATGTTACCTTTCGCATGGTTACTGTTTCGCATGGTTACTGTCGAGACTTTGTCAAACAAATCCAAAAATATAAAAAGCGCTTTTCAAAATGGGCGATTCTGATGGAAGTCAATAATGAATAAATCATTCTTCTAAAAAGATGGTTTTATTTAACAGCAACATGTTAATAAAACCGTTTTTTTTTATTACAGCACTAGTGCTGTAAAAGCATCTATTACAGCACTAGTTCTGTAATAGGTGCCCTTACAAAACGATTTATAACTGTAAAATTCTTATCACTAAATGAAAGTAGATAAAGGATTTTTACTGTACGAACATTAAGTTTTTGTTAGTGAAGACCCTTCAGCGATATATATGAAATTGTTTTTTTAGGTTCTAATGTTACGGTCACTTTCGCAGCTCTGGATTGAGTTTATGGTTTCAACTGTCTTCCTCAAAACATGCCATTTTAATGTAGATTGTTCATGTCTTTTGGTGGATTTTCAGGTTTTGACAACCTCCACGGCCCCTCCAAATTCACTTATGAGATTAAGAAATGATATGTATAAAAGATTAAAAATAAGGGTAAAATTCGACCTTATTGAAGGAGCTCTAATCACTGCGTTTGCTCACACATTATTTTTTATCATTTCATGAGTTCTATGATTCTGGAAATTCATTGCGAGGTAGTAGCATAAATTGTCCAATTGGAAGGATCTAAAATTTCGAATAAAATAACGCAATTATTCGCAATAATCACATCGACAATTTATACTCGCGGCACATATTGCATTCGGTTATTAGTCGGCAACGTCGCATTTTTTCTGTTAACGTCGATAACTGGCCGTTGGCGATCGTCATATTGAAACCGTATTATATCGGACATAACATACCATATATTATTCTCCCTAACAATCTCGACTGATGAAGAGCGACTGGATGGAGAACAATGCACGAACATCACAATGTACCACAGAAATACACACAAACACACAAGCCAACATACACACACTCACATAAAGCCTCAGGTCCATCGGGGCAACAGATGAAGAAGGACGACAAAGTGCAGAGAGCGAATCGGCCCAATAAGCGTTGTAGCAACACATACTAGAACTGGTTTACGTAATGAAACGAAATTGATGAAAACAATGGGAAAGTTATCTCCGCCAAGGATATCTCTTCTCGAGATGTAGGGGGCCGGGAGAACGTTAGAGGAAAGTAATGCTCGTTGCTGGCTTTGTTTCGGCTCGGATAATTTCCAGTATATTACGCCATCCCGTCCATAGAGTTTTCGCGATTGTTACGCTTCTAATAATGAATCGGGGACGTGGAACTATCCCCGCATATGTATGGGTTCGGCGATGATGGTATTACATTTAGATATAATATATAGAAGCGCTGAAGCGTCCAGAACAACTAGGGAATCGTATAGGCTTTCGTGGAAACAATGAAACAATTTTAATCGGTTAATTGTCACTCGACTGAGTATTATTTTAAGACGCTCAAGATGTTAGGATAAAGATATATAGGTTTTATTCCGGTTCCAAGGTTATCGGATAAGCGATAAAAACAAGCGGAGAAATTCCTGAAAATATTTCAGATCAGGATCGATCAGCAGTTTATAATAGGTGGGGTTTGGAGGGGTGTGAAGGTTGATGGAGACACACTTCAAAAATCTGCCGTATCTTGGCAACAGTCAGCCGTGAGAAGTTTTTAGTTTTCTACAACTTAATTCATACAACATTTTTCGAAAAAACTCCCAGGAAAAGCGGTTAGTGCGAGTTTTTGGCAAGGGCTTCACAACTATGACCGCGATTATTTTTTTCAGAATATATTAGATACTTAAAGTAATAGAGGACTGAATTCAAATATGTATATAAACCGCGTACAAGAAATGTATCATGCTCTACTGCTGTAAGCTCCCGCTCTTTTTAGTAATATTTATCGATTCATTCCATAGGGTCGAATTGATTACATCATAGATTTTTTATTATTGCATATTTTAAATACGGAAAGTCGAAAGTGGTAGGTATAAAGAAAACGTAACGAAGTAGACGAATCTGCGGTAATTTCACACGGTCGAAACTTTCCCCGGACTCTTAATGCTCTGGGATCGTTCTGGGAACCCCATTCCATTCGTTAAGACCGCAACGCCATGTTTAATTGCCCGTTTAGAAATGGTGCGCGCGTTCGACCGACGACGATGCGTAAGAAAGAACGTTAACCGAATATAACTGAAGGTGTGTTTAACCGACTCTACTTAATCCACCACTCTCCGTTCCGGCTGATTGATTGCAATCGTGAACGTATCTTCCGATTTCTGGGGTATATTCCACACAAACGTCAGACAATTTTGTTAGTAACTTTGTTTTCTCGAATTTCACGACAATAAGTTTCCTTCATCGACGTCAAAAATCCCGTTTTCTCGATATCAGTTTGTAGGTGTTCATTCGATTGGCCCGAGTATTATACTCTTATTAAAGTTTGCATTATAGTTCAAGTGTGAAACAAAAAAATTTGTTTGATTAAGAATGCCATGTAAGTGAAATTCGATTGTAGGTAATTCTTATTAACACCTAAAATATCAAATGAAATAAACATGAGACATAGTCGAAATGAAGCACTTATGAAACGAAGGTTAATTCGCAGGGCAAAAATCCTACAAAAATTATATCGAAGCATTCACATTTTAAGCAGAAAAACACAACCCAAAGTACCCAACGTTAGTTCCCCCTGAAATTCAACATACTTACATATTGAATTTCGTAACCGAAGTTCTAGAACCATCTCGAAAATGTGATGTACACACAGATGATTATTTTCCAGGAATACTTGTACGGTACGAATGTGGAAATTTCTTGAAAAGACTTCAATGATAATCTTAAAAGGTGAAAGTTTGATGTGCACAAACTTGGTGCACTTTATACGAACAACACGAATAGAATTGCTTGGAAAGTTATAAAGCACCTATTGCCAGCTCGTTATATTCGTTTCCTTCTTTTAGTACTCTGTCTAGTTTTCTCGCATGGTATGTGTTCAAACTTCGATCATTTGAACCCACCAAATTGCATTGTTGAAATAAAACAGCTCGACGAAAAACGTATCGCGTTTTGAGCCTAAAGTTCATTCGCCCTTTCAGCAGGTGGTGGAGGTAACAATCGGAAGTGTCAGCAAACCTTCGATTTTGCATCCAACGCACGCGGAATCGTCAAGAAAGAAGACGACTTCGGGAAGTCATTACTCATCGTAAAATAAAATGGGAGAGATTTCGAGCAAAAATCGTTCGTTTTTATTCGAAACAGGGAAAAAGTGGCAATTTTTCCGATGTCGCGCGTAAAGAGAAAGAAAATTCAGAATAATTGTCAGTCACAGTGGCGTCAGCGAATCGTAACTCACAAGTTCAGTAACGCGCCACTCGAGATTTCGTTTCTTCTAGTCGAACGAAAGTTTCGATTTGAATTTTCGGCGTAAATAGAGTATTATAACAATCCTATGATCTCATTTTACGCATATTTGTGTGACTTTTTGTGATCTCGTAGGTATTCTCCATTCTCTTCCTAATAAGGACTTGTCATTAAAATGTATAACTATTGATAATAGCCAGGTATTATCTCAAAAAAATTAAATGAAATACATTACAAATAACATTCTAACTGACTAAGAAAATGAATATTCGTAGTACTAAATACGTTCTATAAGAACATTTTATTTTCATCATGATGAATTATGAGGTAAACGAAACTTCGTCAAGAATCGATATATTCAAAGTTCTTGCAGCAAAAGTTAATGAGAATAAGTTAGGTGATGATTCTCCTCGAAAGTGTCGAAAATACCCCTTGGAAGAAACTATACTTGAAAATGGAGTCACAGAACTACGCTCGTAACTTAATTATTGCAACTTATGTCATGAGCATGACTGACCATCAATGGAAATCTATAGTTCACAACGCAACCGTTTTCTTTCATCCAAACGTAAAGCTTGCATGAATGTGCTTATATTATTTGACCCATCTAGATTCCCAACCGCCATCAATCAATTTTGAACTTCAAGCCTCAGCGTAGTAGTTCATTATTTCCGGAAAAACCATGATCATTAACTGCCAGAATTTGCCGAATCTAATGGTTCACACACTGTTGCATAGGTCTTGTCAAGGCATACAAAGAGGTCCGACCTTTTTCTGGGACAGGACAGCCATCTAAGAGGTCATTTTTCCTTTTGCACGATTTTTTCCCGGTCATAGACGCAATGCTCCATTGTATGGCCACTTCATCATGGAGTTTGTAGTATTTTTAGATCTGGCACGGCCTCTAGATGTATGGAAATTTGTGCGCTCGGTCGGCCAGGTACAAAAGTCGGCATTATGACCCAAAATGCAACCTACTTTTATAGGTCCTTCTCAGGAAAATCGTGTGCATTTTGTCAAAATACAAACCAGAGACTTCGAACTTGGTCATATACGTTACTCATATGTTAGCCTACATGCCCACGTGAAGTAGAGTCATCTTGGTCAACCGGACCGGTCATTTTGGTCCAATTTTTTCCATTTTTGAGGCAGTAACATATAATATAGGTGGGATAAAATGGTACGTGGAGTGGTGAGTCACTTCGTCGGGAATGTCTGCAACCAGACCAACTATGTCAAGGATGTATAACTTGAATCATAATTTCATGGTTGACTACGTGCTCGCGATTGAATGCCAAGAATGATACATTATAATTTTGTCATTAATAACTAGAGCACTTTGAATTGTACAAAAAAATATATCTGAGGAGAGAAAGTAAATTTTGACTGAAAAACCTTCGTTTTGAACTTCAAATATCTTTCACTTTAAATATCCCTTCGAAGAAAAATTGCTGATCTTTAGGCATAACTGGAATTTCCTGCTTCAGCGTCTGCATCTATTTCTTTTATACTACCCACGATCAGGTTATCAGATCTCAAATGGCCTTAGTTCAGAAACGTCATCTCTTGAAATACCAGCGATCCAACTCTGCCTTCTTTCACGTCGTCGTCTCGACGGAGAGATGTGACCGCCGGGACGTCTCCGTCGTTCGGTGTGATGCCCGTGCGAACGGTAATTAGGGGATTCCCGTAGTTAATGATGCCCGCCTCACGTGCGCGACGGACCGGAAATTGCCACGCTCTATTTTTCCGACGAAGTGACGCATGTCGTCAACAGAATAGGTCGATTTTTCCAAAGGTTCAGTGCAAGGGTCGGACTACTTCGAGGATTAACCCGAATAAATGAGCTGTGAAAGAAGTTTTGAATAATGTTTCATTCAATTTGGTCGATGAATAGTTGCAATAGCAACAATATATGTACATTCATCTATTTTCACCCCGAGGCGAAGCTAAAGGGGTTATAGTCTCACGACAAAAAGTTGAGATCTGGCCCGATTTTAAAAATTCCAACTGATATCGATAAAACACATATGATTTCATGAGGGAATTTTTATTCCCAATTTTTCTCCACGAAGAATAAAAAAATATAGCGTTTTTTAGATAGGCATTACTACATGCGCATGCGCCGAGAGATTTTATTATTCCTAGTGCTACGCAGTAGGATGTCCGGATTTTTTCTCTAATATATCAAAACGTGTACCTACCTTAATATATCCCGTATAGATAATGAATGATATTTGACATTATTTTATCTTGTCGAATGACATGTAAGATTGGGTTCATTGAAACTTTTATGACAATGAAATATCCGAATAGAAGAAAACGAGGAATTTCTACATAAACTACGAATTGAAAAAAATTTAATACTACTAAAAAGTGCTTCCTTGGCATCATCGAATCAGGCTACGCACAGTACAAATTTACAACCCTCCAACTCAACTTAGTGAGGGTTTGGGGGTGCAGAATCCCTCCAAAATGGTTTTTTTTTGTAGGAAGCTGAATTTCGCATGTGTTTTGGATAAGTTATTTCCACATCTTTTTCTACCCGTTAGAAAAAATTCATCTCCCTGCCACTCCCAGGCCCATAATTTGACCGAGATTACCCAAATTTTGTTTTACATTATGAAACCAATCCAAAATTCCATTTCATTCGGTCTGATGAGGGCCGCTGGAGACGCCAATATCTACCGGGAAAAATTATATACCTGTATATACATATACTCGTATATTATCAGACAAGAAAAACCTAAATCTCGAAAGTCCAGGTCCAGAAGTTCTAAATCTATTAAAATCACTCTCGCATTTCACTAATATTGACTTTCGATACAGTGTAATAGTATATTATTCTCAGGAAAAATACGAATAATATACTATTGAAGAATATGCGGAATGCACACGATCTTGTTTTAAATTATTTTATCTTGTCAAATTCAAATTATAAGTAAAATATTATATGTTTCAGGCTGAGTAAACGTTCGGAAAAGCTCGACTCATTTCATGATTGCTCATGCTGAACAGGAATGAATGTACGGTTTTCAATTTCATTTTCGCAAATTTTTCCTTCTCGTAATTCAAATGTAACTTTGATAACTATTACGGAAAATGTTAAATGAGCTTCCATTAAGCTATCATTTTCCATACTCCGACATCCGCATTTCCGCTACCCACGAAATTCAGAACTTCCATTAAGCTTCGATCAAAACAATTCTGAATACCCTGCAGTTCGCTATTTTCCTTCCCCATGAATGATGGACCGACATCGTTGTTTCAATTGTTTCACTAACACAAAGGCCAAAATGAAATTTAAATTTTTTGTGGGATTCAATGAACTTTATCTATAGCATTGAAACTCTTTCTTACTTGTATGTGAACATCATTGTAGTAACTCAATATACTTCATTGTAAATAAAATTCCGGTTTTTTGACATAAAAATTGTTTCGCCAAACACTGTGGCTTCATCAGACAAGTAATTCAGACTAACTTTACAAATGTAAAATCTTACGAATCGAGAAATGGGAAATACAAATAGGGATGAGAAAACAAACGTATTCTATTGGCAGGTACATAAAAGTATAAAAGTGGGTAAACATAACAGGTACAAAGATTCAATATTCCACTAAAATAAATTTAATAGAGGACAATTATTAGTATCTAACTAGATATCAATAATTCTCCTCTGTTAAATTTATTTTAGTCGTCTGATGAAGCCACTAATTTTGGCGAAACAATTGTTGTGTTATCAAACTATAGTGAAAATCAAAAAACCGAAATTTTTTTACATTATACATTATTGTGATAGATTTTCACCGCGTAACGGCCCAATCAATTGGTTGCAATATACTTCCAGTGATTTTATGTTTTTTCATGTTTTAGGGGAAAAGTTCTGTATTTACAAGAAATGTGATTACGAAAAAAGAAGTTTCTAGTCATGAATCATCAAGGAATAGATAACAATAGCACAATAATATCAGATTTATCACAGTTGCAAGAAGCATGCGTTCATTAAATGCAACACAAAGAAATAAATTTCCTCCTTCCAATAGAGCCACTGAGATCGTGAGAATAATTCTCTGTTTTTTACGTTTCCTTTAGGGAGTCCTCGTTGCTTTTTCGATTTTTGAAGAGATACGCGAAGAAATCGGTCATTGATATTGAAATAGACAACTCACATTCAGAAACTTTTCCCCCAAGTATACTAAACGCCAAACTTTGGAAGTCTTGCGATATCCTCGCTCGCTTTACGATCTTAATCTTTGCTAACACACACACACACACACATGCAATGAAAATTGTTTTTATTAGGTTCGAACGTATATTTTCGCTTTTACTATCGAACTTCGATAGAAAATTACATTGTAGTATCCACAAGAGACCGTCAACAGTAAAGTAAATCAACAAACAAATCGTAAAATGGAGACACTCTTATTACTTCGGCTTTTACGTGTTTTAGCGATAATTAATTATAGGCCAAGCTACAGAGATTTAGAGTGAGCATTTTGTGTAAAAAGTGTTAGAAGAAAACCAGCTCCGCCATTATTTGTAAAATAGTTTCACATGATATAGCGATATGTTTTTCACACGACTTCATTATTTATATCTTTGTTATTAACAACTTTATGCAAAAAATATATTTTTTAGTTTTTTGCTTATAAAATTGAAACTATCAGAGTAATCGTGAGCAGGAACTGTCCGATGCATAGTTTCTGATCTGTGACCATTTGAATATTTTACTATGCAATTTACCAGCAGACCTGAATGCGACAGGTATGGTCCGATTTCAATTTACAAAAAAGATTTGGAAAGAAGAATTCTCATAGTTCAAAACGTTCATCTTGGTTTTACATGGAAACGCTGAGAAATATGTTAAAAATAAAGCTGAACATGATGAAAAACGGCCGAGAAATAACCGTCATGTTCAAAATGCCGACGCTTTCGAATGTCATGCTTATCCTTGCCTTGCCTTGCTCTACCCCCACTCTTCAACTACTCTCACGCGCTCGGCCCTTTTTCGTCGTGTTCAGCTTTATTTTTAACATATTTCTCAACGTTTTTATGAAAAACCAAGATTAACGTTTTGAACTATGGGAATTCTACTTTCAAAATCTTTTTAGTAAATTGAAATCGGACTATACCTGTCGCATTCAGGTCTGCTGGTAAATTGCATAGTAAAATATTCAAATGGCCACAGATCAAAAACTATGCATCGGACAGTTCTTCTCTTCGCACAAATAAAGTTTATATTGATAAATAATACTAACCGGAGGATCTACGCTATAACTAAAAAAATAACCGAGTTATGAATTTTTGAGAAAACTGTATTTTGGCCGGTTTTTTCCGATTTTCCCTTAGACTAAGGGTCTGATCGAGTCGTCCGACCTCTCTTTTCATTTTCTACAATAAGTCTATTGATACCATCACGATTACTCTGATAGTTTCAATTTTATAAGCAAAAACTAAAAAATCGCGATTTTTTGCATAAAATTGTTAATAACAAAGATATAAATAATAAAGTCGAGTGAAAAACATATCGCTATATCATGTGGAACTATTTTACAAACAATGGCGGAGCTGGTTTCCTTTTAACACTTTATACATGAAAAAATCTCTGTAGCTTGGCCTATTACTAAATCTAGTTCGAATCTGGTTTACCTCGAGACAGTCGGAAAACACGGTTCTTCGAAGTTTGATCGGACGCTAAAAATTGTGGAAGAAAAAAATGGTGGATATTCTCATGACATGAATCCTAAGATTCATTCCGGTATTTGATCCGAAAGGGTCTGTTTTTCTTCGTTTATTCAAGAGTAGAAGTCTATTCTATTGTCCGTTTTTCGGTCAGTTATAATTAAGGAATTATATGGGGGTATAGGGGATCGAATTTTTTCAAAAATTCGAATGTCGTCAACAGTGAGGAGTGGTTTTTAAGCCCGTTTTACCGGTGGCATAAAATGTGAAAATTAATTATGAATATTATATCTGAAATATTATCTGCTTAAAAAGCTAGTTCTGAGTTATTTTTGCACCCTCTGCACAAAGTGGAGATGTGGATTATGTCGATGTTAGAGAAGTGCCCTTTGGCGGGATAATTTTTTTTTCTCCGATCGTGGGAAAATGACACTATTTTGACCTGTTTTCTATGCGCAAAGCTCAACATTCCAGAATAGTGGGCAGTTGCTAAGCAATTAGAAAATAGCGTGCGGTAATGTTACAAATGGATTATTACAATAAAATGAAACAAAGTATGGTTTTAATTTTTATAATTGTTGTTAATATTTACATTCATTGTACAGTTTTTGAAATTTGTAAATTGTACTGGAGGGCAACGAGAATTTATAGACGTTGAATCTGCATGGCTAATTGTTTGGTTTATCTCGTTTCGATCATTTTCATTTGAAGTCGAGGCAGGGGTGTTGAATATTTTATTAGCCACTTCTACTTCATTTTTAAGTGATTTGTCAAAATATTCTTCCGCCACATTGGAAGATTTCCATCCTCCGTGGCGCTTTAAAGAAAGAATAGCAGCTCCAGCATCTATGGTTACCACTCCTATATTCCAATATGAACATAGAGAAAACTATTTAAACTTACTTGATTACATCTTGAATGAAATATTTTTAAATTAATTTTTTAAAAGTTAATCAACGATCAAAGAAAAATAGTATGTATAATTCGTGGGAAAAGCATAATCCCAAACTCCTGTGTTACCAGACTCGTCGCTACGCTCCTAGTCTGGTAATTATCACAGTCGTTTGGGAATATGTTATTAAGGTTAGGTTTGCGCACCTCCACAGTTAGATGGTTGAAATTTAGTATGTGGATTGACCTCATGTAGGGGAAGTATCCTTTGAAGGTTTCAACTCCTTCCTTAACAGTCGCCATTTTAATGTAGAGATTTCATGTGTCTATATCTAATTGACGTAGGGGACTAAGATTTTGTATGCAAAAAAAAGGTGGGAAATACGTCCTTAGCGAAGGAGCTCTGCCACTCTCGCGATTTTGTTCTATTGCGAAAAACTTTAATGATATAATTAAAAACATATAGAACAGTTTCAAAAATTGTTGGTCTGGATGATTATTTAAAAAACCAATTTAATGATTTGCCGACGTTTCGTTTATTTTTATAAACTTCCTCAGGTCTCTGAAATGAACATAAAAATGGCAATACTAAAATATAGTAATTCAAAAACACAATTGGAAAATGAGAAAAAAAAACACAATAAATGATCAAGATATAATCAGATAGTTAGTACATTAACTTACATCATCAGTTGGGTTTTTCCGTCAGAATGTAACGTAAACTTATCATGAATAAAATAGAGAACATAGCAACAAACAATACTTTCGATGATCGGCGTAAACTGATTGACTGATTGAAAGAGATTCGTACGAAGGTTGGTGCGACAGATGTTAGACGAGTTATTTATTATTGTTATATGTTTTTCCTCTTCTTTGTCGGTATTTTTGAGATCAAGTAGTAATATGCTACGTTTAATTTCTCTATATCAGTTCTTCGATTAATTGTTAGTGGTTCTTCTTTTATGGAAAACATTTCATGTAGTAAACGTTTTTTCAAATTGTCTTGTTTCCCTATTATTTTTACGTCGTTTAGTTCAAAGTATGCATCTCTTGCAAAGAATCTTCAGCTAATGCTGTGTTGTTTTCTTTTCTTTTTAAAGGATTATGAATATTGATTATATCTCTCTTATGTTCTTGTATTCTTAATTTTAAGTAACGACCTGTTTGTCCTATGTAAACTTTTGAACAGTCAGTTGGACGTCAATTCTTTTGGAGTTCTTTCTTTTAATTTTGAATAAAATTGTTTTACTGTATTTTCTGGTTTTGAGGCAGTTATTACTACTTGATCTCAAAAATACCGACAAAGAAGAGGAAAAACACATAACAATAATAAATAACTCGTCTAACATCTGTCGCACCAACCTTCGTACGAATCTCTTTCAATCAGTCAATCAGTTTACGCCGATCATCGAAAGTATTGTTTGTTGCTATGTTCTCTATTTTATTCATGATAAGCTTACGTTACATTCTGACGGAAAAAGCCAACTAATGATGTAAGTTAATGTACTAACTATCTGTTTATATCTTGATCATTTATTGTGTTTTTTTTTCTCTCACTATCCATGAATGTTTGTAAAGTCATAAGTCAATGTACTGTCCGTAGTTATATGAATTTTCCAATTGTGTTTTTAAATTACTATATTTTATACAGTATTGCCATTTTTATGTTCATTTCAGAGCCCTGAGGAAGTTTATAAAAATAAACGAAACGTCGGCAAATCATTGAATTGGTTTTTTTAATAATCATCCCGACCAACAACCTTTGAAACTGTTCATCTATATAATTAAAAACGTTGCACACGAAAAAATACTACCGTAATGTAGTGAAAACGAGTGAGAAAAGCTCCACGAAATTATCAAGTGGCACATATTATAATCCCCAGCGTGCGAAGATTATGCGCGTCTTTCCGGATTATCGTCAACGTCAATTTCGACGGGGTTCGAACGAAACGATACACCACGCATAACGGGACGTATTAACCGGAAAACGAGCGCACTCTTCCCTCATCTGTATAATAATTTGGTTATTGTTTCGGAAAATGCCGGATTAGGCCGCGCGTCGTTCGCGTCGATAAATCATTCGTCGATAATGTATTTTAATAAAGAGCTGCCAGCGAAACCCGCGGGTTTATATTGTCGTGTCTTCTGCTTCCGGGCGACGATGCCAGATTCAGCTATCTATCTTCGTCGCAGGGATTTATGACATATTTTATCACACTAGCTATTGAAGTTTTTTGTTGTCAGCTGATTATTTATGTATGACTATGAAACATAATAAAAAGGTTTTTCTCGACAATGTTTCGACACGCCAATTGAATGCATTCAAACTGAGTAATTTAAGTATTTTCATCCGTTCCACATAGGGACGCATTGAAAGAAGTGGTACTTAACATTATTTGATAATACAGTCTAACGGTTCCTTTTATTTCAGTTTCTTTTTGTTTCTGTCGGAAAAGCAAATGTTTTTCGTTGATAAGTTGTCTAGTTCGACGTTATTATTTCTCACACGTGGTTATAGTTATTTAAAAAACATTATTTCAACTAGAATAGTAGTTTTTAATGGTCAGTTATATAACTGGTTCGGCTTCTTTCAATTCAACGAATGTTTCAGGTTTAATGTCATCAGCATTATTTAATGAAAACGAAATATTTGAAATGTCAGATCTCCATTCTAAAAATCGAAATCATTTAAGATTGCTGAATTTTTCATAAGAATTGTGAATATATAATATTACGAACATTTTCCAAGAAGAAATGGAATGGATTATTTAAAATAGCACCTTGCTTTGTGACTCGTTGTCTCCCTGGCGAAATACCTAATGAAAGAATAACCTCAGAATATATCTCGACTTCAAATATATTCAGATTCACGCAACCGTCTTTTTAGGTCTCTCAGATTTGGCGTCACCGCTTGGCCTGTACATTTAAGTCTTGGAAAATTGGCGCTGTAAAATTAAGACCCCGGAAGACGGTGAACGTACAACGTGGTTTGAAACAGCTGATTGAATGTTTCTTTCGAATCCGATATAATAGCACATTTTAACGTCGCTTCTTCTATTCGCTCGTGAAGAAGATGTAGAATATAATGTTTCTAAAAGTTAAAATTGTTTATTGGAAGCGGCTGGAGATGCCAACATGTACCGAAAAAATATATATTATATTATTTATTTATATCTATATATATATATATATATATAAATATATCATCAAAAAAATTCCACAAATCGTGGATTAGGTGACTTTCGATTTAGTGCAATATTCTATCATTTTTTGAGAAAATACGACTAAAAATTCAAATGATACTACGATCAAATGAACTAAATTATTATATTTCTCGATAACAAATTGATGCTATTCGATATACGTCTAGACTCTAGATTTTCGTTTTTAAATAGTTATCTTATCGGTGAGCGCATCAGTGAAATAAAGTCTTTTAAAACAACATTCCCTCCACATTGAACTAGTTCCGGTCAGTTCGATAGCATGTAAAAGGAATATCTATTATTAGATTTTACTATTTAATGAATTATCAAACAAATTATTTAATGCATTGCATGAATATAGGTTTCAAACTGCAGTCTCGTAATTCATAATAACTATTGTTGGATTCTTTACTGCATTTAAATATTGGTTCATTGTTCTTCATTATGAGCGGATATCATGTAGTACGTGCGGAATTAGATGAGGTTCAAGTCCTTAACCTTACAAGCCAAGTGCAAATGATCCTCAGTTACAATATCCCAGTTCTGCACAATGAAGAGATCAATCGTCAACCGTATTTGAATATTCTATGATTCAGTAACCTGAATAACAATTGCGGGATGGAGATTCCAAGTAACCTAATAAGACATACAACCATTCAACTTGAAATATGTATATTCAATCGCGTTGTTACCCATTTAAAGTATTTACGAATAATTGTGTTCTAAGATATAAATCAGTGAGCTGGGTATAAACATTTGATCGATTTCAATATATTTCATATTGAATAAATTTGGTAAAAAACTTTGTACATTTGACGTTTGTATAACTCTTGCTCTTTCGTCAACAGTCTCATTAATTTGGACATTATTTGGTGAACATTTCTCATGTTAACGATTTCCATGAAAACGAGAACTAATTTTTGGAACTTTGATATTTCTGGAACGGACAGGAAAATTGAAACGATAAAAACTAATTCAGCTGTTTTCTTTTCTTCACAGCACCGTCCGGGGACATACTGTGTGTGTGTATTATATATATATATATATATATATATATATATATATATATATATATATATATATATATATATATATATATATATATATATATATATATATATATATATATATATATATATATATTATATATATATATATATATATAATATATATATATATATATATATATATATATATATATATTATGTATATATATATATATTATATATATATATATATATATATATATATATTATGTATATATATATATATATATTATATATATATATATATATATAATAATTATATATATATATATAATATATTATATATATATATATATATATATATATATATATTAATATATATATATATATATAAAATATATATATATATATATATATATTATATATATATATATATATATATATATATATATATATATGTATTATATATATATATATATATATATATATATATATAATTATAGGATAGATAGACTTGCTAGTGCTTCGAAAGTAAAAGATGTAATTCAATTCACAAACCACTATCAAAATGAATAGATGTGGAGAATATGAAAGGAGACAAGATATTAAGATTACTGAAAAGATACTGAAGAAATCATGAAAAAATAAAAAGCAATGTAGTTGTTTAAATCATTTCTGTTAATCATTTCAGGACTGAAGAAATAAAGGCATGTATTTTTAATCGAAAAATACAGGTAAAAATTCATCCATAACGGCAAGGACAAGAACTAAAATGCATTCTGCGGATTTAATTGAAATGGAAATACGCAGGTATCACCAAATAAACGCAAATAAATCATTACTGATTATCCAATTAAATTGGATACGTACGTTGTGGAACACAATGACGCCGTGATGTTACGTATTAATGAACTGATTACGGAATGGAGATCATTATCGAGTTTTCGCGGCATATTGAATCTCGTAAGTATCGAACATTCGACAGTATCCGTTAATTTGCTATCGAAAAAAAGCGGGGTTCGGATAAATGCGAATTTAGACGCGAGAAGCGCCGCCTGTTCGACCTCTCATAAACGCGTATCGGTATCCGTAGTAGGGAGCGGGTGGTGGTGTATCGATTGCGCCCTTTCTCCAAATTAATAATTTCGGTAGCAAAGTTTCAGTTAGCTACGCGGTTTTCATTATGAATACTAATTAATCTTTGGCAGGTCCCGAATTAATTGGTCAGCATTTTACCTTCCGATCTCTCGGATATCCCTCACGCAGAAATTCGCGAATTATTTTCGCGACCTTGCGAAGAAATTTGAAAAAATTTATCTACTACGAAATATAGTTGTTGCGAAGGTTGCTTTTTTCTTGAGCCAGCAGAAGTATTTGAGTGATGTTTGCATAGTTTTTTGTACGTTTTGTTTTCCTGTAACATTCCTCCATTCGCAGAGTCTCAATTCTCCACCATAATCAAACATATACTCAAGAAAACGAGTGGTTAAATGCTACCTTCAGATGACAGATTGTAGTACACAATAGTCATCGACGTTCAAATGATACTTGGACGACTGACTCAAATCATCGGGTTCTTCCAGTTACTCGTCAGAATACATTAAAATCTACTCTTTCATTATCGAGATATCAAATAAAAACTAATAGTGAAAATCGTATAACCGAAAAGAGAGGAAATATCGTAATAGAATTTGTAAGACAAATATCTCTTTTTATTTTCCTCGAATTTGGGCAATTTTTCTGGGAAGATTGATCCATCCGCCATCGAATTATAGAGGTGTTATCAGGGCCCGTTTAGATCCCAGAAGCCCCGGAAAAATATGGATGAAAGCACACGGAGCATAAACGTCGCTAGGAGGAACGGTCGCGTGAGGACATACGAAAATTCGGACCTTTCTGACGATGTTGTTGATTTTTATCCGGTTGAAATTATGCTGGTAATGCCCGAAAGGAGCACTGTAAAAAAAGTAGGCAATTTCTTTCCGAAAAGAATGCCACGCTCTAGGAGAAGTCAATTTTCTCAAAAATTTCACAAATAGAATAATTTTTTCTAACTAGATGGGGATGAAATTTGTTTCACCTTGTATTTAAATTTCGAGCCGACGAAATTTTTGTTAGTACCAAATTTTCAAAGACATCACCCGCGATCGGCACATGATTTTTAAGAGATTCTGTATTTCGGATAAAGGGCTTAACTGCTTTGAATGTTTCGTTTCCACCACGCTAGAAGGAGATGCATAGAGTCAATGGTCGATCCAAATTAGTTCGTTCACTGGTGAGTAGTTAAGAGTTGGAGTCGTTATAAACGAAAAGTCGACATGTTTCGAGTTATGAACTCATTGTCAAGACTGACTACACGAGAGTATTGCACCGTAATTCATAAAACAGACAAAAGCAAAGGTGATACCTGAAAATCAATTTGTTCGTTTACAAGAGGTAATTGACTATTATGGGCGGAACTTATTTCGAGAATTTCAAGAAGGTCAAGGCGTTTTCCTTTTTAACCTGAATGTAACAATTTGGTTTTGTTGAAATCCAGGAAGTGAACATTGTATAAAATTCAATCACTTCCTGGATTTCAACAAAACCAAATTGTTACATTCAGGTAAAAAAGGAAAACGCCTTGACCTTCTTGAAATTCTCGAAATAAGTTCCGCCCATAATAGTCAATTACCCCTTGTAAACGGACAAATTGATTTTCAGGTATCACCTTTGCTTTTGTCTGTCTTATAAAAAACGATGTAATACTCTCCTTTAGTCAGTCTTGATAATGAGTTCATAACTCGAAACATGTCGACTTTTCGTTACTGCTAAATACAGTATCTAAATATTTTTTATATTGTGAAACATAAGCCAAGTATTTTTATTTTAAAGTTTATACTTTATTCTTTATGATGTTTCACCAATTGATGTGCGATAATTCAATCTCAGTTATATATATATATATATATATATATATATATATATATACATATATACATATAGGATATAGGATACAGGTATATATACTAATTTTTTTCTTTAATTGTTTATTCCATCTCTGGTTACGATTATACGAATAAATAGTACATTATTCGTAAAAATTAGAATCAGTTTTTCACTTCAAAATCATATATTATCTATAATAAATTGTAACTTCAATATAAAATTACCATAAATATTTCTATACCTACTCGAAAGAAGAAATATTACATAGGTTTTAATTCACATCGCCTTTGTTAGGCTTACATTATTTATCATTTTTTAGGCACTCCAGACGGAGTGCAACATGCGATATGGAACTTTGTTCCAAAAAATAATCAATTACTTGCGAAACTTTGATTGGATTTCTTCTAAAGCAGAGGAGATACAAGCATAGACGTTCAATTTATACTGGGCAGGTGAGTCGTTCACTTCATAAGCCGCACTAAATAAATTTAAGTAGGTATATTTTCATTCGTTTTCGTTCGCGAATTGTCTAACGTATCCGTAGTATAACGACGAAATATGGTTCATTCTCCGGTTACGTTTTTGTGCTGATGATGTACTGTTTCGAAGCATATTGCCGATCTCCCGTCGAGTGGAAATTTAATTCCGTTTTTAGGCGCAGAGATCGGTCCTTGCAGGAACTTCATTTCGCAGTCTGCCGTATTAAGGATAGGATTTTATGTGAAACATCCCTTAAGGTTACCATCCGCGTGCGATATACAGTCGCCTATTCCATCGTTATATTTGATATATCAAAACGAATCATGTTCCGGATATATGAATCGATCTGTATAGTTTTTCCGGATATATGTCGTAGAAAAAATTACCTCCTATGAATAATAAGTGATGGCTTTAAGTTTGAAAATACTTCAACGGAATTTTTGACAGGTTTTCACTTTGAAAACCTGCTTATTACAATGGGTACGATCGGCAAAGTTGGACGTGGCACCAAGATACTCTTTCGTTTCATCGTTTCATGACTTTTTATGATGCTCGGCACTAAAAACTCAATATATATATATATATATAATTTACAAACTTGCGGATCTTGTTATCTTCCGGTGACATATATATATATATATATATATATATATATATATATATATATATATATATTTTTATATATTTTTATATATATATATATATAAATATATATATATATATATATATATTGATATATAAAGATATATATATATATATATATGTATATATATGTATATATATATATACATATATATATATATACATATATATATATATATATATGTATATATATATATACATATATATATATATATATATATATATATGTATGTCACCGGAAGATAACAAGATCCGCAAGTTTGTAAATTTCCTAGGAAATTTATTTATTTTTCGTAGAATTCTAAACGAAAGATAAATTGTAATATTTTACGCCCACATTTTCGCAAATGGATAAACTTACCGAACTCACGCGTAAAATGATAAGTAAACAATAACCAAAAGCCATGTCATGTGCGCTCTGATTGGTTGAATAAGTTAGGTGTTCCTTCTCCTTAATTTTATAATTTGGCAATTTTTTTGAAAAGTTATTTTGAAATATTTGTTTTTTTTTTGCAAAAGGCCGGTTTCTATGTTTTATAATTGTTTTTATGTTTTATGATTGTTTTTCTTTTTTAATAAACCTCTTTAATATCGTAGAACAGGATTTCTGTTGTTTTGTTTCGGTAGTGAAGTATTAGGGGTCATTATCATATATATAGGTACCTACCTAGTTTTAAAGTAAAAATACTGTTAGATAGGTAATCGAAACTGATACATTTATAGTTTGGCAAGTCTGATTGTACACAAGTCTATGGACACAAGCATTGTCACTGTCAACATCGACCAATCAGACAGCAGTGTGTTAATTGCCGTATTTTAAAGAAGCGTAAAATTGAAAGGGGGTTGACCCCCCGGGGGAGGAAATAACTCTCATTTATTCGATATTAGATTCAATTTTGAAGCAATAGTGTGGAAAGTTGTCTAAATAGATGGAAAACTATTTTGAATTTAGAAAAAAAATTGATTGAATAAATAGATTTTTCAAGCAGGTTACGTTATGAAAACCTGCTTTTATAATGCAGCGCTAGAGTTTTTTCTTACTGAAACATGCATAATGCCAAATCTGGGAGCATAGTTCATTATTAAATTTCAGTCGACGTAGAGTTGTCATCTGACGGCAGCTTGTATGAGTTTGGGTGAATATGGACATTTTTTTGTAATTCTTGCCTGAAAGGAGCTTATTAGCTCTGATTAGGCCGAATCAGATAATAATCGTCCTTCTTTACCACGGCGATTCATTGAGTGTTAGTGACGTTATGGAATAGTTTTCGCATTAGTTCGATTGTATGACAAAAATACTCAGCATCTTGTCGAAATTGAAAATTCTTCAACTTTATGTGGTATAAGTCAGAAGTGTTAACTTCATTTCGCGATTTGATCACCAATAGAATTTTCTGTTGAAAAAGTGTTGATAGCGATGAATAATGGGTTCGAATAGTCCATAATAATTGATGAATCAAAATTCTAATAGCAACGGAAATTGCTCCTCAAGCATATTTACTCGAACTTTAGGAATGGTAGAAACATGTTTTCACCAGATAATATGAACATAGGAAATCAATCGTTCAGTCAGAACGTCAGTGGAAATTCAGAACATTACATGAAGAATAAGCATTTTATAGATTTAAATACTTCGGAGATATTGCATTTATTGAACAAAGGATAGAGGATAGACCTTTAAAAATTTAAAGATTACGTTGTTCAGTTCCAGGAACTTACCCACCACTAATAACCAAATTGACCTTAATATATCCCAACTCGTTACAGCAGTACCTAATATAAATAGATGAATTGTTGCATTTTCAAAAACAGTTGTTTTTCATAATGTGTTAATAGTCCAAAATACACTCAGGTGCAAAAAAAACGCAACAAGTTAATATTTGGTAATATTTGAGAACTCATAGTTTTTTTTATTTATAGTTTAATTTTGGAATTTTTTTCTGAAAACTGTAGATGAAGTTATAAGCTTTCACTTGCACATTCAGTCTTTTGTTGAAAACTGGCTTATGAGTCATTATACAGGATTAATGAGAAGTTTTTTATTGAACCCTAATTTTAAAACACCCCGTGGAATAATTTCATGATCAAATTCTCTCAAAATATCAGTTTTTCTCAAGAACCATTCCTTTTCTCGTTTTTTGGTTCATGTCTTTAAGTGCACTAGTTTATTTTTAAGAGGGAAAAGATCTCCAAACAACAGTTTTCCCAATTTTAAGAAATGTTAAATTTTGACGAGATGACTTTGCTCATTGTGCCATAATCTCAGTTTGACAGCTCAATTTATGAATCCAGCAATGAGAAAGCAACAATATATCAGTTATAATAATAAGCAATTATTGCAAAATTTGTTTATGCAAATTTATTCAATTCAAATTAGAAATCAAACTTCAAAACAAACCAATTCAAGTGTATCCTGAATAACTTGAAGAAACATACTTTTTGCAACAAATTCAGATTAATATTTTGTATTACCACTTCTAGCTCTTATTACTGCCTGCATACGTCGGTTCATACTTTCAATAAGGTGACGAATAGTATCTTGAAGAGTATTTTGCCATTTCTCCTGAATTACTGAACAAAGCTCGTTTACCGTAGCCGGAGCTATTTCGCGATCTGGGACTCGCCTACCAAGCATGTCCCACATGCTCTATGGCGTTGAGATCAGGCGAATATGCTGGTCAGTTTATTTTGTTAACACTTACTTCCACGAGGTATTGTGTGACACAAAAATCTGCATGTGGCCAAGCAAAAATTACATTTCATAACGTAAACCGTTGATGACAAGTTCATTTCGTCCTTTAAAATGAACTAGTGCACTTAAAGGCATGAACCAAAAAGTGAAATGTTGGAAAGGAATGGTTCTTTAAAAAAACTGGTATTTCGAAAGAATTTGACCACGAAATAACTCCACAGGATGTTTTAAAATTACGGCTTGAGAACAAACTTCTACTTAACTTCGTATATTGTCCAATAAGCCAGCATTTAGCAAAATACTGAATGTTGAAAAATTTTGAAAATCGAACTAAAAATGAAAAAACTATGAGACTTCATATTTTGCCCCATATCAACTTGTTGTGTTTTTTTTGCACCTGAGTATATATAAAATATTTCGAATAAATATAGTTATTTTAGTGGAGTCAAGTGTTTCTTTTCATTGCATTCAAATGTTCTCATTGTACTGGGTATTGCGGTTTTATAGCTGCATTAAGCGTCAGTTAGGAAGCTCGCTAAAAACTACACGTGAAAGGCGCACTTTAAGTACATATCGATAAAATGACGCTGCTATGTCGCAGAAATAATGAAACGGAATGAAAAATCCGAAACAATATGCGGTTTTGGTGGCTCGCCGAGCCGTTCTTTGGAGTGAACTTCACATGAGATCGCGTTCCGACTGTAGGCGATCTTTTTCCCATTAACTGACGTCGCCAAGAAACATTGGACTTCCGGGAAATAATTACGAGAGCATTAACTTTTTCCTCCTTCTGAGGTATTCGTCCTTTGTTCTAGCTTTTCAGTATCGCGCTAGCAGGAGTTTGTCGGTCCCGTGTGACCAAAAATAGTTGTTCGTCTCAAATGAAATCTATAATTTAGTGATCGATAAGGTTCGCGTAAACCAAATTTTTATTGACCACGCTCAAATAAGTTCCTTCTCGGTCGTTGTAAATATGAAACAGAATTATTCTACAACCTATTCTGCAACGGGTATGTATGTACAAACCCGCATTCATTTGGGATGTCTAGAAAATATTTACTTCCAAAATAATCTTCCTTCTCATGAATAGCCCAGTCAATAAAGGTTTTGATAAACATCTATCAGAAGATCATATTCACAAAAGTCTCCAAAAATCCCCAAGGAGGTTCACCCCCTATCCCAACTCGAAGAAAGAATAATAATCGGATGAAGTTGTATATTTTGTTATTGTGTTTTTTATAAAATAGGCTACAATAATGGTCCTCTTTATTTTCAAGGTAAACCTACTAGTTGTTTTATAAATAAATGTAAATGCACGGAAAAATAATTTTTCAACCGTAATACACTGTATTTTTGCGTATAGGCTTTTTTTGAATGACAAATTGCAAAACCTTTAATAAAAGTGAAGATTATTTAATTGCGAATTTAATGATGTAAAGGTTGCTCATTTTCGTGCGGGGCGGCGTAGTAGAGGTGGAGATGCAGCAATTTTTGGCTGAGATTACGAGCGGCCCACTATTTCGTTAGTCAGTGATAGAACTTGAAAGTTAGGTAGTCTATATATTACCTTGCATATATACTTATCAAGCTTCACAATTTGGATGACATAGAAACTAAAATATATGAAATATATGTAACAAATAGAAATTTGGTGCACAGTATGAAGCGATCTAGAATTATAATTTTCATAATACTCTATTTCTTATGCCAGTTTTGGTTCGAGGGGCGAGGGATTTCTTTAACCATTTTATTTAATGGCCGCCCTATTATCACGGACCACCCACCCACCACTGAGTCGTATAAACACATACTTTTCTCCCTTTAAACTTCTTACTCTTTATTACAGAGAGTTTTATTTTTCATCAGGAAATTAAGTGCATAGTATAAAGCATTCTATTTACAATATATAAGTGTTCATTCTAGTGGAGTTGGATCTGGATCTACTCTATCTTCTTCGGAAGGAATCAAGGAGTTTGAACATGCCAACACATTCGACACTTACACATTGGTGAACTCTTAGTAAATGTTAATACAAGCTTCCGAAGTTGGTGGCAGTTTTGCCAAATCAAAGTGACATGTTAGTGTACTATTTTTCGTCAAAGTTGTAAATCTGTTGCGATATTTTCGTGTTCCAAACCAGTGAAAGTGTAGCGATTTAGATCGATTCTGTGAAGTTCCGTAGGTGATCCAAAAACAATTGCGATTGAATTCCAGTACTATCGACTACCTGTAGGGCTGCTTGAATTACAGAATATTTATTTTCCTCTGGAATTTAGACCGATTTTCCACATTAGCTTACCGAATTTGATCAGTCAACTTTACGACATGTTTTGTTGTTTATGACGAATACGATTTTCTCGTCTCTCCTTCTTGTTTGACAGTCTAGGAATGTCTTGATTACAAGTGTTCTACTGTATAAAATCGTTGTCCATTTTTTTGTTCTTATCTTTGTAACAGAAGTGTTTATTTATAATGCTTTTCAATTCAGTTTTAAAAAAAAATCTTCCATTTAATCTTGCGTTTTAGAAAGAGCAACTGATAAAAGTACCGTAGTTTGTAGTACGTATCTGAAAGTCAGTCGGAAAATTGTTGCGCAACATGTCTTTCAGTGAAATATGGCAATCTCTATCGCGCCCTTCTTCAAAATTGTTTAATTAATAAATTCTTTGCCGTCATACCACTAGGTGTTCATATTTCAAAATTGTACACAATGTTGCTGGTATTTAGATCCCCAAACAACTGTATTTTATCCTAGACAACACAATGTAGCAATTGATAAATAATCACGCAGTACACTGGACCATGGAGCGTTGGTCAACTCGTTCGCTCCCTTCGGATAGGGCTATTCGAACGCCGCAATTCCAATATTAATAACTCAGGTCGGGGTGAATTCGGGCTTAACTCGCCACCGGCAAGGGAGCACAATACGGGCGCACATACATACACATACACACGAGGACGGGCGCAAGTGACCATACAAGCCGCTGGTATGCACAAACATACGTATATATAAATGGTTATTTACTCGGGAAACAAAGCCGATGCGGTTATATTTTTGTTTATTACTCCGCCAACGCAGCCTACTTGCAATATTGGCCCGCTTCGCCGGCTGAACCGGATATGGCACGCGTCTGTTATTTGTAATGGAAAACATGAAGTGATTACTTTACGGTGATCGGAAATGGTGACGGGGAAAAAGGGATTGCGAACTCGAATTGGCTAATCGATTCCGCGTGGCGTGCATTGTAAATCGGTGGCGTTTTATTCGTTTTTGTGTAGATGAGGTGGGTGTGATAATTTTGAGTTCCCTTTCATTATTGCTACCGCGAGTCGACGATTCTAGAATGTGAAATAGAATAGTAATAAGTTCCTTGCTTCTTTGTACTGCTAAGAAGTCGATGATTCAAGAGTTTCTACTACTTATGTAATTTCATGAATGTAGGTACTAAAAATATGAGAAACAATAACGTCATTCAATACCACAGTATCTTTATATGAGCTTTCCAATGAAAATACTTTACGATCGAAACGAACTTTAGAGATATGTGCACGCCATAAAATTTATATATATATATATATATATATATATATATATATATATATATATATATATATATATATATACAGAACGAAAAACGTACGTGAATATAATGAATAAAACCATTGAGATAATGTATTCGGATCAATTTTCAACCGATGCTCAAGTTCATTGATTCAATGTATTATTATTGATTGCTTGATGTTCAAGTGATTATATCAATCCCCGAGAGGCATTGATTTCATCACCTGGATTTCAAAACAAAGTACATTCTACTAATGACCATTGTGTATCAGTCAATCAACATCCAGCATGATATTAATATTTTCTGTACATCAACCGATCACCTGCAGTCATTGAATTAAGGAATCCAGGACATCGACTCAATCAGCGATACATTGATTCTAAGCCATGCGCACAATGACTTTCGAACATCGTTCAATGTTCGAAGACGTTAATATAATGTAAAAATACATCAATCTGAGCCTACTGGTTGCACCTTTTGTTTTCATAAATAAAATAGACTAGACTTATATATATATAAATATATATATATATAAATATATATATTATATATATATATATATATATATATATATATATATATATATATATATATATATATATATATATATATATATATATATATATATATATATATATATATATATATATATATATATATATATATATATATATATATATATATATGTATATGTATATGTATATAGTGACAGGTTTATAATTGCCAATAGGGAAAAAATGTCTATATATTATTGCTAATGCTCCAAGCAATTATGATGGCACTGTCGAACGAGTACATTGCAAAGATAACTACAAACAGACACAAAAGATTCATTGAATTGGAATAATACAATTTATTTTTCAAATATTGACATAAGATATGTGTTTTACTGTATACAATTCCTGGATTAGCGCGAGGTTTAAAAAAAAGTATTCAATAAACGACCAAAACATAATACTTTCTGGAGAAAAACTTAAATTGGAAACATAAATAATATTTAAACAACTATTAACAGCTCTTATAACATTGAAAAACTTATATCTAATTCCATCGAAGTATGTATATAACTCTCCTTGAATTTTTGTTATATCTTCGCCAATTGCGAACACAAAAGATTGAATTGAAGTTTTCTGCGAATTCAAAATGTATATCCATTCTTCAATTTCTTGTGGTGTTTTTGCAAGATATAAAAATGAGTGCTGTAAGTGAAAATTTTTTGGTATGCATTTTTCCAGTAATATCGTTCTTTACAACTTTGTTGGTGGCTGCTTCATCTCGCCCATCTAGAAATAAAAATATATTATGGTCAAAAATGAAAAAGGTGAATTCCAGATTTTAGAAAACTGATTTTCTTTTTCATTGGGACTCTACTTTTTAATGAAATGAGTATGTTATGAACTTCAAATGATGTTCACGAAATATGTATCAAATTATTCTCAAGCTGTCATTTGATTTCATAACAAATGAGAAAAGTGTTCTCTTTCAACCCTGACATAGAATAATAATATCAAGCTCTTTAAGAACTACTAACATTAGCATCACGGGGTGAACACCATTCACTGAAATACACAATCTACACAAGCAGATACTTACTTTCCTCGATATTTTCGATTTCCAATGGGCCTAGTAAATACTCAATCGCCTTGTCTTTGACATTGCCATTGAACAGAAATGCAATAATTTTTCACAGTTTTTGAGAAAAAAATTATCATTTTGGTTCTTCATGGTTAAGTCCATATCGATCTAGAAGTAAAGTTATAATAGTTAGTTGCAACTATAGCTATATTATACCTATTGAATGTTATAGGTAATACATGAAATTATACAAGATAAAATTAAAAATCATGAAAAATATACTTGTTGACCATGGACAATTTAATATATTACATAAAGTGAACAAGGAAAATTCTTCAATAATTTAAAAAAAAAACATACCTACGCCACAGTTGCAAAGTAGACATCTTATGTCAGAAAGTTTGTATTCTAGCGACGGGTTTCTGCATTTTCGATCTCAGCGGTGAATTGTTGGTTTCCAATATCTTTGGTGGAGGGCGCTCTGGGTTGTTATACAGATAGTTGTCCGACCATGATTTGTATTGAGGAAAAGTAAATACTGAATTAATATGAAGGTGCTTGGAATGTTTCGGGGTCTACTTCAGATCCAGATCACACTTACAAGTATCGTCACAACCTGCAATAAATGATCATTTTTCAAGATCATGTTGAAATAGTGTAGACCGTCAAATTCTAGTGAATAGTAGATTTTTTGTAAATACAATTTTCTTTTCAGTAATTTACTGAATTTACAGGGGTATTTAGCAAAACAATGTATGAGCAAGTTCCATTATTGAGCATATCTATTTCTTATAGCAAAATTCATAATAGTTCGCGAAATAATATAAAAATTGTTCAAAATGCAATATATTTATATATTTTTACTATAAGTGCTCGAAACACGCCATGTTTTCATTCTTTCGTCTCTTTCAACACTGTTCAGTGTAACTACTTATTTTTTTGAGATTGTATTCTGGCAAAAAATATTTTCGTAACTTTTATTCAAATGTTATAAAAAACTAACAAGATTTAAAAAATACAGTTACTGTACTTACCACCTTCTAAAGAAACTGCTTCCACAAAAATTTACTTATACACAAATAACACTTCACCGTTTGGCTGTTAGCGTTAGATAGATACTCGTATAGCGAATTAGGTGGAAATTTGGCATATTTACGTTGAGACGGTGGGGGTGCAGCCAGAAATTCATCAATCCATGATTCTTTCCGCGTTGTCCCAATGCTCTCGGACATTGACCGAATGACTTAATACATTAGGTGATGAATGCAGTGCATTGCTATGATGAACTATACATAGGTTAATGTTTTCAATCATTAATGTTATGCCTATTGAACATAGCTTTATTAAAAGAGGGATTATGACAATGTGTCGTGAATATTAAAGGTACATAGTATTAATCACCATGTGGTCATTAACTTGATGTATTTTTCACATTGCTCTGATGTAAATAACATTATAATGATGACTATTTTCATTAGATTCATGATTTAATTACATTATCATAATGACCTAGATTTCATTATAACAACAAAATCGTTGATTGATCAATCACAGCAATTCATTATTATCAATAAATTTTGGACATTGTCCTAATGAAAAATACGTTATGATTATGAATATGCGGTCAATCATTGGCAGTGATTGATATCAGGCTCATTATTATTTTCTGTGATATATATATATATATATATATATATATATATATATATATATATATATATATATATATATATATATATATATATGTATAGGAGGTTTTCAAGTAAAAGATACCTACATGCAAGCTATCCGAATTTTCGTTACCAAAATGTAACTTTCACAGGTTCAGTGTTGTAATCTATGGCCTTCTATCGAATTGCGCATATAATTACAGAAAATAGGCAATTATCTTCGCGTTTCAGAGAAAAAGTCTATACTATCATATACGTTTAAAAAGGTAAAAACAAGACAAATTATATAGTCCATAATTATACAGAGTATTCAATTCAAAAAAATGTAACAGCTACATAACACAAAAATAGTAAATAAGTAACAAAAATTATCTACCCCACCGCATAGTACGGAAAAAAATCTATAAGAAAGTTATATTACCTCTTCCGTTAAATGAAGGATAACGCAAAATGCAACTCCTTCAGAAAAGCCCCGTATCTCAAAAACCGGAACCCTCTATCTTAAAAAAATAACTGAGAAACCATTTAAAAGTATCCAAAACGGGACACCGTACAGCCAGCAGATAAAGATATATGAAGCATACTAATAAAGAAAGAAGCAGGAAGCGGTATTCTATATAATAGAAAATAGGACAAACAGCAGTGCCATATATATATGTATATATATATATATATATATATATATATATATATATATATATATATATATATATATATATATATATATATATATATATATATTTATATATAGCTTCTGAACGAATATATGACCTTCTTCAGATAACCAATACTTTTTCTGTTTTTCTGTAAGTAGCTGAATAATATAAATTTTTGTTTTATTTGTGTTCTTATTTCCTTTGTCCTATCCGCAAGGACTAAAGAATAAAAAAAGTAACACAAGAAAATCTTTTTTCATTTATTTCTTCTTGCACCAACCAATTCCATAACAAAAACGTTGTATATTTCAGCTCATCGTATCTGATTTTTTTTACGTCTCATCTGTTATATGTCCATTTAAATTTGGAAATTATAATCTTTCTGAGGAGGGTGGAATAACTCGAAATCTTATTGAAAAATTGTTTTATAAGAGCCGTAGTAAAACGTTGTTAGAGATTTATCATGATAATAAATCTTCAATTTACCTCCCACGGCTTCACAGAAAATCTAGCCCGCGCCTCGAAATCGCTGAAATTGCAAGGAAGTACATAAAAAGAATAGCTAATGAAAATTTGGCTGGCGAATTATTATTCTCGCGTTCGCGTGTTTCTTCGTAGACAATGTGTTTGTGCGCCAACAACGTTGGAGCGCGACAAGATAATGCCGAAGAATGGATTAATTTTCTATTTTGGCGTTGCGGGTGTAAACAGAGCCTTGGAGCAATATACCTAACCAAACAATGGATTTGATTCGCCTCATCGCCTTTGTTTGGGAATCGATAGATAGGTAGGACACGATCTTATGTTTGCGATGAATCAGGTGCGAAGATGGATGCTGCGTTCAGTACGTACCTACGTCTGTTCGAATTATCGACCGCGATTTCAAACTTTGCGCAAACTACGTTATTGATTTATTGGTGTTTATTGTTTAAGACGATGAGACCCGCGTGTTGAAATTACTGAAACGTTTCGAGTAGAACCATTTCACATATATTGATCAGGAACACGGTAAAGTTTCATCAGGCACACGTTAAAAGATCGTCACGCTCACAATAAAGTTTCCTCAGGCAAACAATAAAGGTTCCCTAGACGATCCAACCTCCACAGATGAGAAAATGAATTTCTGCCCCGTGATGTAGAGTAAACATTTTCTCATCGTCTGTCATATAGTTATTTTAGATGGACTGGTACACTTACCCTGAAATTTGACGAGTTTCAAGCTACTTTCCGATCAATACCTACATTGCCAGGTCTTCTATTATTGTAGTTTTTAAGGTTAAATTTTCAAATATTCTTGAATTTCGATACAACACGCACAAAGAAGTAGTGCCACCTATATATCGGTGTTTAGAGAGCGCTTTCATCGTCATTAATTAAGTACAAAAAAGGTAAATAAATTGTCGATTATTATTGAACTCCCTAGATTGCATAGCAATGTAAATTGCGTAGCGTAATGAATAATAATCAATTTAGCTGAATAATACGAATGAATGAAAAACAATGAGCGATCCATATTCTCTTGAGTTTGATTTAGATTCAGATGTCTGAATTAAAACGTCATCTGTCGTCGTATCGTTCTGTAAAATTGAGTCATATTATTTAGTTGTAAGTATACGTATATTGTTATTCACTCATCTGGTTACTCTATATTTTTTCGAAAAGGAGTCCTGCTATTTGAAAATAAAAGTTAAGCAGTAGGAGTGAAACTTTATGTTAACCGTTTCCTCTCAAATAAACCCCTATTAGAGAACTCAACTGTTAGATTAATAAAAAATAATTTTTATTTCAACATAAACCTATTTTTGTTACAAGGTGGGAAGTATATAAACCTTAATCTATATTTTGTCCTTAGTGAATCATTCAGGTTAAATTTTGATGTCATACATTGACATATTTTTTGTTACTTTCATTGAGGTGAATCGATTGAGAAATATTTCCGATAGTTTTTCGTAAATGCTTTTCGGCTATTGTTTATTGCCTCTCAGTCGAAGGAAATCAAAGAAAACAGAAAGTTGATTCAAATATTGTTAGATACTTATATCTGTTATGTGGTATAATTTGTTTGTAGAGTTATGAAATTTTTTTCGGGTCATCACTTGAATGAGTTCTTCCCTTTCGCCAACTATAATAAATATATCAAATATAATATAATCTACAGGATTGGGGAAATTCTAGTAGGTGAATCTGAACTTTGAAATTATCACTCCTCAAATTCATATATAAATACATAATGGTATTACAAGTTTATACCACTATATTTCACTAGGTGGAACATCATAATGAGTTAGTATATTACATTTATCTACAACCGTGCGTAAATTATGTTTTTACACACCCATATTAGTGCGGTAACTATTACTTTAACGCAATAGTGCGGTAAAAATCAGTTTAACGCACTAGTGCGGTAAAAATCATTATTATTATTATTGCCTATGGTTTTTCTTTTCAAATAAGCTATTAATCTTGGAAATTTGTCTATCTGCATGTTCTTTTTTATGGACAAGTTGGACTTCAGCATTGAATAATAGCATCAAAGCGACTTCTTTTCCTTGAACTTATCTTCAAAATAGGCAATCAATACATCTTCATTAATGTTATCCACTTTTTTATGGGAGCACCATTCGATTAACATATCATAGGCCTTTTCGTAGCGAATTCCGGATTTCTGTGGTAGCAAGTTCGCCGTAGCAGCTTCAACTAGCCGTGAACTCTCCATATTTTCGACTGACATTTTGACTGACAACTTCAAAGTGGCGTTGTTTTTTTTTGTCGCTATGACATCCTAATTTTCATAACAATAAAAAAAGTTAAAACATTGCTGGTGACCAAGTTGGGAAATTTTAGACTATTAGTAATTTGTATTTAATCAAAACGAACGGTTGTAGATAAAATAGTATACATAACTCGCGTGGTAAAGGTTTTTAGCACACTTAAGTGAATGAAAAGACTCGCCTGCGGCTCGTTTTTCAAACTTCACTTAGCGTGTGCTAAAAACCTAGTTACCACACTTATTATGTAATATACTATTAAACTACTTGACTTGGATCCACTAATAATTACTATGTATTACTTACTCTTGTTTTAGTAGTAATAGTAATGAAAATGGGTGAGTATCTGAATTGAAATAATAATTGTTACCGAGAGGAATTAAGCCGAGTGTTTTAATAGATTCATAATTTCTGGATGATAATTCTCCCCACACTTTCATTCACTAATCGCTTCAGCTCGTCGAAAAACCCATGTACATAATTTATATTCCACCGCCCCACGTAGATTCACATGTAGTTGAGCGCGTATCAAAGAATATAAGATTTTCCCGTCTTTTGCATTATCTTCATCCTCTCACTAAGGGTTCGGATTTTCAATCAAATGAGCTTAAGTGAACTGAAGATTAATTCCGAATCTCCGGGGGATCTCATAAGATATTCTCGGCGTTCGAGAAAAGCGAAACATGTGATAGGGCGGTAATTTTTTCAACAAACAGAACGTCCAAATATTTCCACGCCGCTTTGTGAATTTTAATATCAACACATGATATTCGACTGCCAATATCGGGAAATTAAAATTTTCTTCAATTTACAAAACTACAGGTAATCACATTATGCGGTAATAGGTAAACATTTCAATTTTCAGAATATGAAGGTATTCTCGAGATAAACATAGTTCTATTGAAAGTAAAATATTATAATATAGTTATGCTAAAAAAAAAAAAAATATATATATATATATATGAAACCATTTATGTATATAATATATGAGCAAAAAATTCAGGGGAGAATTCTAGACTGAAAATAAATGGTACCTCTTCCTATAAAATTTTAAAAAAAATTGATTATTCGTAGTTACAGGGTGTTAAAGTTAGATTTTATTTATAGTTTTTTCACACTACCTTTTGCCACGCTCATAATATTTCGATGAAATCTCGTATTTGGGGCTTTATTTGCCCAACGTATTTTCTTATTTTGTAGAGAGCGCCACATCCGGCCTATACTCTCATTTAAATGGTCCCAACTTTTTTTGTGTTACACTGTATGCGATTTTTGACGGAATATTTTTATTCTCCTAACCTTCTGACATGAAAAAGGTATACTACTTTTGTTTCGATAAATCTTACCGTTTCGAGAAAAACCCTGAAATAACATTGCTTGCATGTGATGAATACGAAATCTTTTTTATTTATTTTCAACCTTAAACATAGCATCCTTTGGAAAGATGCGCTGTGGTTGCCGTAGAAACAATGTATTTATTTTTTGGGTCTACCTGAAGACGCTTGTATACAGGACACTAGTGAATAGCGCCGAATAGCTGAGAGAAAGAATTGTTGCTAATTGTGAGGTAATGAGGCAAAACGAAGGAATATTCCATAGAGTTCGTCGGAATTTTTTAAGAAGAATTAATTTATGCATTGAAGAGAAAGGATGTCACATTGAACATCTGATTTGAATGTTCAATTTATTGTTCTGAAAACTTATATATTTTAAACTTATGATTTTTTTGTAAACCATTCTTCATTTGTTGAGGATGCTATTTTTTTGGTATTTATCAGGGACCACCATCAGCGTAACGACAAATTTTCAAAAAATTACTAACTGCCAAAACTGATTCTCCCCAAACTTGTTTCTACGGCAACCGCAGCGCATGTTTCCAGAAGATGCTATGTTTAAGGTTGAAAATAAATTAAAAGGATTTCGTATTCATCAAATGCAAACAATGCTATTTCAGCGCTTTCCTCGAAAATGGTATGATTTATCGAAACAAAAGTAGTATACCTTTTTTTTATGTCAGAAGTTCAACAAAAATATTCAGTCAAAAGTTGCATACAGTGCAACACAAAAAAGTTGGGACCATTTAAATGAAAGTATAGGCTCATATGTGGCGCCCTCTACAAAATGAGAAAATACGTTGGGCAAATTTGTTTTCCTCGTCCCGATAAAACCCCAAATACGAAATTTCGTCGAAAAATTATGAGCGTGGCAGAAGGTAGTGCAAAAAACTGAAAATAAAATCTAACTTTAACACCCTGTAACTACGTTAATAATCAATTTTTGAAAAAATGTTACATTTATTTTCGGTCTAGAATTCTCCCCTGAATTTTTTGCTCATCATTTCCGGACACCCTATATATATATATATATATATATATATATATATATATATATATATATATATATATATATATATATATATATTTTTTTTTTATATATATATATAATTTTTATATATATATATATATATATATATTTATATATATATATATATATATATATATAAATATATAAATATATAATTATATATATATATATATATATGTCTTCTTATCTTTTTTTGAGTCCCATAGATGTTCTACAGAATTCATATCCGGTCTGTTAATTGATCACTCTAATATAGGGATATTAACAGTATTTAGCTAGCAACGAGGACGTTAGAGAGAGGTATGTTAACAGGTGGTTTAACCATGCTATTGAGGCTACCATTTTATGTTGAAATAGATTAATGGAACTATGGCGCTTTCTGTGTGTGATGTTTTGTGATAAAATGAACAATGGCCAAGTGTTTTAATTTAATTAGATGGTCCATGATGTTATCAACGAACAGTCGAAAAAGTTTTAATAATCTCAACACTAAAGAAATAACTCTCTATTATGGAAGTCTGTATTTCAGTTCGCGAATATAAAAAGGTTTTCAAGTCCCTCATGCGGAAATAAACTTTCTGTTTCACCTATTACATATTTTGGAAATTACTTTACCATTCTTATGTTTTCTATTCGAAATTAAAGACAATTACGTCTATTATCTATGTCGTTTATCAATAGATTAGATAAAAAATATTCTTTTTTAATTCTGAAATTTAGCAAAAAATTCAAAGTTACCTCCTCAAAAACCCCGAAAACTTAGACCTCGACCAAGAAGCTAAAGATCGGCGAGAATGTTTGGAAGGATGGGTGATCATTTGAATACAATGTCTTCGTGTTTTTCTTCTATGTAATGCTCATATTATTAGCTATATTTGAAAAATGATGTCAACAGTAACTGCATCCCACAACGCGGAACTACCGATCTTCCCGGTGCTCCAGATATGTGCAGTGAATGTTCAAAATTGAATAAAATAAAATGTCTTACTTATCCTAACGAAATTCAGCCGAGAGATGTTGGATATTCTTTCACGAATTTATATAAGCCGCATGTTTTCCTGACGCCATCAACTCTGAAGCGGAGCAAAACTGAATTCCCATTGGGAATGAGTGAAAGACTCATTAAGTGCCTTCCGGAAAACCATTAAGATTATGCGATGCAAATAGCTTTTTAAATTTTATACTTCCTTATTTGAACTCCAGGTCGGCGACAAAGTAAACAAACAGAAAACACACTCGGAAACCTAATTCCCATTGTGCCGAAAAGTTGAAAAACTCATCTCTTTCGGACGCACCCGCGGAGTGTGACTGAATTTTTTCCTGTTCGGAAAAACTTCATTATTCTCGTTAGCGCTAATATTTTTCTTTTCAATTCTTATTGGGGAGAAAAACAGTCCCGCGTTAATTCTGAAGTTTTTTTCCGAGATGGCTTCGAAAACAGTAGAAATCTAATTAGGGAATTTGCGTGTATACCTTCGTATTTCAATAAGGAATGTTCTAAAAGCCAAAGTTTTTCGTGTCGCATTTTTTCCCGCTTTGCTATTTTCCTCATACACTGCGGAGGTACTTCTTTCCGTATTATATAGACGCAAATTAAATAATTAATTTATATATTATTGTACCTATGTATAGATATAAACAGAAATGAAAATAATTTTCGTTAATTTCCACACAATGTATCCAAAATATAGGTACAACCGGTTTCGACTATCACATCATTGTCAAGTAAATATAGACATATCAGGTAAAAACTCTTTATATCTAATCATTAGATATAGATATAAGATTTAGGAGTGGAGAGGCGTTGAGGTCAAATTGGCTATTTACAGTTTAAATTCTGGAGTTTTTCCAAGCTCCTTCATAAATTAGAACATCTGGGTATCCGAGGCGATCTCAACAAGTGGATATCAAATTTCATGTCTGATAGATTTTTCAGGGTTAGAGTTGGGCAGGATTTCTCTCTGGAGAGACCAGTTTCCAGCGGTGTACCACAGGGTTCAGTTTTGGGACCCCTCCTGTTTATCGCATATGCTAGTGATCTCCAGTTTTGCATCTCAAGCTCAATATCATCTTACGCTGATGACTTGAAAATATATGCGAACCCGAATACCAACTATCAGTACCTTCAAGATGACTTCAACAAAATTCAGCAGTGGTGTACAGACTGGCTCATACCTTCAAACATCGACAAGTGTGTTGTTCTTCACGTCGGCAAGAATAATCCTAGTTTTTTGTATTATCTGCACGGACACCTGTTAAAAACTTTTTTCTCTCATAATGACTTAGGTGTAATTGTTAATTCAGCTTTAACGTGGAGTGAACATATCGCTGCTGTATGTAAACGGGCAAACAAGAAGCTATTTCTTATGCAAAAGGTGTTCTCGAAATCGTCATTTGACACTTATTGTAAGCTCTTCAAAACTTTCATTCGGCCTATCTTAGAATATGCTGGTCCCGTATGGTATCCTGATCTAGTTCGTGAGCAAGATATGCTTGAAAAAATTCAGCGTCGCGCCACCAGACTCTCATTTGGACGTACGAGGCCTAGTTATGAAACACGGATGCAGATGGCAAATCTAACCACATTTCGGGAGCGTCGCCTGCGAGGGGACCTGATAATATCGTTTAGAATCATAAAATTTAAATATGGTGACTTACAATCAATGTTCCCACTCCACCCCGACAGTCGACTGTGTGGCCACCATCTGAAGCTAAAGAAAGAAACTTTCCATATCCGAACCAGACAGCACTTCCTGAGCAACAAAATTTTTGATGTAGGGAATGGTCTCCCTCAGGTTGCAATCGATTCAGTGACTGTGAACCAGTTCAAAAATATGATTGACATTTTTTATTTTAGTAGAGCTTAGTTTTTTTTTTGGTTTTTGGTATTCTCCTTATAAAATAGTTTTTAATTTTTTACCATAGGTATTAGTCATTTATTTTTTGTTAATGAGTGGCAATTATAGGACATTGTCCTCTGCCCTTATTTAAATGAATAATAATAATAATAATAAGGTTGTTCATTTCCAAAATTTCCAACAGATTAATTGCGTTTCTTGTATTGGAAATATGTAGGATTTCAAGGTCTTCTATTTTGATTTTAGACCTTGTAGTTTTGATATGTTCAAATATCGCAGACTTGCTATCGGAAGAAATACGTTCTTTACAACGAGATTCATTCTGTGGGCATTCACCACATTCAATTCTATAAACCCCGGATTTTTTATATATATGTCTGTTTTTTGTGTGGCATTAAATATTAGTTTGCTTAAGTTCCGCCCACTTGAGAAGGATGTTAAATTTTGAAAAGTAGTTGCGAATATTATTCGATAATAATTGGCTAATATAAATTATACTTGCATATCTTCTTTCTGGGTTTTCTATTATGAAGTATAGTAATCGGGAAGTTTTTTTCTGCTCTTTACAATTAATAATTCGGTTTAAAAAATGTATAGGAATATTATTATTTGAAGTTATTTGTTTTAGAGTACTCCTTCCTATATTGAAATCTTTATCTAAGGGATTGAAAAAGCTCGGTAAATCATTGATATTATATTAAAGTTTTTATTTTCTTTCGATATTATCAAATCTAGAAAATTTATATAGTTATTACTCTCTATTTCTGCAGTAAATTCTATGTTGGTATGAAAATCATTTAAGAAATTCCAAAATTGGTCCATTTGTCTATTTGAACCTTGAAAGCCTACTAACATATCGTCAACATAACGGTACCAGAAGAGAATATGTTTTTGTGTTAATTTATTTTTCATAATTGATTTTTCTAAATTATTCATGAATATATCTGCCAATAGATGCTTAGTGGTGAAACTATTGGGAGGCCTGAGTTTTGCAATAAATAGTTCATCGATACCGCTAAATATATAGATATGTATATATATATATATATATATATATATATATATATATATATATATATATATATATATATATATATATATATATATATATATATATATATATATATATATATATATATATATGTACATACATATTCATGCAGTAACTGATAAAATATTCCACCTGAATATTTCGCTTAATAACAAGATCTATTGTAGCCCGAAACAGGCTCAAGTTAATAGTTTAAAACAATTTTAAAGACAAAACGGGACGTTTCTATTAGGAACGGGACTGATTCGTTCAATTCAAAACGGAACAAATGAGTTATCCGAAATGGACAGCAAGACGTTTCTCTAAAAAGGGGGCCGTTCCGTTTAAAACGGCTTTGGATAAATGGGCTGTACAAAGGGACTGTTCCGTAATTCCGTTCACAACAGAACGTCAGTTCACCTTATAAATGGTAATGTAAGCATACGCGTAGGATGTATATCAATAAAAAAATGGCATTATTTGTATCTTAGATGGAATGAATACAAACGAATGATCCAATTATAGTTGAGTATATACTTTATAAACCTATTCTATATCATCGTATTATATTATAGAACCGTATCCTCTGGGAAAACCAAGCGTTCCATTGTGTATAAGAGAAAGCATAATATCATAAAATGCTTACATCGTTAGTTGTTTTTCGACATCTCTCAAGTTTCTTCCCTTGGTGAGAAGTCACACAGAAGATTAAATTAGGTTGTAACTTAATAAGTTCGCTGCGAAGTTATCCAAATATGTAACAGTACGCCCGGCGAGTTTCTTTATATGTAATTATACTTTTTCTTATATGTACCTATAACATTAATACTGTTCATTAAAAAAATCTGATTGGAAAATTTCCAAAAAATTTAATCAAAAAACAGTTAACCTAATATATTAAAAATCTTATATATTTATCGGTTTCAAGATTAGATTTTGATATCTACGCCGGCACTTGAAAAATATAATATGTATATTAGTGAAACTTGAAATTGGTTTTTTCTCATTATTATTCATGAAAGTATAATAACACTTCACCGGCTTTCGAAAAGAAAAACTTTAATTTTTGAACCTTTAGGGAATGTCCAAATAAAATCCATATTCAAATAGGTACGGTCGGGAATTTCGAGAGCGTCCCTCCGTTAAGCTTCTAAGTGTGTAGCAACATTCGCAGAACATTCAATTAGCACATGCGAAACACCGGACACTAATTCCAACCGAAAGATAGTTGTATGGTATTTCGATTCGGAAACGGTCCATTAGATTTGGGACAACTCGGAAAAGCTACCGTTTGATGGAGTCTCGACCCGAACACCTCTTCAGACTCGTTATTTAGCCAGAAAATAATAGCTTTGATTTCGTTAATGAGGCCTTGACGTGAGCCGTCATATTCGTTATGAGAATTGGCGGAAAATTCCGGCTTTAGAACTGCGTATTATGAAGTTTTCCTCGTCGCTTTCCTTCGTGAGCGAGATTCCGTTATTATATGTTCATAAAACAGTATGATGTATGAATCGCACCCTAATTATGGTGATTTTATCTGATTTGTAATCGATTTGTTTGAATTCGTATTACGAAGTCGAGGATACCCTATTTATACATTTCTAGTCTGTCGTATATTCCCCGAAAATAATGTTCTATCTCATTCGTCGGATGATATATGATATATATATATATATATATATATATATATATATATATATATATATATATATATATATATATAAATGAATGCGATAAGATATCTATTCAAAAAAATCTAAATTAAACAAACAAATCTTCTAGTGGAGCTACAAACTACATGCGCTTAATTTTTGCGGGCCAGAACTGCAATCCTATTTAAACGAACATTTTGCCCATTTCTTCTTAATGCACTTGTACATACAAGTGTATCCTCTGATCTGGCTGAAGCAGTTAATCCCAAACTCAAGCTGCCCGCCTCCCTGACACATACTCCCAGGGAGGAATGAAACACGTGTGTTTCCTTTTTTTCTTTCCTTTCCATTTCTTCTCAATGAAACTCCCCCACCTGCTGTGATTCTTCGCGATCCGTAAGAGTTAGGTAATAATTGTCGTATTTGTGTTATTCCATTGCTTCTCAGTATCCCCATTGGAACAAGTAACAGGTGATTGAAACGGCAGTAATAACAAAACGATGAAACCGTAACATTCAAGACTGAGTTCTGCAACATGTCTTTGACTGTCGGGGATGTCGCCCCCAACAAGATGCCTTTTGTTCATCGAATTGAAGCAGGAAATTCGCTGATTGGATCAAGTAGAGTAAATTGTCCTCAGATCGTTATTTCGCCAGGACTAGTTTGATCTTTTGCTATTTCAACTTGCAGTCCATAAGAAATAATGACTTAAAACTTCGACTTGCGATATATGTGTGATCTTATTTTTATGTTTCTATTGGTTTGCCGCAAGATATATATCAGTTAGACAATTTTCCTGCCTCTTCAAGATAATGAATTTGTATATCGTAGGACACATATCGTCGGAGGACATGATTCCGACAATGTGCAATGATTCAAATATACGATACGGACTAACCGTTCGGAGCGCTGTCCACTATAACCTTTATTTTTATAATGAAAAATATTAGAAGAAATAGTAACATGTATTCATCCACAAACAAATCTAACCCAACTTATTTGAATTGTGAAATTTTTTAATGAAATTGAACTTTTTCACTCAGAGGTATATAAATAGCACCAACTAGTGAAAGTTTTTTACACCATCTTTGAGAAAATTTATTCGAATCCGTCTGATAGATCTCTGTCTTCTAAAAATCTGTCTCATACAAACTTATTACGTGCCTAGTCCAAAGTAAACTCTTCGTCTTTCAGCACAACAAAAGCCAATAAATGCCCAAGAACCGAGAACGATGATAAATGGAAAAGTAAAGTAAAACTATCGAAAATATTCGCGAGTGCAGTAGGAATCGTGATGCCAGAAGGATCGATCGGGAAACTGTTATCGTAAGGTGGAAAAGTTTTCGTCATTTCGAAACGGAAACTTTCTATCGGCTTTGTTCTTGTAAGAAATTTCAGTGCTATTCGGTCGGAAATTATCGGATTTCCTTTCCGACTTAAAGGGGATCTCTTCTCCGATACGAATAAATGTCACGCCGCGGCCAATTAATGAAAAAACCTCGAACTTCTCGACCCCGTATCAGAAAGATTCCCTGATTATGTACGTTGCCAAAGTTGATACCTACTCGAAAAAATTAAACTTTCCCATAAATCTTATCCTACTGATCTATAGAATCAAACTGTCCAAAATAATAAAAAATTTTCACTATGTCAGAAAAGAATTGAGTGGATACTTAATTTTTTCATTCAAAATAGCTAATGTCCGTCAGGTAAAATATAAAAAAACTTGGTTAACTTACGAATATAATTATATTTTGAAAAATCACGCTTATAGCAAACCAAATGGAAAAGTAGAAAATGATTTATTTTACTAAAAAAATTCGTGAAGTGCAACGTGGTTGAGGAAAAAAGTTGAAACCAACAAAGAAACGCACCTCAGCATCAACTCAAAAATTCGCGGAGTGATAGCGAAACAGATCGAGATGCAAACTTTGAAACTAATAGTCACCACGGAATGCAGCACGGTTGAGAAGAAGAGTTGAATACAAAAAAAGGATTTCAAGTCAAGATAAACTCAATGTACGTACCAAATTTGAACTCTCCAACTCAATTTGCAAACGCTGTGGGGTTCGGCAATTTCTCAAAAAACATGAAAAAACAAGAAGAATCTACCTAAAAATTGCGGCAGTTGCAAAAATTCAACCAAATTTTGATAGTAAAATTTATTTATCAGACAGGAAAAATTTTTCAAAAATCGTGCTCTAGGAGGTCTAAAACGGATGAAAAAATACTCGCCACGTTTGACTGCTTTTCTTCTATTCACTTCAATAGTATGTATTTTATGGAATAAAATACGATGAAAAAAAATAAATAAATAAGTATATATATATATATATATATATATATATATATATATATATATATATATATATATATATATATATATATATATATATATATATATATATATATATATATATATATATATATATATATATATATATATATATATATATATATATGTATGTATGTAACTATATAATAAACTTGCAGTCTCTGTAAAAATTCAGAATGTTCCATTAGAAATTTGAATTCAATGTTATTCAGATCTACTATATGATTGAAATTTTCAATGGTTTCGTGTTCATTTTCCAAATTGTTAATATTGTTCTATTTCTCTGCCTAAACTTTTATAAATTATTCTAATAAATGTATTGTTACAATAATTGCAATGTGGGATTTCATAGACATTCTTATTTTATTCGTGCGTTATTGATGCACTCTTTCGAAAAAATATGCAAATAAGCTCTTTTGAATATCCTCGCGTGTTAGATAATAAAGTTGAAAATTGTATGAAAATAAATATCATAAATAAAACATATATTTCAAAGAAAATTATCAAGCGATATGAGAACCCAGTTTGGGAAATAATGCACACAACGCTTTATGTTTGAATATTTTTCATGGAGAAAGTAGACACTGCCAGTAATCAATTCCCTCTTCATCAAAAGATCGAAGAAACATATTTTATAGCTATTACAAATAGTGATTATATCGAAAATCATTGAATATTTTACGTTCAACTACTCAGCAGAAATTGCCCAGGAATCTATGGCATTTTCATGAAATTAAATATTACTGAATACGCATCCAATTTCGGCAGACGTCGGCGTGTTCTAACCGCGACTGCCACACAGGAAGCTACGCAACATGTTGGAGCATATCCCACCGACGACCGAATTGTTGTATGCACAACCGCGCAAACATTTAATGATGAGACCGCGACCATGTTATTACATCGGATGTGTGGTCTGTTCTTGGACAGTTAGTGTTGTATTGTCTATACTAGTATGGCTTCTGTTTGTGCTCATACAATTTTGCGGTGATTTTTAGTCTTATTTTCTAAAAAGTCAACAATGAAGTGCGGCAGTCGTTTGCACATCCGTTTCATACCTCCTTGAGTACGATTTCTTTGATAACTGATATATATATATATATATATATATATATATATATATATATATATTTATTTATTTATTTATCTATATTCCCAGTATATATTGTGGCATCTCTTGCGTCACCAATCGAACCGAAAGAGCTAAAATTTTGGACCTGGGGTATTTCTTGAAGCACACCCAAACTATCGAAATTTGGGTTATGTATGAGCGACAAGTATGGTGGCAAAAGATGTGGAAATCAATTATCTAGACCAGGGGTGCTCAGACTTACAGTGCTGGCGATCTACCACAAAATATTTAGGTGAAAAGCGATCGACTAGCTTAATGTTACTAAAAAAGAAACAAATACATTTGCAAAAATATGATTTATTTTGCACTTCAAAACACTGTGCTGCCACGTTCTTGGTAGGGGGAAGGGGGGTCTTTGTGTAGCCACGCGCCTCGCGATCGACTCCGAAAGTTTCCGCGATCGACTGGTCGATCGCGATCGACCGTTTGAGCATCCCTGATCTAGACCATATGCACAATTCAGACCCCTAAGGCTTTTTGAAGGGAACATGGCGCTGAAGAAATGGTTTTTGGAGAGTTTTGCACCCCCAAATCCCCTTGAAATTGAACTTTAGGGTTGGAAATTCTTACGTAGATTGAGTGGATGATGGAGAAGGCCTTTTTGTCGGTAAAAACTTTGTCAGCTTAAACTTTCGTCTCTAATTAATACCATTTTTATGAGATTTCTTGTTTTTTCGTTGTGTTTGAAGATTTGCGCACTTCTACAGCTCATCTAGATGAGTAAGAAGTTTGAATTTCTTACGTGGATTAAGTTTATTTTTAGAAAGTGTACCGTAGTGGTTCCTTTCCACAATCGTTGACCATTCGAAGATTTTATGTTTTCTCGTGGTTTTTGAAAATTTGTCTCAGCTTCTGCCGATTAAATTTATGTAAGGAAAGTTTTCACTGTGGGTTTCAATATTGTATTCTTCTATTACCGCAATTTTGTTGTTGAAGTTTTGAGTGCTTTTAAGGATTGTCGAGAATTGAGCATCTCCACAGCCACTCCAAATTCAGTTGTAGGGCTGAAATTCGATTGATATTGAAGAGGTTCTATTTTGGAATTTCAAATTTTCCCTGCAAATTGAATTAGGAGATTAAGAATTTGTATTGTGAAAATAACGAATATGAGAAGGGAAATACTACCCAAAGACGGAGCTCTGCTGCTGATGCGTGTTTTTACCCTACGGGCGGCCATAAACATGTTTTGCTAATATCACAATGAAGATAATCTCATCCAAAAAGATTTTCTAGAAGACGAATTTTTCGTTCTGTAGCTTCTATTTTTATGACTGTTATTTTTATTGATTTCCTTGATTACCTTTTCGTTAATTTCCAATTTTACCATTCAAGCAATGTAGAACAACCAATACACGGAACATATTTTCCCGGCTGCTGCACTAATGAGCTGCTACTATACTAATTAAAATAATGAAACTGAAGAGTTTTCTAATAGTTTCAATTAAAAACACCCTTGCGCTTTGGGTTCATTTTTTTAACTGAGCCCAATTGAAACCTTTTAGTGACAGCTTAGTAATTCTAGTGGCTTTAAATTTTCCGGTAGATAGAAATTATGCAAACTTATGGATGCCGAATGTTTTCTAGTAGTGATATTGACATTGGGTATTTCGATATTTCGGTTGTTCTGGTTGGATGAGATTGAATAATATTCTTTTCAACGAAAATATGACGTAATTCTATAATATTATGTTTGAAAAAATGATTTCAATCGTAGAATAATCATAGTAGTGTTCTCTAACGTCTGTCAGTATTGTATGAGTAACTTACAACTAACTCTCCTTTTCGTTTCATCTTGTTGCAACTGCACATTCACCTGTATTTGTTCCCGGTTTAATACAAATTAATGAGCTTTTTCATTACTTCTCTTTCGAGAAGATAAAGAGTATTAACGTGAAAGATTTCTCACATTGCGCAGGAATTTCTACGCTCCCTGCCCCTTAAATAGTTGCGTGGTTCTAAAATAGGCGTGACCGGAAAATGCAATTCTTAACCAGATCGCAATTTAGGAATGATCAGAACACAAAAGGCATGCTCAGAATTTAAATAGTTCATGCTCGATTTGAAAATTGCCTCCATTATTTATTTGATTTCGTGATAAATTCGCTTTTGTTGCCTTGAAATTGGGACGGAAATTATCAAGCTATAGATAAGTGTTGCCGAAATTGTGTTTTTTATTTACTAGCTCAGTTATTTGTGCGAAAATGTTTGCTTCCTGAGAACCACATATTCATTCTACCGAACTAATTTTTTAATTGAAATTTATTGTGACCAATATACAGCCTTTTTTTGGCATAAAAAGAATTAATTCTGAACCGTTCTCGCTCGTTATATTATTATTATCATTAATTCAAAAGATAGGTATCTACTCCAATCAGATTGCCTGAAATAGTCTTAAACATCGCAATGACCAATCTAGCTATAATATCGAGAAGTGATTCCTATAATATTGACGATACTTATCATTCAATCCATGATAATTATCAGTTTTGATAAATAAACATTCAATATAATTACTTACAATCAAATTGAAATAATGTTTTCACAGTACCGCATGTTGTACTGATCAAATGTTATAGTTCGATCATATCCTTTTCTTCGTATTAAGTAGAACTAAGTATGTCATTTATTACAGAATGCATCGGCCCAGGCAGCACTTCAAGCAGCTCAGGCCCTAACTGGCACTAATTCGGTTACTTCCACTCCAACCCCCGTAACTAATGGCCAGGATATTCAAGGTGGACCAAACACTGTCTTGAGAGTCATTATAGAACACATGATCTACCCTATCAGTTTGGATATATTACATTTGGTAAGTGAAATTATTGAAATTAACTAATTTCGATATAACCGATGATTTTTTACTCCGATTGAATATATATATATATATATATATATATATATATATATATATATATATATATATATATATATATATATATATATATATATATATATATATATATATATATATATATATATATATATATATATATATTATATATATATATATATATATATATATATATTTTTATATTTATTTTATATATATATATATATATATATATATATATATATATATTTCAGATACAAAAACTCAATTCATTGGATGAAACAAAAGTTATGTTAATATAAACAAGAAATTGCAACTTTATTCGACATCAAATTCAGATATTTCAGTATGGATATTTTTTCTCTATTTTTATTTAGAGCATTTATCGGTGTTTCAATAATATTATTGAAATATCTTCTTCTTCTTGTCCCCTGTGCTTCCCCGCACGTTGGCGATTGTCTGTACTCTTCATACAATGTGCACAGTGCCGTTTTCGGCTCTTCGAAATATGGTGGCTGCGTCGCTAATGTTACACCAGTCCCTTATGTTTCTCAGCCACGAGTGTTGCTTCCTTTCTGGGCCTCTACATCCCTCTATTTTTCCCTGTAGAATCAGTTTAGGAATGTAATATTTGCCTCCCCTAAGGATATGGCCGAGATAGGAAACTTGTCTTTCTTTAACGAAGTTGAGTAGTTCTCGTTCGCAGCCTGCAGTTCTTAGAATTTCTTCATTCGTGGCATGTGCGGTCCATGGCACGCCTAAGAGTCTCTGGAGAGTACACATTTCGAACGCCTCGATGCGGTTCAGGGTTCTAACTTTGAGAGACCACGTTTCTGCGCCATATAGTAGGATGGGCCATATGTAGCACTTTATTACCCGTAGTCCAAGTAGTAGCGGAAGACTGCGAGCAAATAGGATGTTTTTCAGATTGAAAAATGTTGTTTTTGCATAATTCGTTCTAAGTTTACCATCTTCATCGTTGATCGTGGCACCCAGATGCCACGTGACACTCGGTCTTTAATCTTTTCATCGACCGTCAGTGCGGTATTAATTATGGGCTGGCGACCTAATACCATGAGTTTGGTCTTGGAAGCGTTGATTTTAAGACCAAAACGTTTGCCCATGTCCTCTATCCTCTCCATCATTCGTTGGAGATCCTCTAAAGTTGGTGCTGAAATTGCCGTATCGTCTGCATATCGTATATTGTTAACTGGAAATCCGTTAATCTTAATTCCTCTACTTTCCCCTTCCAGGGCCATTTGGAAGATCTTTTCCACGTATATATTAAAAGTATTTGTGACAATATACAGCCCTGGCGGACTCCTTTGCATACATTGAAGGTATCTGTTGATAGGTTTTTGTTAACTCTTATCTCCGCGATTTGTTTCCAATATAACATACAAAGACGTCTTGGCATTGGTCATAACACTTCTGAATCAATAGTTTGATTGAAAACAAAGCCTCTCTCGTACCCAAACCCTTGATGAAGCCAAACTGTGTCTCTCCCCTCTTTTCTTCCCACTTCGTGTATATTCGGCCGTGTATGACTCGAAGAAAAAAAAATATCTTCACGTTATTTAAACTCGGAATATCGCATATCCGGCAACTAACGTTATTTTAACTAGTGATCAAAATTCTACCGTAAGTTGGAATATTATCTGTTTCACATTGGAAATATGACCAAATATTATAAAATGGCGAATGCGCCGGAGTAGGAACTAATTACCTCAGAAGTTTTGCCTTTCGCGTGTTAATATATAGATTTTACTTTCAGTTCCGCATCGTCGCATTGATCTGTGTGTTTAGCAAAGTCGCATTATGCTTTATTCATATTTTATAGCTAGAAATGTCAGTTGTGAAACGGGGGACTGTTAAGAGCGTGGAACGATTAAACGTAAAAGGCTATGAAGCCATATGAGTACCTTGAAATATATAACGACGAAAGTTCTACGCCATTAAAAAAGTAAGAGAAAAGTTGTGTGATAACATCAGAACGTCTCGGTATTTTATCCAAATAATTCGAACTCGTAAAACTGCTCAGAATGAGAAAACGTAAAGTCATCTCTCGTGAAACGTTTAATAGAATTGAATTCCGATAAAATACTATGAATAGAAATGTAACGATTGCGCTTTATCTGTTTCTAAAAAATATAATCCACTATCCTGGATAAATATTATTTTCATCGAATGATTTTATGCCAATTGTGTGTATACTATGGAGGAAGGTGGATACAGAGCTACTACTGTGGTAGTAATTTTTTATATTTCTATCCGTCATTGAGTGGCCAGACAACTAAACATGGTGAAGTTATTTATTCACTAGAAAAACTTAGTTCCTATAATTAATTAAAGGCATGGAACAATTCGAAGGAAAATTGATAGGACTTGAGTTTTCCGTTTTTCACACTTCTGAAGTAATTTAAAGGTGTATTTATTTTCATCACCATCGAACAGATTCAATTGAAATCAGATTTTCATTGAAACTTTTTTTGCTCTTGAATTTTTCTTGCATTTTTTACAAGTCGCTCAACGCCTAAATTACTTTGGATATGATGTTTAACATATAACTGCCATATTTCGTCTCTTTTTCTCACAGCTATTTATCTGTTTTCACTTCTATTTAATGTTCAAGATAAAAATACAATGATATTTACTTCCAACTTCCAATCCCTTGAACAGCTACTAAAGAAATTAGTGTCGAGCGATATTTCACGAACTGTGATTGAATCACTGATATCTCAAAGTCCACATGTAATCACAGTTCCATACCGGCAATAAGGAGCGTGTTTTGATCTTAGCTCAATGCTGTGATCTACTTGGCTGGCGTATTTCAGTATTTCATTTTACCAAAAATGAACCTAAAGCACTATTTGAAATCTATCTCCCATCCTTATTACGTTACCCAAAACCATAAGGGTTATTTTTCCATATTACCGTAAGGATAACATGGTTGATACGCGAATTGAATATTCCTGAATACCTTTTTTCGCGCGTTTTCTTCCATTCTCGCCAGTCGCCAACGACTGCGACTGAGTAGCCGCGACTGGTAGTAGCTGCGACCTATTGATTCAGGCGCGTTTTCCTCCACCTTCGCCAGTCGCCGACGACTGCGACTCGCTAGCCTGCGTCAATCAGTATTTGTCCCTCGTTCTGGTCTGTTCAGCACAAGAAAAATGAATATTTCAAAGAAATCATTTATTGCAATGTTATTAAATTATCAAGTGCAGGAGGAAAATCTGCTTCCCATGTTAAAGTTAAAATCTGAGAAACAGAGAAGCGAAGAATTAGCAATGTTCCGAAATAGACGATTGGAAGGATTTCAGGCAATATTAATCCAGAACCATCTGACAGATAACGAAACAAAATTTAAAGAGTTTTTCCGAATTTCCCGGCATTAATATAACTACGCAAACTAACTTTCGTCGACGAATTATCGCGGCACCCCTTCCGAATATGAGCAGCTACTCGCGACTGGACGAACGGCGACCGGACGCTGGTAGTCGCGACTGAGTAGCGGCTAGGAAAACAGGATGATTTAAAATGCATTGGATATGTCTTGACGAATTGGTCGACGCTACTCAGTCGCAGTCGTCGGCGACTGGCGAAAGTGGAGGAAAACGCGCCTTTAGTCGTTACTCGTTACATCGTTCTCGATATCGATATACTCTAATTGATATTTGACTGTTACTTCACCGTGAGTTTCTCAAAAATTTGATTATATTTTTCATTACAGTACTAATTCTTCCATTTTTTGAGCTATTATTTGTTAGATAAAGCATTTAAATCTAAAAAATACTAATTATTTCACTGAGCTTCAAGTATTTACGATTCTTCAAAGTAAATCTTTATATATCACGTATGGTATAATTTGCAAATCGTGGCCTGATCACGTCACGCTTTAATGTCACTGATATCAAAGTCACGTTTCACAATGTAATTTTGAAATCACAATAGCCCCAACACTAAACGAAATACTCTAGACGTATGGGGCAGAGGGAATTCATAGTTCGAAAAAGAAACAAGTCTCAACAGAAATTTTCTTGCAAGAGCGCGACAAGCGCGTGCTGTGGAATATTTAGTCTATAAATATTACGTACTATAAATTTTGAATTAAAATTGAACAATTTGTAATCATTTGGGAGGAGCGAGGTGTTTAAATTTTGTTATTAAATTTAAAAATTAGATTTTTTTTATTTTCTCAATAAAAATCAAATTTTGCCTAAACCTACCATTGAAACATTTTGAATTTCAAGGAAAATAATTTAATTATTTCACATCGCTTCGATAGACGCAGTAGAAAATAGTAATAATCATCATTCATATGTATTACTTTAAATCGTCCAGTGAAATAGATAATCCACTTTATTTTACGCAAGAAAAAGTAAATTTATTGATATTTAATAAGTTACCTAACAAATACAAGGGGATGATGGGACACACAGGCGAGTATTCGCCTGTGTTCCATCATCTGTCCTCATGGGTTCGTAAGCTACTAAATTACCCAGCAGATTATAGTGTTCGAAATTGCAATCATGGACAATCGCAACACCCTTATCTTATCCGGGATTCGAACCCGGTACCGTCTGTGCCCTAGACAATTTCCCAACTATCTGGACCACAGAAGGTTGATTTCACGAGAATTCTTCCACTAAATATTATGATTACTTACGTAATTCTTACAGTTTTAAGCATTTTACTATATTTTCAGTGTTGAAGATAAATTTTAGGCCAAAAGGTCTTATTAATGAAGCATTAGAAATTTGAAAATCTCTAAAATCTCTTTCCCACGAAAATGTGTAATTTATGCTTTCCGAAGTTAAAATTCCTATTAAGGTTGGTTAGAATGTGGCCTCATGCAATTGACAATGTAACCTTTGTCAACAGATATGACACGATGCGTTTTGCTTTTTTTCTAAATTTGTATTGACTAGATCGTTAAAATCCTTAACAATATTATTAAAAAAACACATGTTTGATTTGAATGATTAGTTTAATTGAAAATGTGACTCCACGTTTCACCACACTGTGATATCACAGTTTTTATTAATTTGAATTGGAAAATAGATCATGGGTTTATGATTAGGTAATCAGCATAATTAGCAGTGGGAAATGATTTGAGTATATTTGTTCATTCAATGAGTTATCAGTATTATTATACCTGTTAATTTCTAGGGTTTCCCAAAAATTCAATTTCCATCCTCTACTATATCTATTTGAAAAAGGAAATCTATATAGAATGTATAATTCTCATCTGATCACTGGTTTCTAATAATATATTGTTTATCGTTCTTTCTACATCCTAAATTATTTTTGCAGATATTCCAGCGATTCGGAAAAGTACTCAAAATCGTCACTTTCACGAAAAACAGTAAGTAATTTCTCTCTTATTTACCGCGCCGCTCGAAATTCTCACATCTGTCGCTTCTCTTCCAGATTCATTCCAAGCCCTGATCCAGTATCCGGACACGCAGTCAGCTCAGGCTGCCAAGCAGGCCTTAGACGGACAAAATATCTACAACAGTTGTTGCACGCTGCGGATCGACTACTCGAAAATGTCTTCGCTGAACGTCAAATACAACAACGACAAGTCGAGAGATTACACGAATCCAAACCTGCCGACGGGCGACGCAAACGACCAATTAACACTGACGGGACTGCCGGGCGGCCTGGGGGCGGACATACTGCTGCTCGCCACGCAGCCGAAATTGGCGAGAGAAAGACTGACAGGTAAATGGTCGAAGTGAACTCGCTCCTTGGAAGCTGAGGATATCGATTGTTTGTTTATAACTAATTATTTCTGTGTCATCAGTCAAGTTAATACACCGAGCAGCCGAATTAGGGCATGTTTCATCATGTCTGATCGTATTAAATTCGTGTAATGGCACCAGGGAAGTCGAGATAATGTTATAGTTGCTATAAAACCGGCGTTTCATGATTGAAATATCGTTTTTGGAATCTTATTAGTCTAAGAGCCAGCGTTCCGCAGACTTACGGTATAGTAGCAAAGTCCTTATTAATGCTAGGTATACTATTTCACCTGCCGTAGGTGAAATGGGGATTCACTATTTCCATCAAGGGTTCCTTTGGGCGTGTCCAGAAGTCGAAAGACATCAAAATCGACTCCGAAAACGTGATCGCGATCGCAGCATGGCTGCCGTTTTGATATCTTAAAATATATAATTTTTTTCATGTAAAACCTTGATGGCAGACACTTCTTCCGGTTCCTACTATAATTAATAGTATTTCAAAGCTGCGAAAATTTTGACAACTGAAAATTATATATTATGTCATTTATATTATTATTACATAAACATATTTAAAAAAGCAGACAGATAGGTCGGTTCTGACATCCCGGCAGACCACATAATACTTTATTTGTCATGCTAATGAAAGCGCACGATTTTGACGCAAAGTTGTCAAAATTTTCGCAGCTTTGAAATACTATTAATTATAGTAGAAACCGGGAGAAGTGTCTGCCATTAAGGTTTTACATAAAAAAATTATATATTTTAAGATATCAAAACGGCAGCCATGCTGCGATCACGTTTTCAAAGTCAATTTTGATGCCTTTCGACTTCTGGACACTCCCAAAGGAACCCTCGATGGGAATTGTGAATCCCCATTTCACCTATGGCACGTGAAGTAGTATGCCTAGCATTAATAAGGACTTTGCTACTATACCGTAAGTCTGCGGAACGCTGGCTCTCAGTCTATATATGTCGTTGTTCTGGCGAATTTCGGTCACAAGGGAATACGTATCACTGTACTTTAATTAAATTAATAATCAATTTCAATGAATATAATAATCATCAAAATTATTAGAAGTAGAGCATTAGTTATTTGTAATAATTTATTACTGTTATAGCGATTGACGTATCCAATCTCCAAGACAGCTGTCGTAGACGATATGCCGGTATAGGGATATATATTATATATATATATATATATATATATATATATATATATATATATATAGTCCCATGGATTCCTCCGGTAGTGACATTAAAATTTCGATGGAATTCTATGAGATTGATTTGTCTCAGTTTGCGATTCATAGTAACACATTGTAGAAACAACATGTTCAATATCAACAACAGGTGTAATAATACTATTTTCGACATAAACGACTTTCATTGAATAAATGTAAACGGTTTGTTGTCCTTGGAGAATTGTTGAAAATTTTGACAAGACCATTCAGTATGGTTTCTCCAGTTTCATTATATACCTCTATACTATTACTTAAGCGAATGATAGATATATTAGTTGTTCAATTCAATGTGTCTTTCCATTATTTCTTCGTTAAGTGATCAAATGCAGATCAGTTGTTCGTCGGATATGACACAGAAAATTTTATTCTTATTTAAAATTGGTGGATTGCGGAATACTTGGATCTGAGAAGTGAGAATTTCTAAATGGTGTACAGGAGAGAACAAAAACTCTTACTTTCGACTTTGTTAAAAAAGTTTATTTCGAAAGCTGGTTCGAATTTGAAAACAATATTTAGATTTGAAATCACAGCCACTGGCGCAACAAAACAAAAAAAAACCCACGTTAAGGTAACATTATGATTAAAGTGATCGTAAACTTACAGAAAAACTAGTAAACTTCAAACCATTCTTAACAAACATTGGTATACTAGGTCGAATAGTAAATTGGACCAAATTTCACATTGCAATATTACTGTAGTAATATGAAGAAGGCGCCTAAGGTGTGTATATGAGATACTAGTACTCTTTATGAGGCTAGAACCATTCAAAAAATGATTTTTTTGTTTTGTAGCTGTGATTTCAAATCCGAACGTTGTTTTCAAATTCAAACAACTTTTTCGTGATCTACCTTTCAGAAATTCAGAAGTTTGACGTCTCAAATCCAAGTTTCCCGCGGTGCATCAGTTTTCATCAAGAATAAATTTTTCTAACAGATGGATAAAAAAAAAGTATTCTATATGGTGCAAAGTTTTCGAAACTTGCTGTATATATCAAAGAACACTTTCCCGTCAGTTCCAACGAAACCTCTTACCTTTTACACTTTCGTGTTTTTGCAGATTCCATTCTTGCGGGCACGCCTGGAGTCTTGAACGGTCCGTTCATGCATGCCTTGGCTTCTCCTTTGGGCGCCCCCTATGGGGCAGGCGCCTTGCCAGGCCTGGGCGGATTCGCCCTCGGTCAAATGGCTCCCGGCCTAAGGGGTCTGGCTACTCCCGGCTTGGCGTTGGCTACAGTTCTGCTAGTTAGTAATCTAAATGAAGAGGTTAGTATCGGCAACGTTAAAGTGCCTTGAATATTTATTATTGAATGCGACGTGTATTTCGTATGAATCGGTGACATTCTGTAGGATTCATCCGAACAGACGCCGTCACTGTCGCTTCTGAAGAATCTTGGGTATTATATAATTGAGTACTTCATCCGTTTGTTAATTTGGGAAACCGATCGGCCTAAATCTGTCAAGAAACTTTCTGTCACTTCAATTCGGTGGATCCTAATTTCCGAAATACAGATTGGCATGGTATCTGCGAACTTGCACGCACCGTTATCGAGAAATATCCTACATCCAATTATCTAGTTTTCAACGTGAAACACGATCAGATTAGTACAACAGAAAATTCATTCATTTCAAATATACCTTCATTTTCATCTAACCAGTAATTTGCAATTCGTCATCTGATCCTAATCATTGATATACGATTACTGGTGCACGAATTTCAAATTGATATCATCTGGCAACGTGTTCGAATTCATTTAATGGATAAAATTTCTGTAGATACTAAATTTTCAGTCGGTAAAATCAGAAATACAAGTTGTGAAACAATAGAAGCAGCTGCAGTCATCTGATGATCAACTGAATATTTTCAGAATTGAGGATATTTGTATTCACTTAATAATTGCATGGTGATGAAAAATTGTCGACATATGCACAAGAGCGTAAACTATAGGTTCTCATATAAATAAGAGAGCTCGAAATATCAGATATTTTCATCGATTCATGGTTGCAAACCAAAATTTAAATTGAATCTGCGCGATTGAACCAATAATTAGTCAATGCTTCAAAGTGACTCTCGTGAAACTATTGACACATTCTCAAGAACATAGGATACCTACAGATTCTCAATAAAATGTTTCTCTTCCTAAAAATCTAAAGAGTTTTAAAAAAATCGGTGTTGAAAAATTGATAATTTTTTCATTTTTACAAATCGATTCAACATTGTTGACAGTTATGAATGATACCAAAAAATTATATATAAAAATGCAAATCATTATTATTTTATTCGATTTTCCCTTCAATTGTGCCATTGTATTGCGGCATTATTCAAACAGGTAGAATTATATTTTTGTCCAGGAAATATAAATATGATATTTCATAGATCAACATCAGGATATTATGCAAATTCACCGAATAGGAGCGATGGTATTGATTTACTGCAGTCTGAATAGCTTTCCTTAATGTTTTTCGAAAATGTAATATGAAAATATTTCATTCTGAAAATATTTCATTCATTAGTTATTACGAACGTATCTTGGATTTAGATTAACGAGTTTGTCTGTGATTTTAACTATAGTTATTTTAGAAAAACCATTAAAAAGTGCCATAATCATGATCTGTTAATCGCTGAATGAGTGCTGCCAAGTTGAATGACGCTCGAAAAATAAAATGGGAAATTAACCTTTCTTTCCAACTTCTTATTTCTCTTTGTCCTTTAAAGGTTTTTCCCAGGCTCAAAAAAGAGAATGGATAATAACTATTAAAAAAAAAATTTAATTCCTTCCTCATTTATATCATCTTTTTCGTCTGAAATTGAAGATTGAGCTATACTCTTAAAAGTATTCGACATAAACAGATCCCATATTTGAAATATTTTTTTATAAAATCAATCGATAGGTTTCAAGACTATCAGTTAATTGTCATTTGTATAATAAAACACCAGTAGGAGGCACATCTCGGTGTTACTCTTCACCTTCTCTGGATGAGAAAGCACAGAATACCGGACCAATTATTTGAAATACCCCCAGACGGGAGTAGTTATAGGTACTTTGAAATTAGAGAGCATTTTAAGATTCTCATCGTTATTGAATGTAAGAAGTATTCGTACTGATTTGTAATTTTCAACATTCACAATCTCGAACTCTGAATTAGATGAATTAATTCATTAATTAGTTATATTTGCATAGTGTTCATCTTTTTCATCATTTTTCAATTTTATTTTATGTTATAAAAGCATGTATGTGATAAATTACAATTTGTTCGTTGAATTATATTTCGGCTATGTCGCATTTTGCGAGTGGAGAGTAATTATGCCTACAATATGTCATATAGGAACTCTTTTGTGAAATTAATTTTTTTATCACGTTGCCACTGTGTTATATTGTAACAGTTACTGCAATTAAACTGACAGTATTGTTTTATTTGTTGATTAAATTAACTGGAAGGTCACTATTGAATGAATTTAAGAATCGTCTATATGAGGAAATAATTCCATATTCAATAAAGAAAGCAACTATAGATATGACATAAATATAATATATTCACATAAAAATGCTTCAAAGGAGCGAATATTGATACCATCAATTTGAATATCAAATCTGATTATTATACAGGAAAACCGCTCAATCTGTTTATCCCAAGAAGGTTAAGTTATCTCAGACTTTGCTTATAAAAAACTTTTTTCGATGTATTATTGAAATTCTCTGATCTAGTGTTTCGTGATGAATCAGCCTCTTCAGAAAAAACTATGTAATTAACATTTGCATTTTGATTATGGTACTTTTATTAGAGTAATTGATTTTGAAAATGGTTTGTTGACTGATATATATATATATTTTGAAGTAGTGTACGTTTCCAACATGTACATTGATTACATACGATCTAATGCTGTTTTTCTTTTTTTACATTTGCTGCCCCTCCGGTGGCATAAACGCTACCTCTTTGTGCCACGTTACATCCTACTACATCTTTTATCTTCTTTCGTAGATGGTCACGCCTGACGCTCTCTTTACACTATTTGGTATGTTTTCACACTTAATTAATTCAGTCACTAAAGGAACTCTGTTCTTTTGAACTACTAAATACGAAATCTAAACGAGCCAAGTAAAAACGGAATCGCATGGTACTCCGTTTGTTTACTTTTTACACTGCTTGCATTTTATATAACATCACAACTGGTAATTGAATGAGCGAAGAACTTTCTGTATGCCATTGACTTTTTTTTTATTTTTTGTATTGTTGTGTTTTTTGTATTTGGTGTGTTTTATTAACTTTCGATTTTTCATACCTAATCTCCTAAATTTATTGTGAATTATATGCAAAATCATTTTGAATAAATTATTTTTATAAGGAATGTAATACATCGTTCTGATCCAGTGAAAAATCAAGCTCTTTTTATTATACATATATATATATATATATATATATATATATATATATATATATATATATATATATATATATATATGCCTTTATATATTATTATGAAAAAGAAATAACTAATTATGGAACGGACATGTAAAGATGTCTCATGTAGTTTTGTACTTCATAATTCACTGAACCACCAGTTTCATTAAATGAAATTAAATAATACAGAACTAACATGAGTATATATGTTTGATTAATTTATCATTCCTTCTCATATAGACCTTCGCTCGTTTTATGGTAGTTGTTTTTCAGTCATCCATTTTTTCCATTTCATGTCATGGATGGAATGGAGTACGATGAACATTCGTTTCTTAAAATGTTAAAATAACAGAGTTCATTACCGCATTTCATCCAAAGGAACTATACTTTAAAATGAAAATGATTAATTTATTCGATAGAATAAGCTATAATTTTTTGCCTACTCATTTTGGATGAAGTGTGTTCCTAGACTAGTCATTACTTTCATTTTTCAAATCAGATACGTTTCAGTTTTCTAGTAATTTTTGTTCATTTATTTTTTGAAGCTTAGTGCTTGAAACCATCATGAATTTTAATTTAGTAAATGTTTATCTCTTTGCTAATTTCGTAGGTTCTTGTTCATATAATGATACATTTCCGAACATCTACGTTCTAAGTTGCATGTCGTTCTTATTTTTTACTTTGTCAATGTCCTGTAATGTTCAAATCTTCCATTTCAGGTCTGTCTTTTTCCATTTTCTCATAATGTTCGATTCGATGTATTATAATGCTAGTTTTTTAAATTCGTCAGCTCTATTGTGACGTTATATCGATAATATTGTTTTTTTCTTCACTTCGCAGGGGTATATGGCGATGTGCAAAGGGTGAAAATACTGTACAACAAGAAGGATTCCGCGCTGGTTCAATTGGCGGAACCCCACCAAGCACATTTAGGTAAAATATTTCACTAAACTACTCGTATGAATGATCTATCAATCGGCAACATAAATAGACTCATTAATGTCAAAAGTTTGGGTGCATGCTAATTGCGACTCAGCTCTTCAGTAGGCGGCAAATTTCGAAATTGACTATTCAAATTATTTTCCGTTTTAATTCCCCATAGGAAATTTTTCATACAGTCATAGAAGATTCGGTCCACTAACAAATTTGTTCTTATCTTGAATTGTAATAACCGACTAGATTTCAAAATAACCTACTGAACTGAATTATCTTTGTAATCTGGTTACTTTCAATGTATTTTCCCATGTAATTCTATAATATCTATGACTAATCATCATTTAACGAAGTATCCAAATTACAAAGAATGATCATTATTAAAACTGTGAAAATGACGTATCCAAAGATATTCTTGAATTAATTCCTTCAAACAATTTGAATGAATCCAATGAAAATTTGACGTTAATGCAATTTCAAAGAAAGTACCTAAAAGGTTAAGAATATCCAAACCCATTGCAATTGTATTTTCAGCAAATTATGCAGACGTAAACATTTCATATTATCAAATTTATTATTCTTTTGTATTGTCTAGTGTCGTAAAGACCATTTAATTTTTTGAATATTTATACTGATAATCACCGTCAAGTATGTAGTAGTTTTAGTTCGTTAAAGTTATAAGGACGAATTCAAAAGAATGTATTGAGTTTAAATATATTAACGCCAAAGTAATTTCAACAGTTCTTTATATTTTTCTGTAAACGCAACATTTAGAATTATCCATATGTGATTTATAAAAATCAGAATTATAAGCTATTCGACTAATTCTTGCTCCGTTGAATATTTGAAACAGCTACGGTTTTCACCTGTCATTTCGCTACTTTTCGCAGCTATCACTCACATGGATAAGCTCAAGGTGTTCGGCAAAAACATAAGAGTAATGCTGAGCAAGCACCAGTCGGTCCAGATGCCCAAAGAGGGACAGCCCGATGCCGGCCTGACGAAAGATTACACTCAGAGCCCGTTGCACAGGTTCAAGAAGCCGGGCTCCAAGAACTACCAGAACATATATCCACCATCATCCACGTTGCATCTCAGCAACATCCCGGCTACAATCAACGAGGACGACATTAAGGAGGCTTTCACGAAGAACGGTTTTGCGGTCAAGGCCTTCAAATTTTTCCCGTGAGTTAGTTGTGTATAGCGCCCGTTCGAAACAATTCTTTTTGGCTTCTCGAATAGCATTCCGAAATTAAATAATAGTTTAAAAAATTTTAAAAACACGCTTTAGTGAAAAAGAAACTAAAAATTAGAAAATGATTTTCAATAAATTCAAATTAAGAATAGTAATTAACAATAAAATTTCTTTTACTATAGAAAAGCTTCGGGTGCTTTTAGTCAATTTTTATGATATTTTAATGATAGATATTGGTAAAGGTAGAGTCATTATAGAAATTTCTCAAAAAGCACCCCACGCTTTTCTACAATGAAAGAAATTTTTTGTTAATTGCTCTATTCTTAATTAAAATTTATTGAACATGATGATCTACTTTTCTGTTTGTTTTTCTATTAAATCATGTTTTTAGTTTTTTAAACTTTTATTTATTTTCTACTCTTTAGTTCGATTATCTACAAAAGCGTGTTTTTCAGTTTTGTTGAACTATTATTTATTTTAAATTTTTAGCTCTGTTAATTACAAAATCGTGTTTTTATTTTTTAAACTATTAAAGCGTACTTGACACAAATTTCGCTAATCTTGAAGGTTCTGATCAGTTTAATGGGACAAACTGTTCAAATTAGTTTCAAATCAATCCGACATTTTGAAGGGGGTGAAAATCACGTTCAAAGATTTAAAATACCAAGCTAATAAAAGGTTGTTCATAAGTAATTACCAAAAGTTTATCCTTTTTTTAGTTTTCGATTATCATCATTCTTGATTCTATATTTCGTTGTTTGAAAATTGATAATTAAACACTTTATCTCGTTTACACATAGCAATTTGTAACAAATAAGTTTCAAGTTTTAGCATTTAACTTAAAACTGTTATTAGGTAGAGACTTGTGTAGAATTTATAGTTTTTTTAAGAACATTCTTAAAACTCATTTTCTATCATCCTATTTTCATTAAACTTGAAAACTTGCTTTAACTCGTCTTTTACCAGACGAAAATTTAGTCTCACATTTTGTTTCACTGATTTTCAGCAAAGACAAGAAGATGGCTTTAATCCAGCTACCCAGTATGGAAGAGGCGGTGGTGGCGTTGATAAAAATGCACAATTATCAGCTGTCAGAGTCGAACCACCTGAGGGTATCGTTCTCAAAATCGAGCATATAATGCTTCAATCCAGCTATTCAGTATTCATTCCATGCTCCGACCCCTTGTCAAAGGATAGGAGCGTAAAATTTGTGGTAGCTAAGTATGTCATGCGCGCTTATTTATTTGTAATGATAATTATTTTTATTGTAAACGTTCAGACTGTTTGACAGGTTATGCTTTTCAGTATCCATACTCAAAAAATTCAGTATGACTTAGTATTTTTTTGTATGTTTTTTTTTAGGTTAGGACATTTGACTTGTTCATTTTAAGACTAGTTTTATAGGTGTTGTTCAGGAAAATACAACTCGAAAGTGATTTATCCATCCTTTGATGAATCTTTCATATATTTCGACGAACTATTTTCCCATTACTTTTGCGTTCATTATTGAATGGCTTTAATATTTAAGAAACGTTGAAAATTAAATATTACGGATCAACTCGCCACAATGTTATTTTTTGTAAGTTTATAGGAAGTGTTATAACTACATGTTATATTAAAGGCACATATGTAAGGGTCGCTCATGGCATTCACAGGGGGTCTTGAGCCCTAGTGAAGATTAATTTCAATTCGTTTTTGAATCTCGGTTCGAGACTGTTTCGCCGAACCCCCCCCGTACACAAAGTGTTGAGGATATTCTTCCGAGTCAACTCATTTCCCCTTGTGGCGTGGACGTACCTGTTATATAGTATTATATGGTTAGTATTGTTAGAAGTGGCGGAAGAAGAAATAAATGCTAAGTTAGTGTATTTAATAGACATTAGCCAGTGATTAGACTAGGATCATAACAGGGTGTAGCTGTACCCTAGAAATATGAACGATTTTCCCTCTATTTCATATTCTCTGGAAACGTTTCGTAATTTTCTCATTCCGGGCAGCTGTGGATGATTTTTCAGTGGTTCGTGCTCGAATATATACTCATATGTAGATTCTCCTTCGGAGTCGCATAACGATAATTCCATCTCAATATTTAATCAATTCATTAACTCAAAAAATCAGTTGATTATTCCGTGAATCTTTTAATCGTTTAATTGATTAAATAATTCACTGCATGTTTTTTCGCAAAGTTCAGATATTGTAATATTCTATGTAGTCATGTAGTATCTTAACATGTTCATTTTTACATCGTTATCAAAAAACAAATCAAAGAGAGTATTTTGAGAGCTGAAAAGTACTAAAATTAAAATTGTTTTAAATTATTTCAGTTATGATGTTAAGAATTCCATAACTTGCATATTATTTGCAATCTGAATGTATATTCACAAACTGAAAACCATATAATCAAGCATTCGTTCAGAATATGAAGGCAGTAGTGAAGTTAAGAAAGTGTATATTTTTTACACACATGAAATTTTTTTATCAAATCAAAAATATTCTAAATAGAGCAAATCGATTCTTCATCTCTTAGGAGCACAATGACCTTCAATATAAAACGACTTCATCAGATTATAAATAGATTAATCATTGAATATTTTCGAAGTGTTAATGAATGAGTTATTCATCATGAATATGTCAAATCTAAATTTATGCGACTTCGACCAGTCTGCTACATGATAATATTTATATTATATATATTTCTCTATCTATATACTATACTCTGACAATCATGAAACCATACTTTTTAAAATTGCAAAATGCTGAATGAAGAGGCTTGATCTGAATAACAGAATCTCCCATTGAGTATAATGAATATGTGCAGCATAGGATTGCAGGCATTTGCTAAATCTTGAAGTCAATATCTTCAATAAAAAATCATGTAACCTGTATATGTGTTTCGAAAGATCTATTTTTTTAAAAATTATTTGTCTTTTTAATTATGCGCACAATGTGTCTTTTATACAAATATTCCTGTTTGTTCTTGTTCTACTTTTCCCATTATTCAGATTTTCATAGCCAGCCTATTTACAAGGAACAAATTAGGTTTAAACATATTTCTAAAGTATTAGTATTTTACAGACTACAACTGTGTTTATTGTTAATTGTAACTCATTTGTTCCTTGCTATTTTTTTTTGTTTTGCTTCATCCATGTTTGCTAGTTAGTTAGTTTAGTTCCTTATAGTTTCTGAAAGTATTTTTCTTGGGCTTTCTTTTTTCAGTCTATTCTATTTTAATTAAAATTTTCTTTTGTGATTTTGAGTTTTATTTATTATTCTTATTTTTTTATATTTTCAGGGTGTATATATTGAGATGTCTACAAATAATGATATTTGATAATGTGCTACTCGAATATAATCGAATTTTCATTTTATCAAGAAGAAAAAACAATTCATCATCATGTTTTGTACGTAAATGAACAAATTGCTAGCTTTATTATATAAATTAGCAGTAAAGTTTTAAGACCAAGATACAAGTTTAACGGACAGATTATTTATATTGAATTTACATCACAAGCATTATGTCTTTAAATATACCAAAAATTCACATTGATTAAAATTATCGCCATTTACTTGATGTTATAATATCACAAGAGCATGGAAAATAATCGATTATACTACCGTGTCACGAGACTTATTTTACGAAACATCAGGAGAGCGAAGCTCGAGTGATATTTTAAGATATAAGAGGTCAGTACAACGATTATTTTCGTTTGCAAAATTCAAGGATTCTATTCAACCCATTAGAAATATATACAAAAAATGTCAGAATGCATATCTAAATTATTTTCAAGAGAAAAATTACCTAATCAAAAAAGTCAAGAATATGCTCCAAAATTATTTATAAATATAATTAAATTATTAATTAGAATTCTTCTTCTTCCCTATTTTAAGACTATGTCTTGTTATCTTCTGTTCATCCAGCCTCCTGTGATGTGGACGTCCAACTTTCATGCCATCTCTTTGGTGGTCCGCCGGGAGGACGCCTTGAATTTGGCTTTTCGTCCTTTGCCCATTTTGCCCATCGATCATTGCCCATTATCTCCAAGTGATCTCTCCAGTTTCGACGTCTTGACCGTACAAACCTAACAACATCCTGCACTTCCAGTTCTTCCCGTATAACCTTACTCCTTACTTGGTCCCGCAGTGTTATTCCTTTTATTGTTCGTAGGATTTTCATCTCCGTGCTTCTCATCCTGCTCTTTGTTTTGGAGGTTTCAGCACGGGTATGTTAGTATTGGCCTAACCGCGGTTCTGTAGATTAGGACTTTGCTTTCTGCTGTTATATGTTTGTTCTTCCATATCATTTCTCTCAGGCATCCAGATATTCGTGATGCTTTATTCGCCTGAGTTCGTACTTCATTGTATAGGTTTTTGCAGCTCGATATTTCCACTCCTAGGTATGTACATTGCATAGTTTGTTTTATCGGCTTATCATTGACGGCCAGTTTGCATCTGATAGGTTCTCTTGAGATGACCATAGATTCAGTTTTCTCCAGTGATATGATCATATTGAATTTTGTGGCTGTTGTTTGCAATCTATGCAGTAGGCGTTGTAGATCATCTTCATTTTCAGCCATTAAAATAGCATCGTCCGCATAGCACAAAATTTTCAATGCTCTGGGCCCCATTCTATATCCTCCCTTGGTTTTGTTGACCTCTGCTATTATTTCATTCATAATCAGGTTGAATAGGGTAAGGCTGAGGCTATCTCCTTGGCGAATTCCTGATAGTATGGGTATGTCTTCGGTCAAGCCGTGTTGAGTTTTTATTCTTGTTTTGTTGTCTTTGTTGAGCTGTTCAATTACTTTGATGTATTTAGGGTCCATTTTGTGGTCCTTCAGAACTTTCAAAACGTCCGGCAGCCGCACTCGATCGAATGCTTTGGTAAGGTCCACAAAGCAGAGATATACAGGTTTATCAAATTCTAATGATTTTTCAACAATTTGTCTTAAGATGAATATTGCATCAACTGTTGATCTGTTGTGCCTGAATCCTTGCTGTTCTTCATTGATACTAATTTTTTTGGATATTCTTGTTGATATGATCTTTGTCAAGAGGTTTACTCACGCTGTTCAGTAATGTTATTGATCTATAATTTTCGGGATCGTTCTTATTTCCCTTCTTGTATATGGGTATTTTTATGCTTCGTTTCCATTCTTCTGGAGTTTTTTGGCTCGATATTATTTTTCGGAACAGCACGGCAAGGGCATTTCCTAAGTCTATGCCACCATTCTTTAGAATTTCATTGCTGATGTCATCGGGTCCGGGTGCTTTCCGGTTCTTAAGTTCTTTCACCATTCCATGAACTTCATTCTGAGTTATTTCTTCTTCATTCACTGTTTCGTCTTGCTCCTCTTGGTGATCCTGTAGGTGTTCGAAGTCTCCATCCTGGCTCTTATATAAATTCGCCATGAAATCTTTCCATTTTTCCGGTGTGATAGAGTTAACTTGTATCTCTTCACAAATATTCTGCCTTCTGTTCCTCACCACCTTCCAGATTTTCTTCTGTCCTCCATATAAGTCATTCTCCATCTCTGCAGAAAATCTTTCCCTTTTTACAGAACTTGGTTTCCCCAGATTTTGATTGCAAATTTTGAAATTTCAACTTTTTCAGTTTTATTGAAAGTAATTTAAATATGAAAAATATAAGTATCAAAAGTATTTTTTAAGACTCGTCGCCCTTATATATTAAATATATTGACATATGTGATAAAGCTAGCAATCATTTTGTGACCTAGAAAATAACATCTTAATTTCCGTGTTTCAGTTAACTGAAATGCTGTAATGAAAATACGATTATTAAGAAATTGTTATTTGTGAGTCGTTCTCAGTTATGTGATCGAATATTTAAGCGTGAACTGGCACACGCAAAAAAGCATTAAAAAAGCGCTATGGCACTTTTGCCTGACCGTGGGATCAACTTGAAACAAATCATGAATAAATATCTATTTAAACATTGCATTAAAGCCGTATTATCTCTTGCATAGCTACATGTATCTTGTCTATCTGCATATTACTCTCTATCTACTTAGATAAACAAAATAGATTAATGTAGAATTAATTGATTAGCTTAAACTATGGGCACAATTTGAATTATTGAAATGAACAAATGTTAAATCCTTTTGCACATCGCAGTTCTTAAATACATTACAGGTTGAAAATATTTTCGTGGCCGTAAATTTCCAAGAATTCGCAGAAAAACTGACGGAGAAATATATTACTTTGTGCAATTGATCTGGATTAAATAGAGAAACAATGTTCTCAACTTGTATTTTTCTTGTTGTTTCTATTATAATATATTGTACATGACAATTATATCTGGTAGCAATCTCTGGTGGCAATATTTTTAATTAAACTAAATCAGGATGTTCTAAAATAAAACAGTTTATGTAAATTATTGGGATAAAGTTTCTCTGTCTTTGTGTTCTGCTTTATGATAAGAGAATATATATATCACTTTATGTATTTGTTTGGGATATATTCCATATCAATTTCAGGTGCCAACTGTAAGTATTATAGTGACGAAAAAAGTGAACGGCCAGTTCATTTGGTAACATTATGTTAGATATATTCAGAATTGAATTTAGTTGAATTGATGAAATCTATTATCATGTACTCAAAAACATATTGTATCTATATCAAACTCAATATATTATTATGAGATTTTAGATTTATTCTTTGTGATTTTACAATAAAACATTATGAATAAAGAAAATCCCTTTTATTATTCAAAATGGTGGTACACCTATCAACAGAAATAATTTTGCATTGCAAGGAAGTAAAATAATACAGAATTTCGATAAAAGTGCGAGTAAATTCAGAGACGAGGAAAGTATTTCTCTACTGAAGTAAATATTATTGTCAAATGAAATGATTACATCCGCCAGAAGTAATTATATATTAGGCCAAGCTACAACGATTTTTTTCATGTAAAAAGATAATTAATTATAGGCCAAGCTACAGAGATTTAGAGTGAGCATTTTGTGTAAAAAGTGTTAGAAGAAAACCATCTCCGCCATTGTTTGTAAAATAGTTCCATATGATATAGTTATATGTTTTTCACTCGACTTATTCATTATTTATAACTTTGTTATTAACAATTTTATGCAAAAAATCGCTTATCAAACTGAAACTATCAGAGTTATCGTGATGGTGTCAATAGACAAATTGTAGAAAATCAGAAGACAAAGAAAATGAGAGGTCGGACAACTAGAGAAAACCCTTAGTTTAAGAGAGAATTGGAAAAATGCAGTTTTTTTTCAAAAATTCTTGACTCGGTCATTTTTTCAGTTGTAGCGTAGATCCGGTCAGTATTAGCTATTAATATAAACTTTATTTATAAGAGCAGGAACTGTCCGATGCATAGTTTTCGATCTGTGGCCATTTGTATATTTTACTATGCAATTTTCCAGCAGACCTGAATGCAACAGGTATGGTCCGATTGCAATTTACAAAAAAGATTTTGAAAGGAGAGTTCTCATAGTTCAAAACGTTCATCTTGGTTTCACATGATAACGCTGAGAAATATGTTAAAAATATAGCTGAACATGACATGACGAAAAACGGCCGAGCGCGTGAGAGAAATTGAAGAGTGGGGGTAGAGCAGCAGGCAAGGATAAGCATGACGACATTCGAAAGCGTCGGCATTTTGAACATGACGGTCATTTCTTTCTCTAAATCTCTGTAGCTTGGCCTATATGACTACTCAACGTTGTGGTGAGTTTACAAACGCATGGATTTAGTGGCGCCAGTAGGTACTATTTGTATGCCAGTGATGTTTTACACTATATGTACAATAAAAAATATTGGTCAAGCCAGTTTCATTTTCATATAGTGCGCAATATGTCGACTGCACTTCGTGAAGTCTGCGAATTAGTGTAATCATTTTAGGAACGAAGTTCCTTATCGCGCGTTGCGAAAGGGGGCTAGACGGAATAAATTAAGACCAAAAGTTGTACCGACACTTTTTGCCGTTTTCTCTCTCTTTCCGTTCTCTCATCCCGTCTCTTTATGATCCCACTACGCTACGTCGTCAATGCATTGATGTGAAACATCGAAATAATTGTGTATAAGTTATATGTATAAAAGAACAGATTACGGCAGGAATCAGATATGGCATAATGAAAAGATTAAGCTTTACAAATTTGTTCCATAAAATGGTCTGAGTACCGAACCCTGGGGTGTCGTATTTCTGGGTTCGAATCCCAGAGGTGACTCCTGGCTTTTTTCATTTACAATCTCGTAAGAGCTCTTATCCCCACATTTCAAAATTAATTATTTAAGTTTACGTTATTTGTTATTCTCTATAATACTAAATTTCCTAAATACTTTTGTGTACTACAATAAAAATCAATCAGCAATTTTATTACAATTCCTTCACTAATTAACCAAAAGGAAATTCGTTCCATCCGGGGTCCCTTGACACCTCTCAACTTTTTTTATGGAATATAGGTATTTTGCTTTCATTTCAGCAATTCCAAAGCTTTCAATATCCTTTATTTCACAATAAAAGTTTTTGTTGAACATTTTCTCGACCTTCTTTACCTTAATAAGAAGTACTACTATACGCATCCTATAAGCACGTGTAATTTTCCTAGACTTCAAGAAATTGGATCGTCTGTTCTGCTGGTCACTATTTTTTAGCCATATTTACACAAACTGCAATCAACAAGAATTTGAAGCTTCAACGAAACGAAAATCAAACTTAACATTGCCGAGTCGACGTACTGTTTTATACAAGCATATTAAGGCAAATTATTTTTTCGCGGGTATGCGATTTCATAAGTATACACACTCTTTCGGTCTATGCATGCAAAGATTAAACTTTATGCAAGTCGATGGTTACACATGCAAATTTAATTTAATGGCGTCATAGTTCCTTTTGGCGCCACTAAATCCATGCATGTGTAAACTCACCAGAAGTCTATTTAATATGCAATATGAGTCAATAACATAGCCTTTTTAATTATTCACCGTTATGGTTTGTATTTACTGATTTCTCGGTGTTAGAACTGAACCTATCAACTTCTTTGAAGATTTTTTTTCGACGTTTTTCAATTGTCAATTCTCTTACCTTCTTAAAACTTTATTTTTAGACTATTGAATACAATGAGTTCTTTTTTTCTTGAAATGGTTTCATCTCATCAACGGTAAAAAAAAAGTAATATGACGCCTTATACTGGAAAATGTAGCAGTTATTCAAAAATAAAAGTTATGTTTCTTGGAATCTACTCGAGAGTGCCTTCAGCACCGACTAGTTAAGTGAACCGATGATTTAGGTAGTGCTAAAAAAAAAATTTAGTACATGTTGATGATTATGAAATAGGGATAACAATTTTCAGATGGTAGTAGCCCTGTCAATGTATTTTTCAGACCAGACCATAGGGCAAGGATGGTGAAGCACGCGTACCGTAGATGATACGAAAGAAAATATTGATGGCACAAAAAAACATAATTTTTAGTTTAAAAAAAGGAAATATAAGTAGAACAAACTATTCAAAAAAAAATCACATCAATCTGTAGAACAAAAACCTATCAAACCCATCATGTGTACTTTCAAATATAACAAATAGAATCCTTAAAGTCGAGCATGCAACAAGAATCACATCGAAATATTTAGTAAAAAAATCAAATTAACCCTAATAAATTGTAATTGTATACATTCGTAAATTAATAAAATTGTGTGACACAAATTTTTCATTGTAGTAAAAGAAAAATATTAAATAAAAATAGACACGTTAGCAACGCCACATAAGTGAGCGTAAAGAGGGACTTCTAAACCAGTGGTTCTCAACCTTTTCACCACTGAGGACCACTTGTACCTTTCAGAATTCTTGGCGGACCACTTAGATATTATTATTAATATTTCCCAATAATAGGTAAAATGAACACTGAAGTTTCACTAATGAATTTATTATTTACAAAATAAAAAAAGAAAATACATAGTGAAAGACAAAAGAAATATAAAAAACAAAATAAAAAGTCATAGATAGCGCCAAATTAAGACGTTAATGACTCCCTTGGTCTTGCTTCTCACTTGAAAGTTTCTCAATATTTTGCTCGAAAGAAGTAAACGCCAGACTCATAGGAGCATTAAAATTTCGCAACCTATTTCTGTGTTTATTCTTGATGACACATAATGTTGAGAATGCTGCCTCACAGAGATAAGTGGAATGAAAAAAAATAGGCAGACGCATTAATTTACGTCTCAAGAGCCAAGATTTTAATTGTTTATTTTATGACTGTTCACTTCGCGGACCGCGGACCACATAAAAAACGGTTCGCGGACCACAGGTTGAGAATCACTGTTCTAAACGACATTTAGGTTATGTGACATAGGTTATGTGTATAGGACAAACTTAAAAAATTCAATCAAACCGGAAGTAAATTGAATTTCTTTGCTCTTATAAGCTTTACTAATAATCAAAAAAATTTTCTCTTACTTTTACCGTTCTCGAGATACTTAGATCACGTGATCGACCATCCTGGATCAGAATCTGGTGAGAGCTAAGCTGTATCTCTTACCGTTCTTCTGCTGAAGAATGCGTACAGACAGATAGACAAAGCCGTTGTAGTAATTTCATAAGGATTATTCATAAATTTGTGGCAAGGACAATGAAAAAGGTTTGCCATCCCTGCCATAGGGTGTCTGTCACACACGCTATCTTTGAATGATCACGCAACACGAGTGTCTCACGGCAGTTTGTACTTAGGTGATGAACGGGAGAATACATTCATTAGTATATCTAAAATATACAGCCCGTCGCGAAAGTTTGACCGGCCCCCGCGATCCTAATCAAATTTTTGAAAAGAACGGCATCAATCGCACGCGAAGCGAGTATTTCGCGTACGCACAACAGTCCGCGAAATTTAATTTCGCGGTCGTTACCCATAGCAACGGCCGCCAAACCAAATGTCACTTATACCAAAAAGTAACAACAACTATGATATTTCAAAAGAGATACCTGTATCTCAATGCATTTTGCGTTCTGTCAAGAACTGTCAAAATATTTTGTATATATTCGAACATGGTCTTTCCATAGCAACGACGTGACTTGTTAATTACTGTTGATTTTAAAGCACTAATATTTTTATTTGCAATTGTCTCGTTTAATAATTTTGTCGATTGCACGAAAAATAGTGTGTATGCCATGGCTGCGAAACTTTTTAGCTACCTCAAGATTATCCTGCCTCGGCCGCAGGCGGCCTCGGCGATAATTTCTCTTTCGGTACGCTAAAAAGGTATTTCGCGGCCTAGGTATACAAATAACTATTATTTAAAAGGTACTTCTTTCTTGATAGATATACCTACAATCACAAATAAATCATTTCAATATAATTTTATATTTATATTTTTTAAGATGCGAAATAGAATCAAGTTATATTTTTCGATCCTTGCAATAGCAAGGGTGTGCTGTAAATTTTACATGATTTGGTACAATATTGAAAGTTGATGTTTTTCGAAGGATTTGAAGATTTTTCCAAACAAGACGTTACTGGAAATATCTTCTTCTCCCTTTGCGGTAGATGAGGAAAAATGCCATTTTCTTCATATAGAACTGCTTTAGGATGCACATTTAAAACCACTTTCAAATATGTAAAACTGATCAATTCTTGTCAGATACTTCCTAAAAGAGCCTATCTAAATTGAAACAAGAAAACGGTGTCGTGGGACGCCAGGTAGGAACGAAGTTCCTTCGGATAATATAGAAGGGCCACAATTTGCGAAAACGAAACATGTGCGTGTCGGGGCGCACGACAGAAGTGATAACTTCTACTAATCCAAGTTGAAATAATTAATATTGAAATGTGGGGCTAAGAGCTCTTACGAGATTTTAAATGAAAAAAAATGAAAAAAGCCAGGATTCACCTCTGGGATTCGAACCCAGAAATATATCTCACCAGGATTCAATACCTACTTAGACCACTCGGTCGTCAACGCAATGTAAAGTTTAGACGCAAGAGTGTATATAACAAGAGGATAACGCATTGATTCCCAAAGTGGTCCAGGTGGACCTCCAGGGGTCCACGGGGGATTCGACGGGGGTCTACGTTGGCGTGAAAGAATAATGGGGGTTCACAATTCGTAAGCGGGGGTCCACGAACATTTATCTGGTTTCGATAGTGAAGAGCTAAAATGTTGCAATCTTGCATGAAGTTGTTTGATTCTTTACCAATATAAATACGCATGCCAATGCTGAACGTTACTCATTTATTTCCTGAATTTCAAGAAGAAAAGTAAAGTAAAGTGAATCGATGATAGTGTTTGCCAGTGTTGGAAAAAATGAGTACTTTGTCGCAGATAGAATGCCTTGATGAGAATATTCAGACATCAAAATTATGACTATTTTGTGATTGTCATTGCAGAAGTTACGTTACGTTATTAACGTTTAAGTCTAATTACATCACGACTGTTATCATATTACAATGTGATGTAAAACTAATAATTAATAGTGTATTAATTACATTTTTGAATAGATACAACAAATAAACAATTTCTCTTTTTATTTTTACCACTGCGAATGGGGAGAGGGTGTAGGGCGAGAAGTTTTATACATAAAATGAGACAGAATTGATTGGTTTTTTGTGCTTTGGGTAGATGTCCAAAAAGTAATGAACAGTTTTTAAAAGGTTGTTGGTCGGGATGATTATTAAAAGAAAACCAATTCAAAGATTTGCCGACGTTTCGTTTATGCTTATAAACTTCTTCAGGGCTCTGAAATGAACATAAAATTGGCAATACTATATAAAATATAGTAATTTAAAAAACACAATTGGAAAATTAATACAACTACAGACAGTGTACATCGACTTATGACTTTACAAACATTCATAGATAGCGAGAGAACAAAAAAAAAACACAATAAATGATCAAGATATAAACAGATAGACAGTACATTAACTTACATCATTAGTTGGCTCTTTCCGTCAGGATGTAACGTAAAATTAACTTGAACAAAATAGAGAACATAGCAACAGATACCACTTTCGATGATCGGCGTAAACTGATTGACTAATTGAAAGAGATTCGTACGAAGGTTGGTGCGACAGATGTTAGACGAGTTATTTATTATTGTTGTGTGTTTTTCATCTTCTTTTTCGGTATTTTTGAGATCAAGTAATAATATGCTACGTTTAAATTTTCTATATCAGTTCTTCGATTCATTGTCAGTGGTTCTTCTTTTATGGAAAACATTTCATGTAGTAAACGTTTTTTTAAATTGTCCTGTTTCCCTATTATTTTTACGTCGCTTAGTTCAAAACTATGCATCTCTTGCAAAGAATGTTCAGCTAATGCTGTGTTGTTTTCTTTTCTTTTTAAAGGATTATGAATATTGATTACATCTCTCTTATGTTCTTGTATTCTCAATTTTAAGTAACGACCTGTTTGTCCTATGTAAACTTTTGAACAGTCAGTGCATGGGATTCTATAAATGACGTTGGACGTCAATTCTTTTGGAGTTCTTTCTTTTAATTTTGAATAAAATTGTTTTACTGTATTTTCTGGTTTTGAGGTAATTAGTGTTTTTTGTGTTTTCAATATTCCTGCAATTCTCTCAGAAAGTTGTGTAATGTAGGGAATCTTATAATATTTGACATCATTCTTGACTCTGTTTTCTGCAGGAATAGATTCAATGATAGGAATGTTCTTTAAAGTTTTATTGATAAAGCTCTTAGGATACCGATTCATAGTTAGAATTGTTGTTAGTTTGTTTTCATTAGTTTTATGGAAAGTTTCATGTGATAATTTTAATGATCTTTGATATAACAACCTTTTAAAAACTGTTCATCTATATATTGGTCGTTATCTCCACATCTGTACCAAAAAGTAATGTTGGATGGAATTACTTTTGTGATTGGCCAACTTCAATTTTTTGACCTCCACCAATTCAATTAATTATTTAACCAATAAATTCTCACTGTTTTTTCGTAAACTGTTAATTCGTATATCTTTCATCTTCATATTTTTGTCGAGTTTTGGAAATATGGTAGAAATGTAGCTGTAGGGGGTCCACCGGAACCAACAAAATTTTCAAAGTGGTCTATGAGAAAAGAAAGTTTGGGAACCTCTGGGATAACATATCGCCACGCTATATAATTGAATATAAACCAACAATACGTAGTCATTATTTTATGGAACAAATTTGTAAAGCTTTATATTTTCATTATGCCATACCTGATTCCTATCGTAATCTGTTCTCTTATGCATACCTATAACTTATACAAAATTATTTCGATGTTTCACATCTGACGTTTTCGAGTTGCTTGTACATGAATTAATGAATACATATGATGCATTGGCGATTGACGTGGCGAAGTGGGATCCGAAAGAGAAGGGATGAGAGAACGGAAAGAAAGAGGGAGAAAGAGAAAGGTATACAATATTCGCTTGTGTTAACTAAATGCGTGACTTTCGTCAGTCTATTTCCGTCACACTTTTAGTCTCGCATGTTTTTCAGTTTGGTCCCGCAGCGAAATCCCGATCTCCTCCAAGCCTGCCGTGAGGAACTTGGTTCCAATAAAAGTGAGAGTTCAGTTTCCCTGATTTCTTCATCTGATCAACCTTTAACAGTTTATTATTGAAGTTCACCCTATCCAATCTACTATAGATCGAGAAAGTTATAATCAAATTAAGATTTTTGAAGTATTGAATAATCTTGAGGAAGGCGTATGAATACTTCTCACTCTAGTGTCGGTAGCCAGTGGTGAACGAGGTTCACAAAGTTAAAATTAATAAAGATTTACTTACTATCAGCCATAACTCAAGAACGAACCATGAATGGACTAGCTTTGAACGCTATTGAAAATGACACTTTCGATTGGAAATGGACACCGGTGAAATAATAATAGTATATTGTGTATCTAGTGCGTGAAGTATACTTTTTTACGCGAGTATGGAAGTTTGTGGAACGAGCCGCAGGCGAGTTTCACAATCCGCACGATCGTAAAAAAGTCTTCACGCACGTGGTGCACACTATACTTTTTCTACGACCTTTTACTTAGAGATTGAATTAAAGGAAAATTTGACTAATTTTCTTTATTACAATAATAATTATTATGAACAGTTATATTGCAATTTTGTAAATTGTCAAAATGTACATTTACTTTCTCTTTCTCTACAAAATTAGTGCTGCTTGTACTGGTATTGACAACATAACTACGATTATTCTCAGTTGTTAAGATTTTATTGCAGACATCTATCTTCTTAGTTAGGGATTCTTCCACGTAGGCTTCTGCCACTGAGGATGATTTCCAGCCCTCGTGTTTTTTTAGCGTTAGGAGATCTCCTCCACCTTCGACTAATAAAGACGCAGATGAACGCCGTAGGCTGTGCCCGGTAAATTCGTTGGGATTGGGGAGTTTCAAAAATGTGGCAACTTCTGAAGGGACTCTTCCTATCTTATTTATACCAATCACTTGCCGAGTACATTTCCCTCGTTGATAATTAATAAAGAATTTATTTTCGGCATAATCCTTGGGACGAAGAGCCACGTATTTGTGATATATGTCCAAGTATTCAGTAACAGTAAATTTTCTAGAAACCTTAGTCTTCGTATCATTAACTGACACAATAAAAACTGTTCCCAAATTTTGGATGTCATCCATTTTTAATTTATAGAGCTCATCTCTGCGCAGGGCTCCAGTCCCCAAACAACAAAATAAGCTAAAAATTTAAAGATTAGTATTTATCGATATTTATACAAATGGACTTACTTTGGTTAATAAATATTTTTCATTGGGTGCCTCTTTGAGAAATTTTAATACGTGTTCCTTTTCCAAAACGCGTGATTTTTTAGGAATGTATCCCTCGTTTTTCCGTTTCAAGAAAGCGCGAACTTTCGGATAATCACCAATTTGTACGTTGTACTTAACACTAAGGGTGCTTTTCAACATTGAGTAGTGACTCCATAAGGTAGAAGATTTAACCTTTGTTGATAATTCAGATAGGTAGGCTAATATTACCCTTTCGGAGAATGATTGGACGTTGTTTGTATTGCGCCATTGCATAAACTTTTCCAAAGTGTTTTCGTAAATTCCCAACGATTTTTGTGGCAATAACGATGAACTTGCTTCACTGGCTGCTAACTTGCTGCTATATTTGGAGGAGTTGATGGGAGTACTTCAATGCTGTCCATCAGGAATTTGCGTGAAATACACTGCTAATCGGTTTAAATCAAAATTTCGTCGTACTATTTATTAATTCAGAGGGTAATTAATTACTACTTACGGTCTATTAACTGATGTAACTCTGAACTTCACTCTGCGGGAACTGTCATATTTGTCAATTTCTCTCGCCACCGCTACCTAGACCAGCGACTGGTGTGTGAATTTGTATTGACTCTTATGGCACCGGTGCGTGAAATAAATCCCATAAGAAAAGCATGGCACTTCACACACCGATTCGTGAAATGAAGCTTTACACATTTTTATCGATGTGTGGCGTTAGTAATTCACATACGGGAGTAGAAAAAAGATTTTGCAAACTGAATTCCAGAAAAGTATCTATCTATCATGAATTTTTGTAACAACAGAAGCAAGAAGTTTAGCTAATAATTAACATAATGGATTCAGTAAAAAATACTATGTAAATATGCTTTCAAAAAAATATACCAAATAAACCTCATTTGAAGAAAATTGCCAGTGTAATAATTATCCGCAGGAATTTTAATCCATTCATTACAATGTACGTACTAGGTTCTCACTAGTTTTTTTTTATTCTATGATTCAAGTTGAACTCTTATATATGAACTTGAACATGTTCGATTTTTCAGAGCGAACCACGGAAGGATAAAGGAACAATTATATAATAACTAACAAACATCTTTGCGAGTTAAGTACCTACTATGCAATAAACTTTTATCAGAAAGACGAACACTAGGCAGTAATAAATTAATGTCCTAATAATTTTGACAAAACGGTCCAAATATAACATTTTATTAACACTATATATACTGTGTGACTAAAACGGAGAAAGTATTTACCTTGGGATTAATTTCAGCTTCTTGCCAACACAAAACACAGAATGAATTTTTAAACAATGTATTTATACCAGTGGCGGCTGGTGAGGGAGGACTCTGGGACGAAACTATTCCAGTATTTGAATACAACTGCAACCAACATTACATTTCTTCGATGAGCGCGGACGTTTGAAACATGAGTCCACGTATCCCCCAATGAAGGCTAGGCGAGATGACGTAATCCGGGGTATGAGGGGGGGGGACCGCTATGGACTCTGAGCCCGCATGGGCGCATGTTAGTCGATTACCTTCTGTGTTGGAGGATGGATGTGCGGATTGTGTTGATTTTCTCTTTTGACGATTTTATAAACAAAATGTGGGTGCGTGAGTTAAAAAGAGTTGTTTTCAGCAAATTAAGTTTGGAATAATAAATGGATTTAAAAAATAATAGGAAAGGTGTAAAAGTCGGCCGGGTGTAAGGCCGACGAAGCAAGACTTCATAATTTTGTGGATGTGATGAACGTAACGCTTTTTCTGTGTTGTTTGTTTAATATTTGGAGGCAATGAAAATTGGACATGGAATTCGTGATCTCGAACATTTGGTAGACAAGATTAAGAAACATGAAAGTTCACCAAAGCATAAAAACAGTCTATGGAGTTTTAAGCTCTTGGGAAATGTGAATACTGCGTCTTGTTTAAGTAAGTTTAATGCAGATCAGATAAATATTTATAATGAAACGGTTAAGAAAATTCGGTTGGTTGTTTCAAAAATTTCAAAATTATGTGGGGCATGTAACCTTCCTCTTCCTGGACATAAAGAGAAGAGTGATTCGGTTAACAGAGGGGTGTTTTTAGAAATAGTAGACTATACTAGAAAGATTTATTCAGTTTTAGATAAACATTTAAGTAATTCGCATGTTTTTAGAGGGACTTCGAAAACAATACAAAATGAATTGTTGCAATGTATGTCTGAAGTCTGCAGGGATCATATTTTGCAAGAAATTAAAAAAAGTTATTTTCGTGTAATGTATTGTACGTACCGGAACACTAAAACGATGTGTTGAAATATCTGACGAAACCTCAGATATTTCAACACAGTGTCAGATGGTTTTAGTGTTCCGGTTCGTATTGAACAGCAAAGGTTGGGATATTTTCGATCCAGAAGGGCAAGACGCTGATTCGTTACACTAGTAGGTATATTTTACGTCAGCTGGATCTAGTGTTGAAAAAATGTCCAAATTAATTTAACGGCCAAACTTACGACGGAGCAGCCGTCATGGGAGGTGTAAATGTTAAAAATAAAGAATATAAAAAGACATATTAAAATGCACATTTTGTATATACTGCTATGCTCATCAATTTAACAAGTTATTATAACAAGCCTTATCAAATATATTAATCGTAAGAATATTTTTTTTCAAATTCAAATGATGAGATTGTCAGTTTTTCTCAAATTCCCCTGAGAGAAGAGCAGCCTTAAGAGAAGTTTGTGAAAAAAGAATACCAACATCGTCACAGCACTAATTCTCAAACGGTTCAAACCATTATCTACATCGAAGATGAAATTCTCACATGTTTTGAAAATATTGAAATCTGTTGAAAATAGTGAATATACATACTATACCTGATGACAGCGCCATTAATCCTCAAAGAAAGAGATGACAAAAATTTAAAAGTGTCTGCGAGAGAAGTGTGCGATATTATAATTTTCCAAAAAGGAGAACATTATGCATTTTAAGATCATCTTTCTGGGGCAAACCTGTTTTCAAGGGAAAATCTACAGAATATCGAAAATTACTACCATTACATGATATAGAACAATTTTGCGAAGCATTTCCATAATCTATCGATAAAAAATTTTAATAACGGAATTAACCTAATTTTATTCTCGATCAGAAATAATAGACATTTCGGGCTGCTTGAAAACATTTTATCCTGTCGTTAGGTTTAGATACTGCTTTTAAAGAAATTACTAAAACTTTGCGAATCTTAGTGACTATACCAATGACAACAGCAGAATCAGAGAGATGTTAATGAGTTTAAAAACTTATTGAATCTTTTCTAAGAAATACTATGTAAAGATCGTCTAAGTGCTTTGTGCATGTTATCAATTTAAAGTGCTATGGTTCAAACAATTCTAGATTTTAATGAAAAGGTCATAGAGAAGTTCATCGGGACAAAGAAAGAAGAATGTATTTTAGCTTCAAAAGATAAGTAGGTGAGTATAAAGGTAGGTACATTAAAAAAATTATTGATTTAGATAAATTGATGAATTCTTTAACACGTTAGCTACCGGAGGCCACTATAGTGGCCCATTGGTTTACTCACCGTGAACCGCGGCCACTATACTGGCCGTAAATTCAAACTTATGTCACGAATGGTGACATGTATGCTGTTTTCGGTCTATCACGAAGTTAGCGACGCGCGCACAGCCAGTTAAGTGGCCTCTGGTTCACTTTATGTTACTTTGTTTACAGTCGCACACGTGTATTTTCTATGCCAGTTAGTCTAGTTTTAAATGCAAATTAACTAGTTTTATTGAATTTATAGTGTGTTAGGGTTGTTTTTACCTGTCAGTGTTCCTACAGAAAATAGATTCCGCCAAGATAGCAAGGTATACATTCATTTAATTAACTGTTGAATATTTTTTGAGTGATGCTTTTTTAGCGGGTCAAAAAAAAAGGAACACATACTTACAAAGTCCTTCAACTCAAGCTGAGTTAGAGGAGTCAGCAATGGCGTCAGATGGTACCGAAAGTAGTGAAGATGGCCCGTATTCAAGCGGTGATTCCATTGCTGATAAAAATTATGACCCACGAAAAAATTATTCTGTTGATTCATCATCAAGTAAAAGCAATTCGAATAACGACCCAGATGACATTCGGCCACTTTGCGTACTTACGCAAAGCCCTCTGGTAACACAATCACCACAGCAAACAAGTAACTGTGACGATGAGTGGACGGATGGTGAAGACGATCCAAAAACCTCTCCTTTCACGCCAAAAGAGTATATCAATATAAACATTCCAAGGGATGCTAGTGCACTGCAATATCATTCAATAATTTTTTGATGGTGGTATAATTGAGATAATTGTTCAAGAAACAAATAGACGAGCTAGAGAAGTATTTGATAATCAGTCGGTATCTACAAGGAACAAAAAAAAAAGAAATGGCATGAGGAATGCCTGTTTCATCAGTAGAGAAAAGCTTCAATCGAAAATGACTCGTGCAGTTTCGTGCGAAGTTTTGTTCGACATTTTGAAACCAGAACCGTTAACACCACTAGTCGCAGATTTGCAGTCGCATTACTTTCCGGCTGAGAATACCGCAGAAAAGAAAACCATGAAGAGATGCAGGTGGTGCTCTGAACAAAAAATACGAAAACGTTCAAGTACCATTGTCCGCAATGTGAAGGTCAGCCTGGATTATGTGTTGTGCCATCTTTTGGAGAGTGGCATATCAATTTGAATGTTCAACTTAAAAAAAGTTGTTAACTTTAGTATTTTTGCATATTACTATTTTTGATGTAACACGATTATTATTTGAAATATGAGGTGTTTTATTTAAATTCATTTGAGGCCACTTTAATGGTCGTTGGTCTAGTAGAATGTATTTGGCTACCCTCAGACCATCGGCCACTTAAATGGCCCTAAAAAAAATGTCGGAATATCATCTAGGACGCCAAGCTTATTCGTTAGCTACAAGAACCATTTAAAAATTCTAAACGGATCAAAAGTTATGGTACTTGGTTTATTACAAGCGACCAGCTATAGCACGTCGGTAGCGAACGTGTTAAAGATATTCTAATGGCTAAAGATTTAGCCTAAGACCACTATTTTTGCGCAACCCCACCCCCCTGAAGCCAAACTCACGAGCTACCACTGACTGGTACACACACCTTGTGTAGCAGAGGTTGATTGACCGGCTGTGAAGCGGGCGTGTTGGGTTCGAATCCTGGGTTAGGTATGGATGTTTGTGTTTGTCTCCGAGTTTCAGTGGTTCAATTAAAAATTAGTAGTTGGGTAATTTACAGTGTTTACAAGCCCATAAGCCGTTCGGAACCGGTGTTAAACTGTACGTCCATGAGTTGAAAAACAAAATGTAGTAATAAACATTTGGCGGAGTTAAGACTCATTTTGTCGCCGTAGTGATTCTACCGCCGTAAGCTCTAACCAGCTGGCCTCTTCAAAATCCCCCAGTGTATATTGAAAAACATGTTGGATACGTCAAATGATAGTATAATTTAAAATGTTTATCAAATTGATTTTTTCATTAGGTACTATATTTTATTTCATTAAAAATATGAACTTGTTTCATTCAGTATCTATCAATAATAAGAAAATGAATTCATTGTATAATTTATTGTAAATTGATGTAAGTGCACTGATGTTTTAATTTGGTAGGCTGTGGTCCATTTCCGAAATCAACTAGATACTTGCTTTCACAAAACTATTTCAAATGGATAATGCAGTTTCAATGTCGATTCACCAATTAAATAAAACTTTCTATAGAATCAAATAATAAACATGTCTGTAACATCAAATCTGGTCTCTAGAAAACGTGATAAGATAAATTCATAACTTATAACTTTCCACATTTTTATGGAAATCGTCCAAAAAGTTGGATCTCAAAAAACAACCGATGGATAAAAACGAATAAGTCAATAATATAACAACACAAGACTAGGATTTTATTCAACTGCTGTTCTTAATACAAAATCTGGAAAATATATTAAAAATGTTCCAATTTCAACAAAACTGGAACTGTTTGAATTACACCTTATATCATTCAATCTATCTAATATGCAAGCATTTATATCGGTCATATAGGCCAAATATATTAGAATATTACACAGATAATTATAATTTTCAATTGAAAATGTACAAAATGTAGTTTAATTGTTCCTTATAGGTATACCTATAGTATTTGACGAACTACCTCTTTGAATTTTTGAAGGCAATAAGAACATCCAAGTAATTCATTTCATCGTTTATCAAGATTATCAGATAATCTGAGAGTACGGAAATCACAATTAAATCATGTCGTATCTTTTCAAACTTGAAATTTTAATATATATATATATATATATATATATATATATATATATATATATATATATATATATATATATATATATATATATATATATATATATATATATATATATATATATATATATATATATATATATATATATATACCTATATATATACCTATATAATTTTGCGAATATCTTTCAAACTGCCGCGGAGGTGACAGCTACCCTTAAAATCTTAAATGAAATAAGGACTCTTGTGGAAGCTGTGCCGCTATTGAGATTTGTTTAAAAATTTCGTGCGACACTGCGACTAAATGGAATGAGTGGTCGAGTGGACTATTTCTTGAAAGTCTAGCAAGGTCATCCGATTTGTAACCCCTAGTTTTTTTATGGTGCCACAGTGGCACCTGAAGACAAAAGTTTGAGCCACACAACCGCAAACAGAGCAGTCTTACGTCAAAAAATTGTAGAACAGTGGGCGCTAGTTACATCTGAAATTAAAAAATTTCTGACAACGCTTTGTACAGAACATGTATTCTTGCATAAAGCAGGCAGTGTTAGTTGGAATATTTATTGAAATAGTTACCTATTCTAGAGAATATTAAAAATTCCAAAAACTATACAGCATTTAATTAATAACCTTGCAAATGAGGTACCACCCGACCCCTATTCCATTATATATTTCAAGGGTGGCAATCATCCTTACGTGAGGTTTGCACTTGGGAATTAGAATCGCAGATTATTTCCCCCACAAAAACAAAATATTCTTTGGCCATTTTTTGTTTTCGATATAAGAATTGGCTCTTTTTGTTTAAGACAAACTGAAAATAAATTTATATAGTTATATATATATATATATATATATATATATATATATATATATATATATATATATATATATATACAGTCCACGGATGGGGTTTACAAGAGGACAAATGGACTAAAAATTGAAAGATACGAAAAAAAGTCACTCTTGATAAACGTTTCTGCTTGTCTAGAAAATACGATTCATTATAAGAAATTTCAATTTTTTTTATACAGGGTGGGTACAAACTGCAAAAAATTCAAAAATTTTTTTTTGAAAGTTACGAAAAAAAACCACTCTCAATAAACGTTTTTGCTTGTCTAGAAAATACAATTCATCATAAAAAACTTAAATTTTTTTATACAGGATGGGTACAAACTAGAAAAATGTTATTTTGTTTGATAGTAAACATTGCTTATTTTGAAAGTTATGAAAAGAGATCACTTTTAATGAATGCGTTTTCTACAACAAACCGAAGTAGAAACAATTCATTAAAAGGTTTACCTATGTAAAAATTACTTCATCAAGTAAAAACGTTTATTAGGAGTGACTTCTTTTCGTAACTTTCAAAATAAGTTATGTTCAGTCTTAAGGAAATTGACATTTTTGCAGTTTGTACCCACCCTGTATGAAAGAAATTAAAGTTTCTTATGATGAATCGTATTTTCTAGACAAGCAGAAACGTTTATTAAGAGTGACTTTTTTCGTAACTTTCAAAAAACTTATGTTTACTCTTAAGCAAAATAACATTTTTGCAGTTTGTACCCACCCTGTATACAAAAATTAAAATTTCTTAAGATGAATCGTATTTTCTAGACAAGCAGAAACGTTTATTAAGAGTGACTTTTTTTCGTATCTTTCAATTTTTGGTCCATTTGTCCTCTTGTAAACCCCATCCGTGGACATACTCTATATGAACACAGCAATTTAAAGTAGCTACTACAAAAAGTTATGTTAAAAATTATTGAAAATAATTTTTGTCTGCTTTGATCTAGTAAGAGAAAAAAATTAAAATTTCTAATCTCAACATATCTTAGAGTAGATGAAATGAAAATCAGATAAAAATCTGCGTCAAAAATCCAGAGAGTAGTCCATTATCAATAACAAATTCATGAGGGAAAAGTTGACACCTATAAAAATACATGATATTTTCATTATTGGTACCTACATCGGCGATACAAATAGAAGTTGCTTTGGAAAAAATGTAGACACGTGATTCGACTATATTGGTTTTATAATAATTAGTCATGTGAAATTAGTAGACTGAATAGGTTCATTAATTATAAAATAAAAAACTGTAATCACTGTTCCAATAATACTTGCATGCTTTTGGGAATAAACTCTTATTCTATGACTCACTTTCAAAACTCACTATGGAAATGGAATCTAAATATAATACGGTATAAATATGCTGGAGTTGTTTTGTTATTTATGATAATCTGTAACTCGTTTGCGTTAAGTGTAATACCAAATTATTATGAAAAAATCCTTAAAAATAATATCAATACAATTTTCTTCTCAACGAATAATATACTATAACGAATTTTAAATATTCAATACATGAAAAATCAGATGGATCTATTTTAAACTAATTTCTTTCAATGAATAGCATTTCTTTGTTACTTATAATTTATTGAATGTTAATGATTAGTGCAAGCATTTCGATAGTTCTAATCATTCTGTTTACATGTAGGATGAATATGAAAGAGATTATAGAAAATTTTTTCCATTATACCTCACCGCAAATTATATTTAAAATCATTTCCAAATTTTCTGTTTTCAGGTCGTCGCTTCAGAATCACATATCCACACTTTCTCATAAACACTTGCACCAATTTTAATGTACAGTCTCTCAAATGGGTGTGGATATCGGTTTACGAATTGCATATGATACAATTATATTATTTTGTTTAAAATTTTGAATCCAAAAACAGTTTATCTTATTGTGCAGATTCGAACAATCATATCCTATTTCATGTTGAAATAAAATGGATTAATTCATATATGAAAAATGAAACTGCCATTATATTTTCAATTTGGTCATGAAACTGAAAAATAATCCATTTAATTTCTTTGTGTGGTCTGTTGGATAATATAGATTATTGTTTGATTTTAATTCAATTGTTAGTTACCATCAATTCATTTGAGTAAACATTTTCATCAATTACAAATAATTAATAGGCCCCGCTAATTCTAAATGTAGCAAAATTTGCTTATCATAAAGAAAATTTGGCAGCAAAGTATCTCATTACTCAAGTTAACTGTACAGTTCAACGTTCATTATGTTAATTTAAACTAGTTAGTGTCTAACAAGTTCAAACCTGAATTGCAGTAACCTTGAATTCCAAACGTTTTATAAAAGGGGGAGCAGCGATTCTTCCTAATAACTTTTTCTATATTTCATTAGAAAGTGAAAAAAATAAATAAACAAATAATTCTATTGAAGATACATTTCGTTTTCATTAAAATCAATCGAAATGTAAATTACAAATTTATCAGCAGAAAATCGAACTTGTACTACCATCTAAGCAACAAGTCAATATATACGAGTGAATATAATTAGCAACTATAAACTTGAAGTAAATTTCATCAAATTTTGAAGCACTCTCTTCACTACTCTTTTTTTTTGTTCAATATTATCTATCGTCACCACGATTGAATGTAATCCAAATTCAAACAAGAATTATTTGAACATTTATGTTTCGAAAAATATTTGGTGTCGATCAACCTATGTGTATTGTGTACCAATATTCTAATTAGAAAATGGAAATTTTTATTTTACTGACCTAATGAGCAGACATTTCAATTAGTATTACATGTTATCAAAGTATAAGAGCGATGTCAATATTGACAAATATTAAACTTTGATTTAAAAATTATTGAATTGTTTCGGTTTTAAATATATGTATGATTTCAGTTTACGTTCTGTGTTTCTTCTTATAATTATATATTTGTATCTATATCCATTTATTTATAATTTTAACACGTTTTCGTTCATATTTCAAAATGAATTTGATCGTTGCGGAAAACTCACTTATTCAACTGTTTTGTTGAGTTCCACAATGTTCATGATGAATAAGATGGAAAAACTAAATTTCACTGCTCCTCCAAAATTAATTATATTGTCCAATTCGAGAAAATCATCTTATACAATACCAGCAATTACATCACCTAATTAGTTCAATTTAATACACATCAATGAGAAAATATTACTCTATTTTATAATTTCCAAAAAAATCCATTCGTTCACACAGCTAAGAAAACTCACGGGATAGACGTAGAACACCATAACCAATAACTTTATTTACCCTGTTGACTCGACAGATTGTTATTTATGATTGTGTAGTGTATAAAACGAATGGAATTTTCTTCATAAGGATATTTTCAAATTTCAATTCCAGAATAAAAGGATGATAGTGAAAATTCTTATTTTGTCATGACTAATGATAAACCAACTGTACATAATGCCCTATAAATTTTCATTGATAAAGCCATCACTCAATGGCGATCATTAAGTTACATCCTTGAGAAAAAACAGTTTCTTTTTCACTTATATCGATCACTATCTCGCCGCGAATTTCCTCAGGATTACGTTCTTCAGGTTCAAATTTCAAACTCAAATATATTGAAACTTTTTTGAGAAATAGAAACGAAATACAAACAATTTTTTCAAGAGATTTATACAAAATTTACTGTAAAATACGTTGTTTGCCTTTTCTATTGCTTCTTTCGAGACTGACTCTGGACTTTCTCAACAAGGTTACTTGATCACTAAGCAAATTGGTAGAATATTTTATTTGCTGATCTCTGCTGTTTCCCAGAGGAATAAACCTTTGAGTAGGTAATGCAATATTTAAAAAATACAGCATTTCTTAAATAAAGGTTTGAAACTAAACATCTGAAAACAGAAGTGATCAACAATGATTAATAGATCTTACTCACCTTTTTTGAATCGGTAGATCATTCAATAAGGGAACATACCCAAACTACGTGACCCGTTCAGGGGGGGGGAGGTCTTCAAAATACTACGATTGGTCACAGGGGCGGGAGTAGGGGTTAGGTTTTTGTCACGTAGTCAATGTCCTCTGGACACGTGTTCGTTGAACATGATTGAGATAGAAGATAAATGTCAATAAAAGAAAAAAATACTTTTGTTTTAGTAAATTAAGTTCCTGACTTCCTGGTACATATGTTTTTTCTTCTTGATAATATTTTTTTCACCTGTAAGGCGTTGGAGGGCGCATACTCAATCTCTTTTGTCGAGACAAATTCACTGGCGAAACCCAAAATTCTTTAGTTTTCGAGTAATAAACAATAATTTCATTTTTCCACTTTAAGACAAGTGTGCATATCATGGTTGTTTGTGAAGTTACGAGATAATAACTTTTACATTCTTTAGGCACTTTTTTCTGTATAAAACAGTGGTAGAAATGTATTTTTTTGAATGGGAATAATGGTTGGCTGTGGTTTGGTTGGATCGGATTTTTTCCCCTTTCTAACGATGTATAATATGTCAGGTTGCTTTTGATGTGTAAGGCTTTAATAGCAAGAATAATATTTTAGTTCATTACCTTTTGCGTTTCTTATATGTACCTATTCCATGTAGGCAGGTGACATATATGACAGAGCTTGTCCATTTCTTTCCATCATAATATCAATGAACTGATTTAATCGTAAAAGTCAGGATGTCGTACAAAAATTACGAGAAATACGATATGTTAGAAAGCTTTATTCAAAGTAATAACAGTTGTGATATTACATCTGAGATATATTCCAATTGCTATCCAGGAAGAAAACAACCTAATAAATCTATTTTCAACTGATTGAAGAAAATCTAATTAATTGTGAATCATTCAACAAGCTAAGACCAAAATAGTAGAATATCAGTAAATTATTGAGGAATTCATGGACAATCCACCCTTAGTTGAGACACAAATCAGTTCTTCCAACATGATGGTTCACCGCCTCTAATATAAGTACCGTTTCAGAATTGTTTAATACCAATTATGGAAATAACTGAATGATGAATAATATTCCAGTGAGGTCGCCACCACAATCACCTGACTTAACACCACTGGATTTTTTCTCTTGAGGATATATGAAAGACAATTACATAAGAAAACCAGTAACAATATAAATGAACATAGACAAAATTTTATAGAATGTGAATTACATTTCAAATATTGATATTGTATATATGCATAATGCAGTTCAGAATATTATAAAGATAGGTATGTAATTTATGTATCAACCATAAAGAACATCAGTTCTTCACAACATTTATTGTAATTTGTATTATTTTCTTATAGTTGTAGTGTCTTATAAAATTAGATGTAAATCTCTAGATTATTCAGAAAAAAAGTGCCTTAAGAATGTCTCGTAATTTCACAAAAAACCATGATATGCACACTTGTCTGAAAGTCAAACTTTTGTTTATAACTCCAAAATAAAAGACGATTTCATATTTTGGTTTTCGCCATTAAATTTGACTCGAAAAAAGAGATCAAAAATGTGCCCTCCATTTTTTTGTACCTCCTATAGTTACCGAGATACCCCATACAAACATCGAAATTTGCCCACTCTGTACGCACTCTTATCGTCACGCCGCAAGCGTTGTATTAATAAAGAAACATATGAGCGAAATAATTTTTTTTCAACTTTGTCTACAAGAAAATGATTAAGAAAATATTTATGAAGTACTACGTGAAAAATAGAGGGGGAGGGAGGGGGTCTTGGAATATACTACGGATGGTCACCGAGAGGGGGATAAAAAGTTGTAAAAAATAGGTCACGTAGTTTGGGCACGTTTCCTAACTTATTGATAGTTTCAAGAATACCTAGGGTTACTACTTTCTTGAAGAATTTCAGTGTCAGTGTCTGAAGAAGACCTGGTAGAGGTGAAAGATGCACACAAAGTAATGAATTTAATGATTAATTTTACTCAAGTAATGGCCTCCAAAATCAAATTATTTCTGGTAGACTTCTGGGTTCCCATTATGTATGTTGAAAAAATTAAGGACAATATGCCTAGGAAATAGGAACCTAGGAAAATAAGACCTGTTTGACTCATTAATTCAAACTCAACTGCTATTCAACAGTTTCATTCATATCAATTTAGCATTTAGATATTGAAATTTACCCTGAATTTCTACTGCAAACAACTACCCAATGAATATATGCTTTTCAGATTACTAACTTTATTTGTGATATACGTATTGGGCGTTCCTCAGTTTAGTTTGCCATTCAAACCTAAAGAAGCTGAAGTTCTAAAGAAATGCGGTGTGTTGTAATGAAACTACCAAAAATCCCATCCAGACTTCAACAAATTAACACAATCCTCACACTTTTTTTCTTTCAAGTTTATGATGAGGGTATATATTAAACACACTTACTTGTACTGATTAGAGGAATATTGGTTACCCTGCGTAAATCTATTCGTCTTTTATACTAAGTATAATATTGGATGGATTGCACTTTTAGGCGAAAATGTTCTTAATTATTGGTAGAAAAACCAATCACCCCTGATGAGTTGATTTTTCACACCAAGGATTAATCCATTTCGCCCTCAATATAATCTTAAAAGAAAGCAAAAAATAAATAATAACATCGATAACATGTATTGAGAAAAAACAATTAATAAATTATAATAATTACAACAAAATTCAGTCACAATATTATTTTTAAATTAACCGTCTGAAGTTATACTGAAATTATCTCAAATTAAATTTGAAAAATAGTGACAATCAAGTAAAAAATATAATGTGCATCGAAATTACAAACAATTCACCTATTGAATAACTGTGCGAAATAATAGAAGAACTTCAGTCAATAGCTTCAAAAAGGAAAACAGATGAGCATTGGCGATCTAGTTTTCCCTTCGACAAATTAATCAAATTACCTTAAAAACAAAATTTCAACACGCCTAACACATACCTACCAATCGCAAAATAAATAATAAATTTTATCTTGACCAATATATACATAATACATTATATTTTACATTCAATTATTTCACAAATTCCACAGCACTAAACAAGCTTGAGTGAATCAGAGCAAAAGTAGGTCTCGAGTTGATCGAACGATAGGATACAAGAACGGTCCTGCCTCTTTCAAATTGTGGCGAACAAATTGAAATATTGTTAGAATATGTTATTTGGGCTGTTTCCATTATCTGAGCGGTTAGTTGTTACCGACGTTTCGGCAAGCATTCGCCTGCCGTCTTCAGGGTGTTGGTCCTGAGAAGGACCTGGGTTTGCCAAACTTAGTCTGTCTGGACTTGTACGCACCATACTTTTTTCAATTATGTGGTTACAGTATCGGGATTCGAACACGGGTTTTTTCGGTTGTAAATCCAGCACTCTAACAACTAGTCTACCTGCTTCAGTACACTAGTTGTTAGAGTGCTGGATTTACAACCGAAAAAACCCGTGTTCGAATCCCGGTCCTTCTCAGGACCAACACCCTGAAGACGGCAGGCGAATGCTTGCCGAAACGTCGGTAACAACTAACCGCTCAGATAATGGAAACAGCCCAAATAACAGATGATCAAATACTCCATTATCAAGAATATCACGCTCAGAATTGTTAGAATATATGAAAACGTCAAGTCGAGTGAACTAGAACGAAACTTCTTAAATTATTTCTGTTTGTGAAATTATATTCATGATTCATCACAAAGAGGGAAATGAAAAATGTGCGGAAGGAAATTGTTTCAAAATTTTAATTGAAATTAGAGATCACTCTCAAGCAAAAAATAATTTTTTTATGGATTTGTCATAGATAGGAAAACACCAAACTTAGTCACAATTGCTCCCTCAAGATAGCAGTATCAACATTTCTTGTATAAATTTCGCTATGAGTGACTATGTTGATGTATGAGTGCAAGTTAAAATGTAACAAAAATTTGAAATAATTAAAAAGTTAACCAAATTAGGATAATTAATATTCCTAATTGAATCTACTACGGTCTAACTGGGTTACAGCAAATCCGAACTGTGAAGTGAAATATTCTCATAATCAAGCTACAAAAAATTAGCAGTAAAACATTTTCTTAAACGTCAAGATTTAAGGCAGGAGGAAATACACCTTTCCTAGTCCTGAAACTCGAGCAAATATTCAACATACAGATAAATATGTGTACGTCCTGTGGGATATAAAAATTTGCCATGGGCTCTTGTTCTGGCTTAAACAATTGCACGAATATAAAATTTAATACCGAAAGAACATTGAACGCATCCAATAAAAAAAATTATAATAAAAAACAACAAAAACTGGTCCCTCTATGTCGAACGAAAGAAGCGACTCAGTTTTTGAAAACGAAAACAGCCCAACATGCACACACTCATCGCTAGATTCTGATGACGAGTCCCGCGCTTTTCGCAAGCTAGCTAATTTTTGCCCTTTTGGAATCCGACGGACTCTGACAGCCAAGTTTCACGTTGATCATTCCGTTACACACGCCGTCGCCCGGATACATGCTCAAGTTGTTCTGCATTATGTCTTGCTTCTGAAAGAGATTCGCAACGTTTCAGTTTGCATTACGTACTTAATATATCGCCGCTATTTACATTTATTTGCACAACAAACAATATGTTCAAAACTTGATGAATGTTTGTCAGAAAATGTTAGTAGTTAACAGGTAAAGATCTGGTAAGATTTGTTAAACGAACTGGCTGAACTTTAACTGACTGAATTATCAGAATTAATTGCGACTAGCACCAAGTTGAATCGAATGTGTTAACTGACCTTTTTCCCACTATTGAGCTTTTGATGTGTAATATCTTACCTCACAGCATGTAGCATTTGGTGATAGAGTAAGATCCCATTAATTTTCTCGGCATTAGTATTGTGGGACAAAGTAGTGTTCGCATGTACTTTCAGTGTATACGTACCTGCTACCTTATAGTCCGGGGAAGTAAGATCAAAAAATCTATCAACGAGAAAAATAAAAAAAGTAGGGGTCATAATTTTTTTAAAGTAAGTACACTGACCCCTCATCGCTTTCCTAAATTTGTGACCAAATCCCGTGAAAGCTCGAAACACAGCTTGCAAGCACATTTTAAAGCACTAAAATTCGATGATTTTTTGCTTATAACTTTTTCTGATGTACTCGCACAAAAAAATCGTAGAGATCAAATTCACAGTAAATTTTATGCCCTACACGATGACGTAAGTCGACTTTTGAAATGAAAATTTTCGACTCAAAATTTTCCAAAAAATGAAAATTGTTTCGAAAGGTCGTGTTTTAACCGGCAACCATACTGAAAATAACCATATCGAGATCACAACATAGGGAAACATAATTATAACTGCCAGACACTTCCGTTCGGCGGAACCTTTGCCAGACGCTCTGAAGGTCCCAAAAATATAATGGAAATTTACTTATAATCTAAGTCTTGATTTTTTTATGTGATACTCAGGGTATTTTCAATTCCTCATGTAAGGTGACCGATCGTAAGGGCCAAACATCCCCCCAGACACACATTAAATGTCCCTATGAGTATGAGCGCAAGGACATGATTCGCCCGTTTAAGCGAGAGAGTGATTATCTATGCGCGTCGATCTGCCTTCTTTACCTACTGTCTACTTTAGCCTGCTCTATGTTTGAGTATAAGTACTTTTGTGTTAAGTATATAGGCGTCCGAAATTAAGATCGTAGCGCCGGAACGGCTAATATCGGTACTAGAGCATGGGAGATTAGGTGTTTGTTTACATTGGTTGTAATGGTATTTACGTTCATTTCGTTTTGAGTTTTTGAACGTTTATCGTCGTAATTTGTGTTTTTTTTGGACTTTGTATTTTCCTGTGATATATTGTGTTTGGATTGAGGAAAATTTTATCTCTGTTCATTAGTAGATAACCTACCTACATCAAGTTGAAATTTACACTGAGTTTTTATCATTGAACATAAAAATCAATAATAAAATAAAGTAGAGGACGAATAAATTAATTGGTTGAAGGAACTATGTATACCTCATGAAAAGGCTGTATGATTTATTTAAAAAATAAAAAAACTTTCAAAAGTTTCAAGAAAACATCTCTGACATGTCTTTCATTACGAACTGAAGAATTTTTGAGTATAATCGACAAAACTAAGTACTTACCAGCTAAACTGAAAGAAACAACATGAAATAAAAGAAGAATTAATATGAATACTCTGCTTGAATGGTTTGAACGTAATAAGTTATTATATTTTTTGAATTTTCCTGACGTATAACAGCTATCCTAAAAGTACGGTGGACTTCTGAGAGTCTGGTTTTTAGATAGAATCTCTGTTTTCCTGATTATATAATTGAATATTTTAGTTTTTACCTAGCTATAGAGTCCAGATTTATTTCATATTCTTGATGTTATGATAAACTGTTATTTTGGTTGTGCAAATAAACATCATTTGTTATTATTATTTTAATAGTATCTCTGGTTGTTACATGAAAGAAAATACAATAATCTAGAATCTCTGGATGATGGCCCAGGTTCTAATTCCGATAAAAGTGGAAGATTTTTCGTTAGAATAGCATTGAACTTCAAAAACTCTACGTTTTCGGTTAGCTGAAAATTGCACATCATTAGTTGGTATAATTCTATATGGAAAAATCCACAAACTTACTCCAGGGAAAATAATTATTCTCAGTAAACTGTAAAGAACAACTCTCTTATGTTCAGACATTTTTTTTCAATCTTCAAGTTATGAATCCACACCTTTCTTCTATCCATCATTTCCTTGTTTCCCAACTTTGTTTGGAATGCAACTTTGAATTGTCCAGCTTTCGGATCACTCTCGCGCTCATATTCATAGGGACACTTAATGTGTGTCTGTTGGGATGTTTGGCCCTTACGATCGGTCTGGCTGCTAATAGAAGGTATTGAAATAGAACCCTGAGTATCATATATAAGAATCAAGACTAAGAATAAAAGTGAAATTCCATTATATTTTTGAGACCTTCAAAGCGTCTGGCAGAAGCTTCCGCCGACGGGAAGTGTCTGGCAGTAATAATTATTAATTTTGACTTGACCTGAAAGTACAAACGAACACTACTTCATCACACATATATTATTGCCAAGAAAATACGTAATGTCTGGGGGCTCTGGGATCTTGGACTATGAGACTAATTTCGCGAATGCGACAAAAATGTCTAATATGAAGCAGGGAGAAGCGCACTGCAATGCGATTCTTCAAAACAGCCTAGAGTTGACGCTTGTGCTGCGGCGTGTTGGAAAGCAAGGCGAACACCAACATAATCATTACGTTTAAGAAAAAAAATTTATATTATGGATTAATTTATTGGGGATAAGATCATCCAAATAATTATTTTGAAACTACCTCGAGTAGTTCCCAACCGACCCATTCGATATCTACAATTCCAAAGTTATTATGATAAAGCTCAAAAAATAATAGGCTACAACCATTATTGAAGATCACTCTTACTGAGTAAACTAAACTGACTAAGAGTAGTTATATGTTGCTCTTGGGGTGTCTTTCAAAATAGTCACATTTAACCCATTGTAACGGCAAAAATAGAAATCTCAGAAATTGTCGCAATTCAATAACATCTAATAGTGTCTCAACAATGCGGTGAATTCGAAGTGTTAAACATTTAGACTACTTACTATCCCCTCAAGGATGACAGCAATTGGGACGCATCCAGTAGCTTCGGCAACCTGATGTTCAATTAAATAAAACATGTACTCGTCGTACAGAAGACGAATGAGGTGAAACGAACCGAAACTTGCCGCAGACCTTAAGGTCAAATCTCTGATCACCATCGAACTGAAAAAAAAAGAGAATTATCTCCGAGAAAATGTTTCAATATAAATTACATGACGAAATCTATTAAATATAAAACTTTTGAAGAAGGTTCAAGTTCAAAATTTTTGAAATTTTCATTGAAATTTTGATAGTTTTACAAATTATATATCAAATTTCTGAACTGAACGAATTTGAACAAAGAAATGATTGACATTATCAAATAATATTCCAACAGAGATTGGCTATACGTACGTATCTCAGTACGGATAAATTCACATTTATTCACACAATAACAGTAAATATATATTGATATCATTAAATCTGATCACTTCTGAAGACCCGAGGAGGAGTGAATTGCAAAATTTCTTCTTGTTCCCCACTTATATTCAACAATCATACTGTGGTTGTGAAGATCGTAGCGTCATAATTGAATAATAAAAAAACAATACCCCCCACAAAGATCGAAGTGCTCAGGTATATATAAATTATAGATATATATATATATATATATATATATATATATATATATATATATATATATATATATATATATATATATATATATATATATAATTATTCATTCGAATTGTTGTTGCCTGTGAACTATTTCTAATCTTTTGATAATTATTAGCAATAACAGGCTTGTTGAATCTCAAAAAACTCGATTTTAGGCGAAGATTAGCATTAAGCTAATCTTCGCCTGCCTGGGCAAATGCTGTGTATACACATTTGTGGAAATAAAGTCATTTTATTATTATTATTATTATTATTTTATTAAAAAGTTGACGTTTCGCCACGACATTCGTGGCTTTATCAAAACTTTTGAAAAAATTGAAATTTCTTTGTCATTTATTGATTTGAAAAAATTTGAATAGAAAGAGACTACTATGTCTCAGTAAAAATTTTTTCGGCTGTGGCCGTTCTTTGTTATTTATTACGTGCTATTCAGTACAATATTAACATTCAAATCTGTTATTATTAGATGGTAAGGAAAACCACAGAAACCTTTACCCACGTAATGTTCGAAATAGGTTCAAAATATTTTGATTTTGAAAAGTCAAAGAATAGGGTACAATTTATCTTGTTTTCAAAAATTTCTCATTGCGGCTGTGGCCGTCTTCAGTTAATATCAACGGACCTGTCTGTTGATACTGGACTAAATAGCACGTAATTAATAACTGAAGACGGCCACAGCCGCAATGAGAAATTTTTGAAAACAAGATAAATTGTACCCTATTCTTTGACTTTTCAAAATCAAAATATTTTGAACCTATTTCGAACATTAAGTGGGTAAAGGTTTCTGTGGTTTCCCTTACCATCTAATAATAACAGATTTGAATGTTAATATTGGACTGAATAGCACGTAATAAATAACAAAGAACGGCCACAGTCGAAAAAATTTTTACTGAGACATAGTAGTCTCTTTCTATTCAAATTTTTTCAAATCAATAAATGTCAAAGAAATTTCAATTTTTTCAAAAGTTTTGATAAACGTCAACTTTTCAATAAAATCGAGTTTTTTGAGATTCAACAAGCCTGTTATTGCTAATAATTATCAAAAGATTATATATATATATATATATATATATATATATATATATATATATATATTTATATATATATATATATATATATATATATATATATATATATATATATATATATATATATATATATATATATATATATATATATATATATGTATAACCTATATATACTTGAACACTTTGATCTTTGAGGAGGTATTATTTTCCTATGCGAAAACAAATAGATAAACATAAAATTTGGTATTTCGCATTCAAAATCGAAAATAAACAAAATTCCAAATTACAAGTGGAAATGAGATACCGTTCCACTCAACGCGAAATTAACGAAATTCGGAGTCAGAAGATAAAACTTAAACATTTTTAATCTTATTATTTTATGGCTGTTTCAATGGTCTGATAATTCTCAGCTAAGCCCGTGTTGGCATACCTGTAGAAGCTCCACTTGAGCAAAAATTGCCTTGCCGCCTTCGAGAACGTTGGCTGGCCCTCGTACGGCTTGAGTGCCTTCTTGACTACCGCCTTTAGCCAGGACGCCCACTGTTCGAGCGAATTCTGCTGTTGTAGCGTCAGCTTGAAGTCGCTCTCGAACCTACCCAGTATATCGTTTTCGCACTGGCACACCCACGAAGCCTGCTCCCTGACACTGTTGAAATCGACGCGGTTCAAGTCTGCCAACATTTGCGATATTTGCGTGGTGTTGTGCAGCACGGCGCGCGCAGCCTGCGCGAGATGGTTAAGCGACGTGTAGCGTCTAAGACTGGAACTAAATGCCGACACTGCGGATAGCTTGACACTCAGCATACTAACGGGAGCGCCACTCATGGCGTGGGTCAACCAGTTTTCTAGATCTGAAATAAGAGTCGAAAATAATGGCAAATTGCACCGATAGAGTAAATTTAATGTTGATTAAATTAAGCTTTAATAAGATATACTATAAAGTGAAAAAATTATGGTAGAAGCTAGTAGTAAAATAAACATAGCACATTCATATGTATTGATATATTGAATATATATATTGATATATTCTGCATGCCGCGAGAGTAAGACGTGTCTCTCCGTCTCTCGTACAAAGTGGTTCAAGAGCCTAATTTTCGCACCATATATTTGCAGATTTTTGTTATGATCGTACTATAGTGAACAGTGTGGAGTTGTGACTGTTCGATTTGGTGATTATTATTTTCAAAAAAGGAGTTATCAATTTTGATATTTTCAATCAATTATCTATAAACAGAGATGGGACTAACACGGCAGCAAGTGGACGCTATAAACTCGATTGTAAAAACTTATCTTAATGAATCACATTTTGTTGACACACTTGCAGATAAAATTGCTGAACGAGTCTTGAAGATTATGGAAGATAAACTTCGTAAGTTAGAAGAAAAAACAGAACAGATGCAATCGGATATGTGTGTACTAAGGAAGGAAAATAAAAAAATTGAAGGAACAAGCTGATTCACTGGAACAAAAGAGTAAAGAGAAAACACTTCGATTTTACGGAATTCCCGAGAGTGATAACGAGGATGCAGCTCAAGTGGTCAATAATATTCTAAAACGAGAAATTGGTCTTGATATGAAGGATCATGGATTGGAAAAGTGTTATCGTATGAAGTTTGCTCGAAATAAAAACGGAGCGAGACCTCTGATTGCAGAGTTCAGTAATGGGAAACATCCTGAATTAATCCTAAGAAACAAGAAAAAATTCAGGCAATGTAAAATCTTCGTAAATGAGGATCTTACGAAGGCCCGTTATAACATGCTCAAATTGGTTTGGGACAAAGCGGGCAAGAACAATGGTTGGAGTATGGGTGGTAAAATATATTGTAGGATTGGTAATATCAAGAGGGAGGTGCGGGACTGCGGTGATCTGGATGACTGGTTGAGAGAGGGGGAGAGTGCTACTTGAATCTTGATTCTGATTCACTTAAATTTATTTGTTTGTAAGTTTCATAAAGTATTATTAATATTTTTTTAAATTTTGATTGAAAATTGTATAAATTATTGCTCTTTGTTCGGATTTCACAATATTTTGGCTATATTTGGAAACAGGTTGGTGAAGCTTGATCTTAATATTATAATAATTTTCTGTTTTCGTTAAAAGATGTTGTTATCTCTCATAAATGCCAGATCCTTGGTTCCGCATTTCGGTGGCCTAAGGGAACTAATTAATTCTAAATCATATGACGTAGTGGCAGTCACGGAAACATGGTTGAGCCAGTCGACTTCTGACAGTGATGTAAGTGTACCTGGATATAACCTAGTTAGAGTAGATCGAGAGTCCCGAGGCGGCGGAGTATGCATGTATGTGCATTCTAGATTTAAATTTGATTGTATAAATTTTGATAGAGTTGAATCTATGGAACAGGTGTGGATAAAACTAGCGTTGAATAAGCGAAAAGTGGCAGTCGGAGTTCTATACAGGGCACCACGTGGAAACTTTTTAGAATTTATTGAGTGTTTTCAGGATGTTGTTAGGGTGGTGGCTGAGGACTGTGATGAAATTATATGCGCTGGTGACATCAACGTGGATATGCTGGATACTAATAGTAATAGGCAGGTTAATTTCAGTAACGTTATTGAGTCACTTGGTTTCAGACAGGTTATAGATGAGCCAACTAGGGTCACGGAGGTATGTGCATCGTTGCTGGATGTCATTTTGTTATCTGACGGTTTGATTTCCAGTTCGGTAGAGGTTTTCGACGTAAGTGATGATGTGAATAATTTTGATCATTTCGCAGTATCGTGCATGTGTGGTGTAGATGACGTAAAGGAAACTCCAGAGAGTGTAACATTTAGAAATTTCAAGATTATCGATCGTGATCTGTTTGATGATCACTTGAGGCTTACACCTTTTCAGCGTATTTTTTTTGTCACTGATATTGATGATAAGGTTAGACTGTTTAACGAGCTCATTTTGATCCTGTTTGATACTCATGCGCCAATGAAAACAGTCGTTATGAGGAGGCAGCATAGACCGTGGTTGACCGATGCTATAAAAGAGATGATGAGACGTCGTCAACAGGCACTGAAGAAATTTAAAACATCGAAAAGTCAAACTGACTGGGATTTTTATAAATCTATGAGAAATTTAACAAATTCAGCAATGAAGGTTGAGAAGAAGCAGTACCTGAAGCATATATTGGATAAGAAAAACTCTAAACTGATATGGAACAGTCTGAATACATTGCAGATAAGTAGTAAGAGGAACTCGGAATTACCAAAGGAAATTAATAAACCGGATGAAATAAATGATTATTTGGTGGCAGCCCAAGCCGACCATGGTGAATTTGATCCGGCTCTTTTTCAGTTTTATCAAACTAATTTGAAGAATCACTTCGAAAAGTTATTCGAGTTTGAATTTGTTAATGAAGATGTTATTTATCAAAAATTATTATCCATAAAATCGAATGCTTCGGGAGTTGATGGTATTTCGATCACGATGTTGTTGATGTGCTGTCCCTTCATATTGCCGTATGTTGCTCATATCATAAATACATGTCTCACAGGTTCCGTTTACCCGGAGGTATGGAAAATCAGCCGAGTTCTGCCTCTTCCGAAGGTGGCTGGTGTCACGCAATTCAGCGAATTGCGTGGAATAAGTATCTTACCCACACTATCCAAGGTTATGGAGAAGGTTATGCACGATCAGATACAGTTTCACATAGAGAAATACAGTATTTTGCCTGTGAACCAGTCAGGGTTCAGAAAAGGCTATGGGTGTGCTACTGCTCTTCTCGACATCACTGATGATGTAGTTAAAGCAATTGATTGTAAATATACGATGGCATTGATTTTGATCGATTACTCTCGAGCCTTTGATATGATTGTTCATGAGTTAATGAAGTCCATCTTGCATTACTGTGGTTTCTCCAACGAGGCCATTAAGTTTGTTTCATGTTATCTGCAGGGGAGAAGACAATATGTGCAGACTACGGCAGGCGAATCTCAGGTGAAGGAAGTTAAACGCGGAGTCCCTCAAGGTTCCATATTGGGACCACTTCTGTTCAGCATATATACGAATTGTCTGACAAAAGATGTAACAACATGTAAGTGCCATATATATGCTGATGATGTGCAATTGTATCATTCTTTTTTGGCTAAGGACTCAGTATCGGTTTCACGTAGAATTAATTTTGATTTACAGTTTTGTCAAGCTCGATGAAGCATGGTTTATGTATAAACGCTGGTAAGACTAAATTGATTATATTCAATAATAATGAGTTGTGTCAAACACAGCTAGAAATTCGTATAGGAAATGACATCTTAACACCTGTAAGAAGCGTTAAAAATTTGGGGCTACTGATGGATGATAAACTCAGATTCACTGAGCATATAAATAAATGTTTGAAAGGGGCTTTTGCAAAACTAAGGATGTTGTTTCCACACAGGCATATCTTGCCACAAAGTTTGAAGCAAACCATTTGTGACGCATGGGTTCTGTCCCATTTTAATTACTGTGACGTTGTTTATGGGCGTTTTCTGACAAAGTTGGATATAAAACGTGTCGAGATGATGCAGCGTAGTTGTCTGAGGTTTATATGGGGGATACGCAAATTTGACAGAGTAACGCATAAGCTGCAGGTATCTCGTTGGCTCACTATGGAGAATCGGCGTAAGCTGCATTCGGCGATTCTGTATTTTAAAATTTTAATGAACAAAACACCTCCATATCTTTATAATAAAATAAAATTTCGTTCGGATGTGCATACCTTGAATGTTAGAAGTAGGGGACTGCTTACCCCCCACAACATCGTACTGCGCTTTTCCAGAAAGGTTTTTCGTACGACATATGCAAGACAATGAACTTTCTATTGCCGAAATTGAGAGGTTGCACATCTTTGAGTAGATTTTCTGCGGAATTGAGGAGCTATTTGGCTCAGAGCCCATTGCACTGATGAGGAACAAGGAGATATAAATTATTGTAATAATATTATGTTTTGTATTATTTTTTTCTTTTTTTGTGTATCTTTTGAGTTGCGGGTTGTAAGAATATTTAATGAGTTAAATTTTTTTATCTGATTTTAAGTTTTATGAAAGGGTCTTATGGAAGATCAGTTTCAACTGAATACGATCCTTCTAATTGTGAACAGAATAGTTTTTTATGTAGTGTTTTTTTCTGAAATGTCTCAATTTGTTGTAGTTTTCTGTCACAATAAAATTTATTATTATTATTATTATAATTATTATATCTGCATATCACCAAAAAATCAATATCCAGAATGCCAGAAAAACTACAATTGCAGTAATAGTATTTTTTGTCTATACATGAAAGGGAAGTACTGGAAGGATCTATTTTCCGCCATGCATATTAAACTACCTAATTATTTTATAAAATTCCGATCAAATTACGCTAAGTAAACTATTTTCTGTATTGGGATCTGACATGTCAGCTGGCGAACTCTGGCGGCCAGATGGATAAAGTTTTTTATATCCAACGTCAACATATGTAATTGCATGTCTAGTTTTTGATTTCTTACAAATAAGGTCGCAAAAGGTGAATAATGGAAAGTTTTAATTTTGCAAAACGTAGAATCAGCAAGTCTTAGAGAGTGTTGTGGCGTGAAAAATTGTAATTCTAAAGCATATACAAATGCAAGTATTAGCTTTCATCTGCTTCCGAAGCCAAACAAATATTTTGTATTGAGAGAAAATCATTATGGAGAAAAGTAAAAGATTGATTTATTGAAGTTATGGAGAATCGATCTGAACAAGAATCACACAACTCCTAGAATGTGTGTTCTTGCATTTTACAAAAGAAAATCACATTCTTCCAGGTAATTAAGCCCTATGATTGAAACTTAGATTAGTTCCCTTTATTAATGAAAATTCCGGATGGTGCAGCCAAAACATTCAAAATTGTTGAATCTGTGTTGCCTGGAAATTTATAGGTATTATTAGAAGAAATTTTTACAGTGATATATGGTACGATGAATATGCGTTCTCCGATCTTAGAAGATGACAAATTAATGGAAGATTAAGTGAAATGATGGAGTAACAAATTTATGTGTATGATGCTTATTAGATTGAAGTTAGTTATAAGAAGAATACACACGGAATGAAAAAGTTTTTCTTTTGTATATTCATTATTATTAATACATCTTGAGTTGCATTATGGTTGATGGTGTTTTATTGTGAAATCCACATTTGATTATATGAAACATTATGATTTCTCATTGAATCCATGTAGGTATACTACCAAATAAATGTTTTTCGTGAAATTTCGAATATATTTTGCCCAAAGTTCTTCAGAAATAATTAATTTGTAGTGTGTGATAAAGAATCTTCAATAAAAAGTTTTGAAATATTTTTATTGAAAAGGTCCCATCATATCTGGCCGATTATAAATTTTCTGCATGAAAAAGCTCGCATTAATAGTTTCATATAACTTAAACAAATACAGTTGATTTAGACTAGGTATTTTACAATTCAAATTAAATCAAATCAAAATAGATAAGCAAAAAGCAGTAAAGTTCACGATACCAGGCCTCGAATTCTCTTAATTTTTCCCACATTGTTTCATGAATTTGGATCTTTCCAGCCTACATTTTCACTGGAGTAAATTTTCACCTTCATAAAGCTTCACACTTTCGCTCGAAACTAACATTGTTATAGGAAAAACTCAAAAAACTTTCAAATCTCTCTTATAATTTGTGTTGAAAGTTGGTTTTGAGACGCCATGTTTTGACGTTTCATCTAAGCTCCGCCTCCATGTCAGATCCCAATAAAGAAACATTTCTCACTAGGTGTGGATGGTATGTACGTATTAAGTTAAGTAGAAAAAAACTTCTCTAACAAATCATAGAAAAAAATTGAAATTCATAACTCATTAAGTATAATTAAGTTCAGAAGAAATTAATAGAATAATCAATATCTGTTGCACTTTATATATCATGAATTCTAATTATCCATAATTTATTTAATAACAATAAGTTATTTTGTTGAAAATGATAAACAATCGAATGGGCGAATTCCAAATTGAAAATAGGTGTCGCTATCTTGTGATCATATCAGGATAATCTCAATAGGAAGTAAAGAGCAATATTATTCTTGAATTTATCTATTTTAATGTGCAAGAATTCAGGAAACTAGTAGAAAAAAATTATATTCAAATATATGTAAACAATTATGCAGTTCTATTTTAGTTTTGCTATGTTTATTATCACAAAGTAGTTAAAAATATATATAAACTGTTATTGTAATTTCGGCCATACGACCATCATCGACAGTTAACGATTTAGTAAACGATCGTAATTGTTAGATGGCCTTGATGGCTTCTATTTTTCATTTCTTACAAGAATTTTTCTAGCAGTCTGAAAACGTCCTTTAAATGTTGAACTTACCTGCTGCCTTCAAGTAACGATTGTTTTACTGCATGTTTAGTTACTAAAATATTATATATTGAGTGTGGTGTAGGTTCTTTGACTCACACATTCGGGTAACTTTAGCTTTTGAGCCAAAGTAACCCGATCTATAATTTTGGCCAACTTGAAGTGAATAATTTAACATTTTGGGTAATCCTGATGCCATCAAAGTATCGACGGAAGCCCGGTATACTGACTACACGGAAGCAGAATTTCAGGAATGTCTGGATGTTGTGAGATGAGATCAAAACTAATGCCTCAAAGGGCAGCCGCAGAGAAGAACAAGATCCCTTGGAGAACCATCAAAAGTTAATTGAGAGATATGTTTAGAAACAAAATTACCGATAATATTCTCCGAATAAGAAGAGAAAATATTTATAGCTCATATAACTGCACTGTCTGAATATGGCTCTTTCCTGAGGGATAATGATTTAAAAAAGGTTATAAAAGATTATCTTACTGCACACAGGGCATGAATGTACCACAATTCCAAAATATTCCTGCCAAAGAAAGAATACGATCATTTCTAAACCGACATAGAATTCTATCACGACGAATGGCCGTCGTGATATATCAAAAGAGTGAGAGCTGAAGTTTCAGAGGACATAATAACAGAGTTCATTGAAAACTTAAGTAAGGATCTGGAGAACTTACCGGCAGAAAAAGTATACAATTTCGATGAAACCAACCTTTCCGAGGACCCCGGTAGAAAAACTGTTTTATGCAGACGAGGAACCAAATACATTGAAGTAATAATTAACGCAACCAAAGTCAGCTTTACGGTGATGTTTTGTGGAAATACTGCTGGTGAAGAAGTACCGCCTTGTATAATTTATAAGTCTGGTCAAATAATGGTCCAAAAAATGCTAAATGCAACAGAACCAAAAACGCATGGATGGACTCAGGTACCTTTGAAGACTGTTCATCCTATATTAAAGAAAAAGATGGAAGAAATTCTGTTATTGACGACAACCTGTCATCGTACATGAATCCTTACGTCTTGTCAGAATATGAAAAACATAACATTAGCTTCATTTATCTGCTCCCTAAAGGTGCGACTCCGCGGGACTAGGCAGACAGCAGCGACAGACGACGCGCGGTCTCATACAAATTAGTATTGCAAAGTAATGCAGTCTGCCGTTGCCGTCCGCTGCTGCCGTTTGCAATTTGCCGCGTCCTACGGAATCGCACCTTAATGCAACGCATATTTTGCAACCAGTGACTGCAATAAGATTCAGTCTGGAAAGATGCTTCCAACAACACCAAAAGACCAGTTTCCTACAGATAAAAGCTTGCAAGTCGATTGCCAAGGCAGGATCGAATTGTTGATGCAGAACATATCGGAGATTCGTTCATGCAAAAGGTCATGCACAATCGGGTCAATATTTGTCAAAACGAAGACTGTTAAAAAAATTATTTGCCCCCAGGAAATATATCTGTGCTGCAGATCTTGCAGACGTATATCCATTTATCCAGCAACAACCTGAAATTAGAAAAACCAAGAAAGAAGTTACGAATAAACGCCAAAATCGAGATCAATCAACAAGTTACAGTCATTTGGACATGAGTCTTGAATCTTTTACATTGAAGATCAAGTGATGTCTTGGGGTGTTGAAGGCGAAGATGTTCCAATTGAAAATTCAGTAAGCAACATTAAAAAACTCAATTTAATGTATTGAAAAGAAGGCAACTTACCTGGGCTCCAAGACGATGCCAACCGATATTACGTAGTGAAAAATCCTAATCTCAACTGTTATTATGAAGGAAGAGCTGACCGCGAAAAGTAAGACTGAATAACATACAGACTTGTCTTCAAATCTGCTAGAAAAGTGTCTCGAACAGAACGCTACAAATTCTCAAGCAACAAATACCAACAAAGAACAGCCTGATCTTAACTCGTATGTGATTCAGTTGAACAATTATCAAAGAAGCCTTCCATTGCTATAGATAAAGATGTGGATTACCACGACAAAATTCAGGATGAAGATATATAAAAGGGACTTAGTTCTGGTCAAGTGAAAGACACGAATATATCCTGGTCAGGTCACTTCTGAGTGAGTGAGGGGACCCTGGTTAGTTGCAGGAAAAAGATGAGCAGCCCTGAAATTGGGAAAGTATTATCTGTAGGATAAATGCTTCCAAATTCGAAAGAAAGGGCTTCTGAATGCATTAATTAGATTGCTAACTTCTAAAGAAAATAACATATGTACCTCAAAGTACAAATCTAGTGTTGGGAATAAGCATATAATTATCGAGATAAAAAGTCAATAATACGATGATTTTCAATAATAATATCCTAAGAATCTTGAGTAAGAAAGTTTTTATTAAGTTTCAACGTTAGAGAATTTTATTTTTGATAATTTTTTTTGAAAATTAAATAACTGTGTATTTTCAATTACTGATTTGTTTGTTTAGAATTATTTCAAAGACGATACCTTGCCCCAACACCTACATAAGTATAGGTTTTGTACCAAAACAACTTCCGAGTCAAATTATCACACTTTGGATCAAATTAAAAAAAATAAAAAGTAAAATTTTACAAACTGTTGCATTATATTTAATTACTAATAACATATTACAGGGGGTTTACAGGGTTTCTAAAAATATAAGAAAAAAGAACCCAAAGTAAACCGCATCTACGGTATCTTAGATAATCAAACTATAATGTATTTCAAGAATTTTGAAAGTTATCAAGTAAAAAATCCATTTTAATAACCTGCCATCAATGTATATTCTTCGAAGACCATTATACCTAAGAACCCTACTAGAATAATAATATAATAATAGAAGGTATTACCTTTGAGATAAAAAAATTGTATTTAGTTTTCAACTGAATCTTCACGATTATGGTATTGTATGACATAAATTTCAATAGCAGTGTATAATTTTTCGACTATTTTGTGATAAAAAGCATAGCGTAATCAAGTTTTGTTTGTGTAAATTTTGATAAGTGATCACGCAGTAACGGTGAATTCCATAAATTATTCGTTATAATTTAATTTAATCCGGATTCAAATTTTCCAAAAAAAGACTGATTTTGAATTTCTAAAATTCAGAACTGATATGACGTTCGAAAGTTTTCATGGTCATCAAAAACTAAGATTTTGAAAATGAACCCACATTTTTCACACTTCGAAGTCTAAATATGTACTTCCGAGTCACATGAATGACTGACTCATTGAAAATTATTTAAAGTGACCAGCAGAACGCATTATAGCATTGTTCGTTTGTGATAAAGAAATACTGAAATCATTGAATTGGACTCACTCTTAGCGAAATTTCTTATGGACTGCGTTAATGTAGCTGGAATCGGTTTGAGGACATCCGGAACTAGGACCTGTATCAAATTCTGATAAAACATCAAATCCACCTGCTTCATAAAATTCTGGACAGGCTCCAAACTGCAAAGGCTGAACAACTTCGACCTGCGCGGAAATTAAAAAAAAAGTTAAATTCGGGCGACAAACTTTCCAATGCATCGCACATACTTGGACAAATATTTCTCTTCTTCGCATTCGTCGCCGTTATTGTTGTACTGAGATCTCCAGAATTCCCTCCATAACGATTCCACCGTCGTGAATTCCAAACTTAATATGGCATCTAAAAAGGCTTCTAGATGTTCTCGATATATTGATCTATAAGGAAAATGGGAAGAAGGGTTTCATTATATAATATAGAAGGTATTTATAGATATTTCATTACATGCTGAAAATATCTTGAATAATTTTTCGTGGAGTCATGAGTATTTTACGAAGTAACTCGCTATTCTTTTTATTTTTTCTATATGAATCATCCCTAATTATCTTTACCATACTTCAACTATTCAAGTGAAATTAATTCTGATATAAACTTACTAGAATTCATATGAACATAACTAGTACTTTTTCCATGTGTGTATATATATATATATATATATATATATATATATATATATATATATATATATATATATATATACAGGGTGTCCCACCGGGAAAGAACGCGATCCGTATATGGAAAACTACACATAGGAAAATTTTGAAAATTTGACAGTATACTAATGTCGATAGCGGCAACTCGATTAAAATATTTTCAAAATGGTGGCATTTCCGGTTATACCAACTTGCTTATTAGTACTTTTTCCATGTGTGTATATATATATATATATATATATATATATATATATATATATATATATATATATATATACAGGGTGTCCCACCGGGAAAGAACGCGATCCGTATATGGAAAACTACACATAGGAAAATTTTGAAAATTTGACAGTATACTAATGTCGATAGGGGCAACTCGATTAAAATATTTTCAAAATGGTGGCATTTCCGGTTATACCAACTTGCTTATTTCAAATGGGATACCCTATATATTATTACATTTTTAGATTCTACTTAAGATTCTAGGCAGATTCTATGTATCATGTCCTATACCTAAGTCTAAGCGTTTTTGACATATATAGGTTTTTAAGTCAAAAATGACGATTGCAAGCCCTAATATAATTATCAATTGTTCCTATAAGGAAGCCTTTTTTACTTACTTTGGGTTAGATTCCTTGTTGAAAAGGACCTATTTTAATAGATTTTGTATAATATTTGGATAACTTATCATACAGAGTGTTCAAAAAATAAGATCTAAAATGAGATTGAGAAATCTGACAAAAATCAATTTTTTCAAATGGAAACCCCCCATTTTTCTTATTTTGTAGTATTTAACATTTAAAAAGAAGGTAACTTTGTATAAGGTTATCTATACCTAAAATTTGAAGTTTTCGAAATATTGCCAATTTAATATTTTTATATGGCGATTTTGCATTTAATCGTTAAACAATTAGATCTAGGATAGCCACGATCGTATTTGACATTTCAAATCATCGTAATGGCACCCCGGTTATATTATACAAACGAAGATTATTTAAACTTATTTATTATTTATGGACAATGTGATGAAGTTATTTCAAGAACATGTGATACATTTGTGACACCATATCCTCAAAAACAGAAACAATGAATTTTGATATCTCAACATCTTGCGGAATTTTGAAGTTGACTATTTAGACAACCTTTTCTACCAACATGATGGGGCACCTCCACATAATGCCCATTTGGTCAATAATTATCTGGAAAACTTATTTTACGATCGATGGATAGCCAACAATAGGCCAAATCTTTGGCCACCTCGCTCCCCGGACCTATCAGTACTCGATTTTTATTTATGGGGAACATTGAAAAATAACATGTATAAAACATCAGTGACCACCATAGAAGACTGCATGAGACGTGTTAGAACAGCATTTGAAGACCTGGACCCACAGTCAATAAGAAGAGCCACCTATGAACAATTGCTGCTTAGATGCGAAAAATGTTTAGAAGTTCAAGGACACCAATTCAAACATTTACTTAAATATTTTTTTTAACATTTCTATTTCCAACTTCGATATCAATATTTTCATTTTGAATAACTAGTTTATTTCTGTATACTTTTCATTTTCGGATCTAAAGTTATTCAAGCTTTCTATAATTCTTCTAATAGTATATGGTGATGGTTTTTGTTTTTGAGGATATCGTGTCACAAATGAATCACATGTTCAAAATAGAAAAATTTTCTTGTGACCGAAGTAGTATGAATTCAAAGAATTCCATTCTTCTTGGAAAATCAGTTTCATTTAAATGCTGCACTAATGAAAATATGGATAGCATAGGGATGATATTTGTGTTTACGTAAAATTCTTAGAACTGACGATTTAGATAAGCCTGATTCTAATGCTCCCTGCCTTGAAGATTTTGTTGTATATGCTTCAAAATATCCCAAAATTGCTATTTCAATATTTTCATTATAAATAACTGGTTTCTTTTTGTACACTTTTGCCTTTACGGATCGAAAGTTCTTGAAGTTTTCTATAACTCATTTAACAGTATTTGTTGGTCTTTGTTTATGAGGATATCGGGTCGCAAATGTATCACATGTTCTTGGAATAACTTTATCACATTGTCCAAAATAAATAAAAAAATTAATAAATAATAATAAGTTTAAATAATTTTTGTTTGTATAATTTAACCTGGTTGCCATTACGATGATTTGAAATGTCAAATACGATCGTGGCTATCCTAGATCTAATTGTTTAACGATTAAATGCAAAATCGCCATATGAAAATATTAAATTGGCAATATTTCGAAAACTTCAAATTTTAGGTGTAGATAACCTCATACAAAGTTACCTTCTTTTTAAATGTTAAATACTACAAAATAAGAAAAATGGGGGGTTTACATTTGAAAAAATTGATTTTTGACGGTTTTCTCAATCTCATTTTAGGATTTATTTTTACAACCTGTATGACTAGTTATCCAAATATTATATAAAATCTATTAGAGTAGGTCTTTTTCAACAAGGAGTCAAAACTAAAGTTAGTAATAGGAGCTTCCTTATAGAAACAATTGATAATTATATTAGGGCTTGCAATCGTCATTTTTTACATAAAAACCTAAATATGTGAAAAACACTTAGACTTAGGTATAGGACATGATACATAAAATCTGCCTAGAATCTTAAGTAGAATCTAAAAATGTAATAATATATAGGGTATCCCATTAAAAATAAGCAAGTTGGTATCTACGTCCGGTATAATCGGAAGTGCCACCATCTTGAAAATATTTTAGTCGAGTTGCCCCTATCGACATTAGTATACTGTCAAATTTGCCTATGTGTAGTTTTCCATATACAGATCGCGTTCTTTCCCGGTGGGACACCTGTATATATATATATATATATATATATATCATTTGATACATATTTATATATATATATATATATATTATATATATATATATATATATATATATATATATATATATATATATATATATTTATATATATATATATTATATATATATATATGTGTGTGTGTGTGTATGTGTATGATGGTGTGTATGTATATATATATATATATATATATATATATATATATATATATATATATATATATTATATATATCTATATATATATATATATATATATATATATATATATATATATATATATATATATATATATATATATATATATATATATATATATATATATATATATATATATATATATATAATAAATCTCATCTTTAAGTAGAGAGAAATCTTACTTCAACGTATCCACATCTTCAAAGCCACAATCTTCGGGCAACTGTTCATTGAAAATAATATCGGGAAAACCTGGGATGGCGTTGCTTCCGTCGCCCAAATAAGCGATGTGCTGCGGCAGCATCACTGAAACGGTAGACTCGGAATTGTCGCCGGACCTCTTGAATGGCCTGATCGTACCCTGCGCCTTGCCAGTTGAAGTGGATGCAACTACTATCCTGTTACCAGAATCGTCTACATTCACTAAGGATGATCCAGGTTTCACCCTTATACCGTAATAATGGTACTTAGAATTTCCCCTGTAATTCCAACCATTCGTTTGAGTGTTTACATATACATATATGTATATATATATATATATATATATATATATATATATATATATATATATATATATATATGATTATTTCAATAATTAGTTCATAAGAACTACTTATTTATGTTATCGCCCTACCTTGTGCCTAGCCGTCTTGTACGCAAACCCAGAAACACAGATCTTATCAGTTTTCCAAAAGAAGCAGCATTAACAGGTTCTAATTTATGCTCGCCACAGTGACGAAGATAGTGGGCATACAACGTTGACCTAGGTAACGATACTCCTTCTGCAGTTTCGTAATTTTCGAGCAACCATTGTACCTAAGAGCAAAGCATTATGAGTCGGATGTTTCCAACTATCTAGGAATTTAATTATATTAACACCATATTGAGAAGGTGAGAATAAAATAAAAAAATTCTTTGAAATAGATTATATAGAGAACATATAAAACCACCAACCTAAATTCGTTCAGAAATTAAATAAAAGGACGGAAATTATAAATCATTCTGATTCTGACAAAACAAGAACGAAAAATAGAGAAACAGGAGAAGCAATTAGGCATACATAGCTGGAAAGAACCCATAGTAGGTAAATTGACTACTCAGTGTTTATAGGAAATATTCACAGATCCACAGCAAACTCATCGCAAATTTGATATAAATCACAAAACAGTTTTATTATTTCAAATGATGATTGAAAGTTTAAAATAATTTATTAGGTTTCTGTTATTTGTAATTGATTTTGAGTTATGAACTCTCGACAGTTTCATACTAAATTATTGGACATAAATCACTCAAATCTGAATTAACTGAGTCGGCAGTGATACTATCATAAGATTAGTTTTTCTAAACGAATCATTAAACCGTACAATATAATATAACGAGGGACAAAGAACCTAAACAATTTGTGTACAACAAAACGCTTTCTCGGAAAACGAAAATTTTCAATACATTATTCCCCATTACATTATTATAATTTTTTTCAGAAACCACCCACATTAGCTATCCTTCCACCAAAAAGTCTATCTAAATGTACACCAAACACAGGATGGTTTATCCCCATAGAGATATTACAGATAGAGGCGACAAGCCATAGGCCGCTCTGTAAGTGGCAATGTCAGTCTCGAACCTCAGTGGGAGCGAAAGAGAGAGACGATCGCAGGGTTTTTCTGTCCTTGTCTAAGCATACCACGCGTATTATTATTAGAGAGAGACAGCCTAACGTTCAGATTCTCTCTCTCCCTCACCCGAGCTAACAAGTTTCAGGCTGGCTTGTCGCCTCTATCTGTAATATCTCTATGTTTATCCCTCGAGTCATAATCAAGCTTACTAATAGGATGAAAAAGTGAGGAGCTCTATGACTTACGGTAGCTGGAGAAACTCTGGTAGCATGCCCAATACCCGATCCAATATCTTCAGCAGATACTTGACTTGTAGACTGAGAAGCATGCACTGTGGCTGTCGCCACATAAGTAGTTTCCTATGCCCACGTTAGTAAGTAAGTATGATTGAAGACAAGAAAAGTCAATAATAAAACTTAAAACATTAGTTTGATGCCGGGATTCTTCTAGTAAATGTTAAGTAAATACGATTAATGCATTTTATAAATGTTATATCAGCGATTAATCTAGTCCCAATCTAAAATACTGCTAGAAAATATATTCTTAATGGAGCTCAAGTGTTACTCCATATAGACCAAGCTACAGAATCAAGAGGGAATAACTACGAAAGAATCTAATCTTATGCAGATTAAACTATTTAATTAGGTACCCTTATCTATAGTATGAAGAATGTAAAAATTGTACTATTTTGTTAGTGTTTCATTAAATTTATCATTTGTCTATGCAAACTCTCATAAATTCCTTATTACAGAGTTTCCACTTCAAGTATTGGTGAAATATTTATCATTTGTCAAATTATATGGCAATGAGCAGTTACCATTAGCTATTAATTTATTCCTGCATTTTTTTTTGACTAATGGTAATTTACTTTGATTTTATTTCATCCAAAAAGTCAATATATATATATATATATATATATATATATATATATATATATATATATATATATATATATATATATATATATATATATATATATATATATATATATATATATATATATATATATATATATATATATATATATATATATATATATTATATATATATATATATATATATATATATATATATATATATATATATATATATAACATCAGTTAGGCCGTCTATTCAGTATCACCTCTAAAGTTTATAAATTCATTTATGCAATGGGAATGAAACTAAATTTGCAATTTTCACATATATTTGTTGAACATGCATCACGCGCGTTTTGACGTAATACTTCTTCAATGAATCGTTCAGCATCTGACCAGGAAATATTACTTCGAAACGAGGTAGTCTACGAGCATCTGACTAAAAATTATTACTTCTAAAAGCGCATCATGCATTTTTAACAAATATATGTGAAAATTGTTCATCTTGAACACTATGTTATGAATGCAAATATCCGTGACTTTATAATAGTACAATGAAAAATGTTCACCTCAATTATCGATATTTCAAAGTATTCTAAACTTAATGTAATTCACTTACAGCATTGGTTGTTTGCGGTGACTGTCTAGAAGCAATCAAACTTTCGGCGTCGACTGTTTGTTGTACCACGTAATGTCCTCCTGTGGTCGTGTAGCCTACGGTACCTGAACCTGCCGCTGTCCCCGTATTTGTGGTGGCGTAGTACTGATTCTGTCCGGCGGAATATAGCGTTCCTGATTCGCCTACCGTGTATACCGGATACGCCCTGGAATAGAACCTGATTCAGAGATAAGATCAAGGATCTATGGAAATACTGAAATTGTCAACGGTTACTCTGAAAAACTTTAGATTGGAAAAATTTGACTGGGGAAATACCCATATGAGCAAAAAAATGTAAACTATTGGAACATGAACCATTCCCACGACTAAACTTCTGGCCGTCATGAAAGTCAGCAGGATGGCATAGGAGTGGGAGGGTATTGAAAGGGGAACCTAATGGGCCTAGTGTTTAAACGCGCTGTGCAACATACGCATTCTGAATTATTATTAACTTGCTATTTGAAGTATTTGCTGATGGTATTTTGAAATACGAATTTCGAGAGTATTCGAATTTTTTTTTCGGATAATGAGCTAAGAATGAGGCGATGTATCTGCTGAATTTTGGAAATAACGATTCATTCAGTAGTACTTCTTAGTATATCGAGTTTCTGAGTATATCGAAGGTAAATTTACCTTATGACGATGAAATGATATGTCAGAAAGTACATGTACAATATTATTTCAGAAACACATGAATACGATTTGGTTTCGGTTTCTTGCTTGAAAAACTGAACAGTAATTTGTTAATGAAGCAGAACACAAAAGTGGCCTTACAATTTATTGAACATTTATATCATTGTGGAGACCAGAAGTAGAATTCAGAGCCATAATCAATTTGCACGGTCCCTCGTCGTGGTTTTTCCAGTATTCTGTTTTATTTTTAGATGTATTCTTGTGTAAAAATTATTGTCTCAAATTTTAGATTTACTGTTGAGCGAAATTGTTAGCTTCAGGAATTTTGTTAACTTTTTTGAACCTCATGAGTACCTCATATTATTAAGATATTGTCGAACCTCACTGAATAGATCCCTCATTTACCAAAGTGAAAGGTTATACGAGATTAGACCTCAAAAATTCTAAATTTACACACACCATAACAGTTTCATGTAGAATTATGATAAATCACTTCAAATCGTGAAGAACAGACAAATGTTTCGATCTCAGTAATTCTCACCAGATTGTTTATTCGACGAGAAGCGATTCGTCAAATATCCTTTGTTCCCTGCTAAAACTAGCGAGGAAAATCCTGAGATCCGTAAAAACAGGAAATGTCACCAACGAGCTAGTAGAAAACAGGAAACTCACCATTTTTTCCATGCCCAAATAATACACGAGAAATCGAATCAAGATAAGTTTCATTTACGATATAAAAAATTGTTTTATATGTTATGAAATCGAACACACGTTGGATTAAAACATTGGCATATACATTACCTAAATAAGTATAAAATGATTTCTCACGCTGATAAATTGAGAGTTATCCGTATTTTACAGTAATTGAGAAAATGTACTTCGTTCGTTTTAAAATGCAGACTTTAAGCCATTATATCCGAAACAGTATTTTCAGAGACTTCATTCATATTACAAACGTTAATGTGTCATTCGTAACCACAAGCCAATTCTACTTAATCGATTCTTATTTTCCAGAAGTCTCTGTACTCCGTATTTTTTTTAACTAGAATCGAGCAAGATTGAATTTACAGTATACACTTTTGGCATTGACGAACAATTGTTTGGAATTTAATTTTCTGTTTTGAAAGATTGGTACTCATTATGCTGCTCTGAGAGGAATTGATCGTTTGATTGAAAAGTTTAGCATACCTACTCGTATCTATCTATTAAGAATAATGAAAACGTTCCTCATAAATTTACTGTACAATTCCTGCATTTCCAGTAGAAGGTAAAATTTAATGATGATGAACTAATGATTACCGGAAGAAATATGCAACGTCGAAAGAAACATCTTAAAATTGCATGAATTTTGATTCAAAATACAGATACGAAAAAATGTTGACACTTAATATTCTTTAAGCTTTAAACAATAAAAATTTTCTTCTGTAGGAATGTAAACGGAACTCAGCTACAAGATTCTTAAAAATGCTGAAAGTTTCTATAATTTACACTCGAAAAAGGGCTTAGCAAAACGTTAAAGATGATAGAAATTACTCTTCAATAACTAAAGTCCTCATCTATAACCAAAGAAACATCCTTATAATCCATAGATAAAGACATGAAATATATTATTCAAAATATAAGAATTAATTTGTTCGATGTTTTATTGAATCGAACAAACAAGAATTTCTTGAAGAAATGTTCATTTCCATCAAGTATAAATCACGATAATGAGAATTACGGTTGTTTGAATGATGAGAATAAATTTTTTTGACATTTACTCATTGAAAGCTTTCTTTGGAAGCATTAACAACCAACACATATATTTTCAAGTGTTTCTCCAAGATTTCCGGCAACGAATATCTTCTTTAAATATCTAAGACTTCCAAAAAATAAATGGGTCGATTTGAAAAACAATATATTCATAATTTTTTTAATTTCCAAACTGTACTAATGAAAACAAAAAGTATTCATTGTACAGACCATTTTATTATCAATTTTTCTAATTCTGCTATGATTAAGAGGGAGATGAAACGTGAGGACAATAAGGATATCAGATATTTTCATCTGAAATTATGTGAAAGATAGTATAATTAAAGCAAACGTGCTCAGTGAATCTGTAACCCTCAAAAGATATTTATTTCAGTAATAACATGACATACATTTTTCATTCTAGGATGCAAATTATGCATAGAAAGAAGTCTTCTTCAAATAATGAGAACTATTTCA
>JARQZK010000785.1:162500-180000 GCA_030704885.1 Cynegetis impunctata | reverse complement strand
CCCTATTTTAATTTGTTGATTATAAACTTCAATGTTTTCGGCAAGATTTTTATTTTTATTTTGTCATGACTTAGAATAAAAATTCCATCGCGATTTTCATTTTTTCAAATTTTATCTTCAAATCCACAATAGGGTTGCAAGATGGCAATCGAAAATAACAATAGTCGGTCTGAGAATAGGTCGTAATATATTTTTCATACCCCTAAGTGATTAGGATGGTCCACCCCAAACATTTTTATAAATTTGTTGGACAAATTTTTTTTTGCCAGGTCAGATAGATTGATAAATAGATATAATGACAGATAGATTGTTAAATATATAGATAGGAAGATATATAAATATTTAGATAGATAGATAGTTAGATAGATAGAGATACATCAGCATATAGCTGAATAGATAGATAAAAAAATTTATATTTGCAGAAGAACGTTTGCTGGGTCAGCTAGTATATATATATATATATTTATATATATATATATATATATATATATATATATATATATATATATATATATATATATATATATATTTATATATTATATTCATTTATATATATATATATATATATATATATAGTATATATATATATATATATATATATATATATATATATATATATATATATATATATATTTATATATTTATATATATATATATATATATATAGATATATATATATATATATATATTCATTTATATATATATTCATTTATATATATATATATATATATATATATATATAGGCATCAAAAAAGTCTCCAAAATCGTAGTCCAGGAGTTATGCAAAGGATTGAAAAACTAATCGTATCTCACTGTTGACTTTAGATACAGAGCAATAGTGTATTATGTTCGTGTAAAATACGACTAAAATACGTGAGATGCTCAGCAAAATAAATTGAAAGCACCCTGGTCCAAACTTCCCATTACATAATTCCGTTGAAAAAAACTCAATTTCGATCAAGTATTTCTCGAACAAAAACGCGTATTATACAATACTCAAGATAGATTTAGGGGAACTAGTGTCAAAAATTAGTGAATGTAATATGTTATTTAATACAATTTAAAGAGTTCCGTAAAAGAATTTCTTACGCGAAATAACTTTCATCTTTTACAATGAATAATAGCTTGCTTTAGTCACATACACAGAAATTATAAAGTTTTGGTTCTGTAAGAATCAACATGAATGCGAAAACAATGAGTCCTAGGCAGTATATTTTTTCATCAAATATGTCCGTGAGTCAAGTTAAAGATTTCACATGATAAATTGAACAGTGAATAATCCAAAGACAACTAACTACCTCATATAACTGATTATTTATCGATTGAACTGATAGTTTAATACAGGCGATTCAGTAAAGAACAACGATTTCAAATCGACTTAATAATTTAGTCACGGGCACATGATAATCGAGATTATGACTGTCAATATGCCTTCAATGTTCATAATTCAAACAAAACTGCCTTCTTCAGGTCGACTACTATTTGAAAGATAGATGATGCTCGTATGTGCACTATGAAGTGTAAAATTAAACATTTTTCAGTAGTATTTTCATGAAAATAATAGACTATTGCTCTGCATGGAAAATCAGTGAAGCCTGGGACTGGTATTTATATCCGTTTTAGACTTCCTGGGCTATGTCACGATTTTTTTGATGTCTGATATATATATATATATATATATATATATATATATATATATATATATATATATATATATATCTATAATTATGTAGATATGCACATATGTATATATGTATACATGTATACATGTATATATATATATATATATATATATATATATATATATATATATATATATATATATATATATATATATAAATAAATATATATATATATATATATATATATATATATATATATATATATATATATATATATATATATATATATATATATATATATATATATATATAAATATATATATATATATATATATATATTATTTTTCTTGGTACCTTAAAGCATCTCCAGCGGCCCCCCATCAGACCATGAGCTGGAATTTGGAACCTGGGTTGTTTTTGAGACAAAAAGAAACTATCGAAATTTAGGTATATTCAGTCAGGATTTTTGTAACATAGTGGTGGGGAGATGCTTGAACGATAATTATTGTGAACAACATATCCGAAATACAGCCTTATTTATCCCTTTGGAGATTGCACGGAGCTGAGAAAACTGTTGTACCTCCGAAGTCCCTCAAAATTGAGTTAGAGGGTTGAAAATGTTGAACGTGGATTAAGTGAAAGCGGTATGAACTTTTTTCTGACCGCGTCCATTTTTATCTAGACAATTTCAATTCGTTTTTTAGAATTTATGCACCTCCACAGCTGATTGAGTAAGAGGATTGAAACTGATTGGGTGGATGTTAGAGAATTGACGATTTCAATTAATTTTCCCGCTGCAGTTATCTTGAAATTTCAAGCGTTTTTGAGAATTTTAGAGCATTTCGTATCTCTACAGCTACTCCAAATTCAGTTAGAAAGCTGAAAATGTATACGTGAATTCGGTTGTGTAAGGGAGGTGCAACAGGATCGTGTAAAATATTTACTCCTACCGCCACAATTTTTATGTAGTAATTTCATACGTTTTTGCAGGTTTGCAAGCTTTTAGCATCTCTTCTGCCCCTCCAAATTGACTGAGGATTCAAGAATTTGTATTTAACAAGAACAAAAATGAGTGATAAATACGACCTTAGTGGAGGACCTCTGCTGCTTACGCGTTATATTTTTCTTAGAACAGAAGACAGAGAATTTTTTCTAAGATACAGTTCTAATAGTGTTCATCGAAGTTAAACCAATCCAAAGATGGTTCACGCAAGTATCACATGGAGTATTGATGAAGACATTCTGATATTAACTCCACATAATATTCTAAGCGAAACATGATCGTCGGTAATTAATACATGTATTGTGCATAAGGTAAATATATATGATATAGATATAACAACACTAGTGAGCGAGTCTCCAATAATGGTTAAGATCGAATCTCGGTAACGAGCGAAACAAACAATCAATCAACACAAACTAGGAATGATAATTCATCTATGTTGAAGATATAGACCTTTTCATCATCTGACATGCGCAAGCGCAGCAGCCATGTTGAAAGAGCGGTAGTTTAAAAGTTTCGTACTGTTTTGTACCAAATGCATTGGAAAGCAATATTTTCTCCACAGTAAATTGATTATTGGAACAAATTATCGATGGAGCTGTACTTTTTTTTTACTCGAAACTAACATTAGGAAAAACTCAAAAAACTTTCAAATCTCTCATATAACTCGTGTTGAAAGTTGGTTTTGAGACGCCATGTTTTGACGTTATTACCTAAGCTCCGCCTCCATGTCAGACCCCAATACGGACGTTCCACATTCACGTCTATGATATCGTGAAAATTTTGTGAATTCAAAGTTATCCAAATGTGGATCATAATCCAACCTCCAGAATTTTGGGAACATATGTTCAAACTCGTAGCAAATTCATGTTAAAGTTTCAACTCGAGGATCCTTAAACGCTGATACAAAAGTAGAATTATGTTTATTGAAAACATTTTGATCATACCATCAAAATCAATGCAAATCTACGGCGGCCCGTACACAGTCAATGTCGATCGCGATCAAAATGAATGATCGCGATCCAGATTGATAATCTACTAGTTAGATTGAAGGATTGATGCATCTGATCTCATCTCTAGATATTTTGAAATCAGCGATCATTGATTTTGATCGCGGATGTCGATCGAGATTGACTGTGTACGGGCCGCCATAGATTTGCATTGTTTTTGATGGTATGATCAAAATGGTTTGAACAAACATAATTTATCCAACTGCTGATCTGAAAAATCATGTAGAACAAACGATCGAACTTTTTTTAAAGAGTTAGCTATGTTTTTGAGTTTCCTCAATCCGAGTATTCAAATGAAAAAAAAGCAGCTCTACGTACACTTTTAGGGAATTCGAAAAAAATTTGTATATTATGGTAAATTGTGAATTTAACTCAAATCTAGAATGGTCCACTTACGAATAATTATTATAATATAAGTAATTTGAAATAAAATTGTGTATCTTGATTATGATATATCATGGATGCTTGCCTCTTGGCCAGCAAACAGGATGTACCACATTTCAAAAGTGTCGAAGAAAAGATTGCTCTGCAAGAAATCCTTTATTGAAGCCTGGGAATTCTCACAAAACCTAGTGGATTCGAGAAAATTCACATGTCGCTTTGCATTTGAAATTAGACAATTCGAAAAATGTCACCCATGTCCAATGCATTTCTGTGAAAACGTTCATCTTCTCTAATCAAAATTGAAAGAGAAATTTTTTTTACAGAAGTATAAAAAATTACAATAAACTTGAAGATTCACTTTCTGTCATATAATTTTTTTCCAACCCAGTCTAGATTGTGTCAGCGAGGAGCAAGCGTCGGCTTCTAACAAAACAAGTGAAAAACAACGGTTGTAGTTGGTTACTTCACGGAAAAGTTCACAGGTAACTAAACCGAGAAAAACTATAACAGGAGCTTCATAAATAGGAGGAAACGAAGATATAAGCAATCGATGTTAAAGCATTGACGAAAAGATCAATCTTCAAATTTGCATTGACAATCAGAATTAATGAAACTCCAATTTTCACTAAGTCTACAAATTTATTTGTTTTTTTGCTCCAAATCAAAACTTATGAGGAATAGATTGAAATTGAGGTCACATTTAGATTCAGCTACAGAAGAACAAAAAAATTCAGCTAAATAATAAAAAAAAATTTACTTTGAAATATATTTATCGCTTTCTCTATTTCCGAACATATGAAGGAAAACCAGTATAAATAAATAATACCAACTGTATCTTGTGTAGTTGCAAATTTTAAACACAGCACAAATTACGCTCCCAGAGACCAGGTTCACTTACTTATCCAAAAACATTAATAACAATGCATAACGCAACGCGTGGTAGTGTCTGCCCCAATATATCAATGAAAATCGTCAACAAAAGGAACTCTTACTTATTACTGACCATAGAGATACATCAACCATAGATGCGATCATGCGGAAATAATCACGTCAGACCAACTTAATACGATCCGAGGTGTATACCCTTACCTGTTTGATGTCACAATAATGACAGGAGAGGGTGTAACTCTCCACGTCGAGTGTCCACAGAAGGGAAGAGATCATGTTATTGTGATTATCTCTCATTTGAACAGGGAAAAAAAGTAGTTGGGGGGATGCGTACGTGACGCACCTTTAATCTGACGCACAGGTGGCGTGCGGCAGTGCACGTGTGCAACAAGTCTCGCTCGATTGAATATCAGTGAATAAAGTGAGATCCCACTCCTGATATCAATAATCGAATGAAGAATATTACTTTCCGAACTTGACGGTAAACATGTCGAACCAACCAAGAGAAAACTGTCAGAGATCATTCTTTTTAATGAGTGATAATCTGAAAATTCCATTCATGTATCTATGAAACAACACGAATAATTAATTCAATTTGTACAAAATTCTGTTTTGGCCAAGATGAAGAAAAATTAACTTCATTAAAACTTCTCGAACTAAGTAAGAAAATCTTCCAAATAGAAAAATCCATCATTTGAAAACCACTGCTGAATTTTGATAATCGATTTCGAATGCCAGCTAATTTGGGAAATAAAAATTTCATATAATCATATGCAAGCTCTCTATCGCAATGGTAGTACTAAAATATGATCCTACCTTTTGTTTGTGAAAGTTAATATTGGTAAATTAATTATTGATATGATGTGATTGCATTGACAAACCTGTTCTCAATTTCAGCACTGCTTCAGTAGATTTCATGAAAAGATGCATTATTCTACCACTTAAATTCTGAAAAAATGGACACTGAATAATATATTGAAACGAATTGACAAATGATAAAATATTCAAAATGAAACACGGATTAAAATAATAATACCGTGAGGAGACTCCCGCTGTAACGGCGCATAGAAACGCTTAGCCAAAACAATAACATCGTGTTATTTTAAATCTGTGACTATTCACAGATTAACCGTTCATTATTATTTGGTCAGTGGTCGGTCACGAAATAGAAAATAGAGTTTGATTCTAGAGTGAATTCTATAAACTCGGAGTGAAAACGTTTCCAGTGAACTAAAGGTAACCACCATACCAAAAAGGGAAATAGAAATTTTGTTTGGATAAGTTGAAAATTAATGTTTTATTCTTCATAGAAAGTATGGTTGCTTACAAATTTGACTAAATTTTCACCCACATATAGTCTATAAGGTTGAATAAAATTGTTACATTTTATTAAAATACATAATGGACATGAAAATTTTTTTTCATTCGTCAGATTCGCTAATATTACCATTCAGAATTGTGTTTCAGATTCAATAAACTATCTCAAATATGAACCAAACTAGAAATAAATGAATGGAATGTATATTAAGAACAGTAGATTATATGGAATAAATATTAAATGGGCTATGGGAAAAGTACATTTGAAAGATCGTAATATCAACAATTTTGAGACTATAATTCTTAAAATTTAATGTTAATCCACAGCCACTTATCCTATTCGTATTATAATAATTCAATTTTATGCACCAAAATATATCAATTACAAGTATTAATAAATGTTGAAAATAGTTGAAAATTGAGAGTAATTCAGAAATTTAGATGCTACTTTCAAAAAAATACGGATTTTGGATGTAGAATTTTTCCTGCCGACGTGGCGAACTTATTAGGAAACCAAACTGACGTGAAGTGGCTCCCATTTCGATATACCATTAACACGTTTCCGACGATGGTTTGGTTGTATACCGATAAATTCAGGACGAAAATGATTTATGTCTCATTTTTGATAATTTGTGTTTTTTTTTGTATAAATAAAGTATGAAGTATAAACTTTGAAATGAAAACACTTGGCTTATGTTTCACAATATAAAAAATATTTAGATACTGTATTTAGCAGTAACGAAAAGTCGACATGTTTTGAGTTATGAACTCATTATCAAGACTGACTACAGGAGAGTATTGCATCCTAATTTATAAAACAGACAAAAGCAAAGGTGATACCTGAAAATCAATTTGTTCGTTTACAATTTTCAGGTATCACCTTTGCTTTTGTCTGTTTTATAAATTTGGATGCAATACTCTCCTGTAGTCAGTCTTGATAATGAGTTCATAACTCGAAACATGTCGACTTTTCGTTACTGCTAAATACAGTATGTAAATATTTTTTATATTGTGAAACATAAGCCAAGTGTTTTCATTTTAAAGTTTATACTTTATTCTTTATGATGTTTCACCAAGTGATGTGCGAGAATTCAATCTCAGTTATTATAAATAAAGTGTTTTTGAACAGTAAATATGAGTTTTTTTGTAGTTTTATTCCATTTTCGATGTGCAACACCTGTGGTTCCTAACGCCACCAATGAATATTTTTTCGTTGTTGGCGTCGCCGTCGGGTACCACCGGTGGCCACCATCGATTGGAATTTGTTTTTTTGGGCATAAAATTTTTTTTATTAGTGTCGTTAGTTAGATTTATGTTCTTTTAGTACATAGTAAGGTATACTTATTCATGTTGATTTTTTTTATCTTCAGACTGATGATTTTTTGTTTTGAGACTAAACTTTTTTTTATTAGTATTTTGTTATTTAGATTCATGTTCTTTTACTTCGTAGTTAGGTATACTTACTAATTCATGTTCATTTACTTCTGTACTATCATGTTTTGAAATGATTTGAAAAAATAAGCATATATTTTTATGTATCTGTATGATTTTTTTCTCTTACACATATCTCAGTGGGCGAGCGCGGAATCGGGGTACCCAAAGCAACATGTACTATTCCTATAGCCGTTGCCTCAATATCAAAAGCCTATCTTTGACGAGTGAAATTTTATGTGAGTCTAAACTTATATTGATCAGTGGCCACCGATGGTTCCCATCGTCTGTGAGGATAGATCGTTTGGGGGCCACCGGTGGTGCACATCGTCGCGAACGTGTTAATCCGAATTTCAACTAGAGCCAGTGCCATGAAAAGAATAAAACAACGCTGGTATAACTTCAAACAACAAAAAATTCGTCCTCATAGGTAAACAAGAGAAAATTATAGAAACGACTCGGTTTGTGGAGTTACTATATTGTTACATAGAATAATATTTACACTAGTCATATAAATATGTAATTTAATGTTATTTCGTTCTGTTGAGCTGGAAATCGAAATATCTATCAAGAAATTGAACAAATATCATCTGATCTATTAAGGTAAAAATCGTCGTTATCGAAACTATATAACCAATTAGGTACGAGTAATTGTTTGAACTTATGAGAAGTAGTTCTAAGGGAGTGAATTTAACGGATGAAGCAAAAACGTTTTTTAATGAGATCAAGAAGTAGACAAAATTGTCATCCATTCTCAACGCCAATATTTCAAAATGGGTAACAAGTTGTAGTAAAATTAATCTTCAAGGGAAGAGATTAATTATCATCAGATCCTATCTCTTACAATTCGAGTTAATACTTCCCAAGGATTCTGTAGGAATACATAGGCTTAACGTATAACGAAGGTATATGGATTTTCCGTTTAATCAATAATTGAAAATCAAATCAACGATCAGATTCTAAGCAATCATCTGCATTATCCATCATCAAAGAGGAAAACTACCCTACTATAATACAAACACTATCACTTAAATAGGGCCACCAATGTAATAATAATATTGCGTGCAAGTTTTCTCGGCAATTTGTTATGCAGGACGGCGTTTTCGGGATGAATATCAGGGAAAAGGATTATCGATGTTGTATTGGAAGTCTATAAGAAACTGTTTTATTTATTACACCAAAACATTTAAAACCAGTGTTTGGCCGAACAAATTGACATTATCAGAAGCTTATGGCCAAGACTTGTACCTCAAGTCCTGAGGGGGTGCAACTTAGTTGGCGAAACTATGAGAATGATTCTGAACTCTTAGTGTAAAAACGACGTTTTTATGAGGAAATGTAAATATTTTCCATATCTAGGCTGAGTGTGTATTCTGGATTTCCACTTCAAGCTTTCAATATTGATAACATCTAATAATGACCCTAATAGAATCGCAAGTGTTTCATTTTCCTCTGAAATTTGAAATCCATCTGACGCGATACCGTTTTTGGTTAGAGGATAATTATTGATAATTCATCCACAATAATTTAATTACTGAATATAATACTATAATAATAAAATTAGTTCAAAGTAAAATCAATTTTATGAAAATCAAGATAATATACCATTTCTATTTCAAATAAACTCAAATATCTCAAGGAAGTATTATATTATGTGTTAGTCAAAAATAAGTTAGACAATTATACAATGAAATTAATATAAAATTTACTAAGACATGCCATTCTCAAAAAAAAATACTTTCGAATGATGTTATTGAAAATAATATAATACCTGTCACTAAATTGACTTTATTTCAAATCACGTACAGATTTTCCAAAACATTATGTTCAAATCGAAGAAGTTTATTGGTTAGATCATTTCTTTTTATAATTAAACCAGCTGTAGTCGCCACTCGTTGCTGTGATTCTTTCTGATTGAAAGGAAAATAAAGAAAAGTGAAACAAACAAAATACATTGTTTTTCCAACATCACCACTCAAGTAAGAATATAAGAAAAGTTTTTTTAAGAGATTATAAAAATTTAAAAAATCGATTCGATTTTATGAACATGAAAATCGGACACTGCGAGAAAATAAAACTGAAAAGGTCTTAGCTGGAAACCTACCGAACCGCCCAACTGTCCGCATGAGCAAATGTTGGTTGAAATCGGTTCGGTGGTTCCAGATATTATATGACGTTTATAAGCAGGCTGAATATATATTATTATGATTTTCTTTATTTTGTTCCACTTTGTGGAGTCAAATTATTATGAATTCCTTTTATTTCCCTTTAATAATGAATAATTATTATGATTTTTCCTTTTATTGATATATATATATATATATATATATATATATATATATATATATATATATATATATATATATAAATATATATATATATATATATATATATATATATATATATATATATATATGTAAATATCAATAAAATATATATATATATATATATATATATATATATATATATATATATATATAAATAAACTATGTTGAGAGCCTTTTAAATTCTAAATATTGATCTCTGTTTATTTTATTTTATAACTCTTTAATTCTCAGGGAAGGTTCTCTTTAATGAAATTTACTATATTTACTTTCTGATTTGATAAAACTTCAATAAATTTAAAGATTTTAAATTTTATTATATAAATTTATTAATACTAAATATTTATACACAATTTTAATTCAAATGTAACAAACATAAACAATCTGATTATGGTAACTATATTTATCCCCCTGTTATTATATACCTATATTTGCAAATATTATTTATAGTCAATTGGCCAATGTAAAAGTTTTAAAAAACTCACGATTTAATGTTTCACTTTTTTGGGTATTCTATTTTCAATATGTCCAAATATTCTTTCTTCTTCTTCTCTCCTGCTTAACTGGATTTGTGATTCTGCAATTCTGTTTATTCTGCAACTATCTGCAATTCTCGATGATATCCTTATATAACCTCACTTAAGTTTTGTTGTGACTGGATTTCAACACAAATAAGCACAATTCTTTCACTTATTTAGACTTTCATCACCATCAGGTACTATCAGCAATTTTTATATTCACTTAATATTAATTTATAATAAACTTGTACTTTCAGCTATTCTTATGCTTTCAATTTTTCAATATGGATGACAAAAACAAATGAATATGAATATGAGCAACGATGGTTCTCCCTTCAAGATCAATCAATAACTAACTCCCCGGATGTTATGCATATCCTTATATAACCTTCTTTTATTTCTAAATATCAAATTGCCTGGTATAGATATTCTAGAATGTATTCATTTCCTTTTTGGAAGTTTTACTCATATTTAAAATATTATACTAACAGGTACTGTACATATTTTCATATCATTCTATTTAATTAAATATACAATAATTTTGGAAATTGATTATTTCAATAATAACAGCTTATTTATGATTACTTGAAAAATTTGACATTTCTATATATATAGTTTTTGATTCCAACACTTGAAATTCTTTTTTATTACATTATTCTACAACAATTTTCTATATAAAACAGTTAACTAATTTCTTCTAATACCTTTATATATGATTAACTATCTTCAATGACTTGAAATTAACTTATTATCTGATATTCAAATTTAGTCGATTCTATGATACATAGAATTTCCATAATTATATGTATTCTACATAAATTAAGTCTGTTATATTGAATTAATTTGTTCTAATTAATCTTTTCAAAAGCTCTAATACTTGTATTCTCATATGTATTTGATATTTCATGAATTTCTATTAAATTATTTGATATCTTTTTACACCGATTAATGACATTGACCTTCTATAAGTATTTCACATATATTATTGATTTTTAAAGTTAATCTTGAACATTTCTAACTAATACGTTTACATTAGTCTTCTTAATAACTCATTTTTACTTATTTAAATTCATATTAATTGAAATTTCAGTAGCATCATTACATTAATTAACAATTTACATATTTCTTCCTTCTCATATGTTCAAATTTTATCATTGATTAGATATACATATATCTTATAAACATCTATCATTCACTAATATCTATTTAAGTTTATTGAAGTTTTCCTTTTCTATGATCAATTCTATTTCATATTGTACCATATATTTATCTATATTAATATTGCAAATAAACAAACCATATCAATATATATATAGTATATTCGAAATTGAGATGAAAGACTCGTATCTAACCTAAACATTGAATCAGTTGACATGCAACTAAAGCTTATCCTAAAAATATTTAAGTGTAGCGTTAATTGAACCAAAAATATTATTTCTGTGTGTGACATACCTTCAAAGAAACGCAGCCTGAGAGTCTTCAGTCAATAATACTAATTTTTCATTAAATTTGATATTGACCCTTGAAATTTAGTCGACTGATTTCCCAGAATAAATTGATATTATAATAGTCTTCGTATGAGAGGCTCATTCGGCATTGAATGTTGAATGCCTAACATGTAAGAGTTATTAATAAATTGAACTGAATAATGACCAATCTTTCTATTCTTAATCTTTCATTCTCGTCATATCATAAAGAGAATTCCATGTTCCATTTTATAAATATTTTACTCAAGCGGAGGATGCTCTACAAATTCAGCGTGAAGACATCCCACCTTTCACAAAATTGGCTCACGGCACCTAGTTAAATCATTAGATTATCGCCCTTCATGCAGAAGCAAAATATTTATCTTGTACTCTTACCTACTGCAGTCTGAACCGGTGTTAAAGAAGCGTATGATCTAGCAGCGGCTTCTGATAGCAATGAAAATAGTACGAAGTGTAAGTGTTGAAAAAACCCAAGTAACTAAGCTACCAAGGTAGAAGAGAATTTCGAATAAATCAGTGGAAATGTATTCGAATCATTATGAAAAATACAAAGCCTTAGAGTGTAAACATTGGACACTTATACAGGATTAAGCACATGTAGGGTTGCCATCCGTCCGGGTTTCCCCGGATTGGTCCTAGTTTAGGGGGCGTCCGGGGGTCGTCCGGGCGGGGCTTTCAAAATATGTCCGGGTAAAACCCGGACAAATTTTGTGTCCGGGTGTGTGAAGCTTGAGAGTCAGTGACGGAGATGAGCTATTAAATGCAAACCAGTTGTAGCCGAATTTTTTCGAAACATCTATATTTTAAACTGCCCAAAATTGCATAGTAATATTTTCGTATACCAGCTGACAATGCGAATGTAGAGTGAGTTTTTTCGCTAGGGTCGCAGTAATGGAGGAAGGAGAGAAACTTGCTAAATACACATACGCTTTCTTCTCTGATCAAAATAGTCTAATTTTAAAGACTTGAGTTGCTCCGTCTTTTACAAATTCATGATGAAAAATAAAGACATTTTGGGAAAAATTAGCAAGTCTAAAAAATTCCAAGTTAAGTTGAATTAGTAAAAAGAACTTAATCTCGTTAATATTAAAACTTGTTACTTACTTTTGATTTATAGTTAATAAATAATTTAGACTTTTTGGTACCTAACCTATCTAACCGAACTAGATGACATATCCTATAATTTGGTATTAGAATGTAGAACCTAGTCTATTTGATTTTTTATCTACCAAAAATTATCTACATGAGTTATTTTTTATTTGATGATCCAAAAAAAAGAGAAAGCTGTAAACTATGTATAATAGAATTTTATTTGTTTTTTGTTGTTCTGTTTATATGGCAAACAAGCGGTTTGAAGTTTAAATAAATGAAAAAATTAAAATATAAACAATGTTTTATTTTATTCAAAAAAAAAATAAAAAATTTAGGTGGTGTCCGGGGAAAAACAAAATTTCACAGAAATGTCCGGGGTTTTCAAAATTTTTGTCTGGCATCGGCAATGTAGGTGATGGCAACCCTAAGCTCATGGAATTTAAAAGTGAATAGGTTTCGCAGAAAGCTTTACAGCTTCTTTACGTGGAAATTTCAAATTGAAGCCATTACGTTAGAAGCATCAGCTTCTTCAGATGCAATTTGCAAACTGAACTCATTTCGCAAAAAGCTTTAGCTTCTTCGGGCGCAGATTGTAAACCGAACACATTTCGCAGAAAAGTTCAGTTTCTTCGCGTGCATTTTTTATACTGAAGCAATTTCGTTGGAAGGTTAAGTTTCTTCGTGAACAAATTCTGAATTGAATCCGTTTCGCCGAAATCTAAAACCGCTTTGGGTGCAAAGTTATAAACTGAAATTTTTTTGGAAAAGAATTTTTCAAACTGAAGCCGTTTCGCAGAAAGCTTCATCTTCTTCCCTAGTCCAGTAGTCAATTTTACCGTGTATTTATCACATACAGCACCGATTTTCATAAAAAATTGGATTTAGGTTCTACTTACCATCTATTTCAAAGTCTACCCTGTGACAAGGGGGTTGCTTTTTCCCTGGGGGTAGATGCCACTCCTTCTTGGGGGTGGAACATTTTTCATAGAAAATAAGTAGGGAAATCGATACATTGTTGATTGGTATTTTCAATCGCCAAAATGGGAAGTTTCTACATACAATAACCAGAAACCAATGCATGTTTCAGGGAAAACTCATGAAACTTTTTTAGTACTTTAAAAAACCTTAATTTTAATTTTTTATGAAAGTTCCTTGCATCAAAACTAAGCGAGTTATGAAGAGAATTATGTCGATTCCTATTTATTCGTTGGAAAAAAATAGTGAAAATCTCACCCTCTCTGCCACCCCATTTGAAATAAATTGTTGCCACTTTACAATTCACTCCATTTATGTTTTTATAATACGTTCTGAGTGTTTGACAAGTTTAAAGTACTTCTTTCTGAAAAAAATTGAGTTTAAAGAGAGAAAATCATTTTCGTAATTTAGCGAAAAATCGCCTCTTCTTCAAAATAACTCAAAAATGTTTAATGGTTAGCAAAATTTTGTGGAGTACGAAATTGGAGGTTTTTCTTATTCAAAAATGTGGGCATTTTATTTTCTTTGTAGGATGAAAATTGAGTAAAATATGGCCATTTAAAGCTTGCGTGTGTTCGCGCAAAGTGCCTTTTTTGAGCCCTTTTATCATGAACCTTTTTGAAAATAAGATCTTTATCTTTTTATTTAAATGAGCTTATAGCTCTTTAAAAAACCTACAAAATGCCTTTTTGAAGGACTTGATTGCTTGAAAACTAAGCGAGTTATGGGGAAAAATCCAAAAGCACATTTTTGTAGAAATTAGAATATGTATATCAGTATCTTGATGAATACGCATAGTGGTAAATACCAATCAACTTTCAACAAGCAATAGTTCCATTTGTATTCGGTCAGAATACATCATAAATGCACAATTTTCTTTGTTTTTTATAAGCTACAATTTTGCTGTCTACAGGTTTTTCGATTAAATGCATATTTTTCCAGTTATTGCGAAAAAGAATCTGAAAACGTGGCTTTTTTGCCTGAAAACCGACAATTTCAGTCGCGAATAAGTCGAGAAGTATTGACTTTCAGAAAAAACCTCATGGAACAAAAGTTACTTAGAATTAATCAATTCATTGGTTTCCGTACTTATTTTCAATGAAAAATGTTTCTATCCCAAGAAGGGGTGGCATTCACCTCCAGAGAAAAATCAACCCCCGGCACAGGGTAGACTTTGAAATAGATGGTAAGTAGAACCTTAATCCAAATGTTCATATAAATCGGTGATGTATGGGATAAATACACAGTTTACACTTTTTTTACCGTCATTGACTGGACTACCCGTGCAAATTTAAAACTGAAGCTTCCAACGGAATTGCTTGAGTTTTACTTACTGGACTTATCTTGCAGAAGTTGTTAGCTCCTGCGGGTGCAAATTTCAAACTGAACTTGTTTCGCAGAAAGCATCAGCTGCTTCACGAACAAATTCAAAACTGAAGCTATTCTGTTGGAAGCTTCAGCTTTTTCAGATACAATTTTTCAACAGAATTCGTTTCGCAAAAAGCTACATTTTTTGATGCAAATTTCAAATTGAACTAATTTCGCAGAAAGCTTCAGCTTCTCCACATGCAAACTTTCAAACTGAACTCGTTTCGAAGAAAGTTACCTTTTTGGATGCAAATTTCAAACTGAATTTATTTCTCGAAGTTCTTAGCTTCTTCGGAAGCAAATTTAAAACTCAACTGTTCAGTTGAAATGGCTGAAACTTCCTGCGGAAAGAGTCGTGTACTATGATTAGAAACACAGATATATCATTTCTCTTTTGTTGAAAATATGTCCACACTTTTTCCTGTTTCTCAATTGAATTGTAGAGTTTACGCATAAAATTGTTCGTGATTTACTATGTGAAATATATGGACTTCTGTATTATGTACATAAGTTATGGTGAAGCGAGTTTTAGTATGCTATACATAAATCGAATAACTACTTTCGGAGCAAAGTCAAAGGGTTTTGTGTTGCTTCTTTCATACTAGACGAATTGAAATTATCCGAGCAAAGACTGAAGATGCTTGTAATTATAAGATTGATGTTTATGTCAAAGGAACAGGTAATATGTTGACGGATGGCAACGTTTGCGCATGTTCTACTCATGGAGAACATACAAAGCGATCCATAGAGATCGCCTTATCGTAATTATACGACCGTTCTTACCTGTGACCGTTATGAAGTGCGGGGAATTATGGCCAATTGGGTCCGTTTCGTGTGGTTCGCCTTGGTGTTCGCCGGTTGCTGTGCTTTCGTTACTTGACTCCGCAGCTTGTTCTAGGGCTGACACATCTATTACCGGTACACCATTAACTATCGTTCCGGTAGCTCCAGCCTAAGGGAAAAAATATCGATGATGTAACGACCGATAACTTTTGGTGATAATCTAATGATATGGGAAAAAAATCTACCATCAGGCATTGAAAAAAATAAACCTCTTCAACATTTCCAAATGGTAAGAAGACTGTCTTTCAATCGCAAAATTATTTGAATTACGGTTTCTTTGCGTTATAAGGTTGAAATTAAATCTATATCTAAGCAAACAATATCCTCACAACTAAGTTTTAGATAGATACACATATACTCACACAGATATATATATATATATATATATATATATATATATATATATATATATATATATATATATATATATATATATATATATATATATATATATATCAGGGGCGGCTAGTCAAAGGAGGCTAAGGAGGCTAAGCCTCCTCAAAAATATTCCGTGTATCACTAATATATATATTATATTGAATAGTCAGCATTCAGCATATTCATATTAATCAAAATCATATTATTTTATGCACCTACCTTCCTTTCAACCTACATTATATAATATAATTTATTAATTAAGATAGAAGGTATTTACATTTACTGCATTTCATTCATTTCAAGATTTGTGGCAACGCTGCGGAAAGCTTAAAAAGGTATATTCTCAACGTTCATTATGCCTGCCACAGAAAAGCAAACGATGGTGCAAATACTTGGATGAATTAGATGAATACTTTATTGCAATAGTAAAGCAAAACACATGTAAATGGCAACACGGCTAGGAAACCCAGTCTCATATAATGTCGACCAATCACAACTATCGAATTTCGCGTAACATCGAGTCAATTTCGTTGGAAATCGTAATGTGTCATAATTCGCTAATGGCCGCCAGAAAGAGCTCGCGTATTGTGTTAAAATGAGTTTCATTACTGAATTAAATTTCAAAAATTTCAATGGTGACTTAGTGGAATATTTGTTATCCCATAACTTTAGTGCTCTAAGTTATGAGGATAAAGTTTTGATAAAAACAGTGAGACCTACCCCTGAATTGAAGAATTTGGTGCAGCGAAACAGAAAACAAAACCGCGGTTTCAATACAAAGAATTACGAGAGGCATCCTTGCCTAACCGGATCACAGGTAAAAAATAAATTATTTTGTTGGCAGTGTTTACTTTTTACTA
>JARQZK010000785.1:0-157500 GCA_030704885.1 Cynegetis impunctata | reverse complement strand
TAAATTACCATGCATAGTCACAAGAACGTACTTACAATCAAATGGTTGTCAAAGATTAACTGATCAAAAATATTGTGATCAGCCCAAAAACTAACACTGTGCACATAATAATCGATAAATTTCTCTTGGATTAGAATTAAAGTTACCTGATGCAAACTGGCAGGCAGCACGATTAGCTGGGTGGTCTGAGGCTGTACAGGAGGAGTTGTCGGTGGAGCTGGAGTGGGGGGGCTACTGCTGCCCCCAGCTGTGAACCGAGCTGCAGTTGCCATGACTCGTCTCCAAGGCTATCTCGATCCTCCTTCCTGAAAAGACCAATGGGAGTTCAGCAGATGTAAAAGTTAGGATTGCAGCCTCTCTATATGAACTTAGAGATGTTACGTACTCATACACTGGTTCAACCTTCTTCTCTGAAGTGAAGGGAAGAGAGTTAGTAATCCTTCGTGTAAAAACACAGACCTAGTTCATAAACAGATACAAGGATAACAAAAGATTTGAAAAAAAAGAAAATGGTTGGCTGTTAGGAAGATATTGGAATAATTCTCCATTGTCATGCAATGGTCGTGATATGGCAAAGTAGGTACTTATGATGAATTATTTTTCCTGTCTCATATTTATATATATATATATATATATATATATATATATATATATATATATATATATATATATATATATATATATATGTATATATATATTATTCATCTGGTTTGGATAGTATCGATTAGTTTCAGTCCCTATATCCTATAAAAAAAATATGAATTAGATTTCTGTTCAGGTATTCCTATATCAAAATTTTGGTTGTATATTTCTGTTAAGTATATAAAAATCGTAAAATCGTACTGAAGTATGAAGTAGAAATATAACATACATACCATCATTCGTTAATATTAGAAAATTTTTAAGTCTAGGAACTTGTAGAACTAGGTATAATTTCTGGCTGAATTGTAAGAGATATATCGTTTTCATACACTTTGGGATGTAAAACTATCAAGTGAATACTGCAAAAAAAATTACATCCTCACAAATAATATAGATTGGTAGTCCGACAAAAATAATATCACTGGAATTATAGGATTAAAAAACAACTGAAATCTATAAATTCAGCTTCACTAATTACTTTTTGCCTTATTTATATCTTCTCAGAGTTATTTGTAAAAATTGGTGTCGCGATACTAATTTCTACATAAGATGCTTAGTACAATGGGATTTTTTTTATTAGATCATAACAATTAATGAAATGAAATACATATATGTATATATATATATATATATATATATATATATATATATATATATATATATATATATATATATATATATATATATATATATATATATATGTATGTATATATATATATATATATATATATATATATATATATATATATATATATATATATATATATATATATATATGTATATATATATATATATATATATATATATATATATATATATATATATATGTATATATATATATATATATATATATGCATATATGTTATTCACGAGCATGAGCAACTAGGTACTCCAAACTTGATTGTAAGTAACATGAAAAAATATAAAAAGCTTTTCTTCGTCGAAATTATTGTTGAAATTGAAATTCATAAATAAGCAGCGTAGATACGAATAATTCTTAAGAGTCATTACTCAGAAGAATACAGCCCATAATTGAAAGGCAATTTTTACATATTCAAGCACATAAACAAACACTAACTGTTGAGAGGAATGCGATAAAATTGAATTAAACATAAAGAGCCACCAAATAAATTCTCAAATAAATAATAACAATATGAAGAAAACTTAAATATATATTATTCAGTAATAAAGATCCCAGAACGTCTCAAGTCAAGAGAATATATTTGTGCACATAAACAAACACCATCAAAATACAAGTGAAGAACCCAACGAAAGTGAAACAAACAAAAGAAGGCTTAAATACCCTTTCAGGGAATTCATAACCATCCTCCTATACATCGGAGTATCAAATTAATCTGGCAGTCTACGAGAGATGAAACGATATGAGATGGATCACTTACCGAATTAAAAAGAACCAAATAAGAGCCCCACCAAATCAAGCGTATAATCCCGGACTAGAACAGTCTCATTAACTACCAGCGCTTCCTTTTATATTCAAAATGAAACTAGTCCGACCAGGGAAAAAACAAAATAGTTACTGAGCCACCCTAGAAACGGCGTGCCGCGCGAAAAACAACCCTATAGGGGGCTGTCGTACAAGCGCAAACGGAAAACTTGTAAATAGCGGTTAGTTATACCACCGGTAATATTATGCTATATCTGCGAAGCTGATTGGTGCACCTGGCATAGTGCAGCACGTGCGATACCCGGGTGCCTTCCGAACGAGGAATAAGGGTGAATTTTCCAAATTATAATTATCGCGTGTCAGGCACGGACTAAAAATGAAGAAAATTCAACAAACCGTAATCGAACCACCGTTGCATGAAGTAAATGAGATGTAAAAAACACGAAGGCTGCTGGTGGCTGGAAAGTAGCTCAGGCAAGAGATAGTTGACTTTATTTTCAGAGGCAGTTTGAGTTGGATGTTCAACTCCTGAGGCCGTAAGTGCAGGTTTCGCAATGAATTCCATAATCAAATGATTAATTGTACGGAACTCACAATTACTTATACAGGCTCTTGCACCGTTTTATTATAAAACTTCGTTTAACTAAACTTGGTTTGTGCGGGGTTTAAGACGGCTTAAACGCCGTTTATAGTTTGGTGCAAGCGAAAATTTCAAATTAAACTGGGTTTATCATTAAACTTAGTTTAATAATATACGGTGCAAAAGCCTAATAAAATTTTAGACAACGAAAAAAATCATATTACTAAAAACAGAGTCTGTATGCCTGTAAATCATATATTACATGCTAGGGGTTAGAATATAAGTTCTCTCTTAAGCCTGTCTATGCATTTATGAACTAATTTGATTAATATTGTAAAAAATTGAGGTCACAAAATATCAGCCAATACCTGTATTGTGTACACGTATTAATGAATAATTTAATCAAGTAAACCTAGTAATAAGAACATTTCGGTTCAGCTACAACTATCTATTCATATGAAAGCTGATTCAATTTATTATGAAAAATGTAAATTAATCATAGTACTCAATACAATGCCAGTATTTCTATGCTCGTTATTACAGGAGAATTCAACCATAGAAATGCCAGTAATTATTTTAGAACTGTTTACCTACGCCTTTCAATGCATAGAAAAATTGATCTGACAAGAGGAACTAATATCGTATTATTGGTGACAGTTAATAAAATGTCACTGAGAACTACCTTTATCGACTGAAATTGAACGATACCTGTCTCAATATGCACGTATTCGACTCCGGCCCTGTTTACCTGTATCGTATACACCTGGACGAAGAACGATACTTAATTGTCATTAAGCTGAGTCACGGACGAGCGAGCGCCCGACGCGATACTTTCCCGCTTTCGACTGCACGGGAACCGTCAGATTTTTCTTTCGGCGATCGGGGGCGCGAACCGCCAAGACAGGCACAGGCTGGCACAGCATTCGATCCGGCGTCGGGGGCGTCTGGGAGCGAGTGTGCGGCCAAGTCTAGCGACCAGGTGCTAAATTCGTAATTCCGATCTCAAAAAATTTCCAGATTTCATACAACAAAATCTCATATCTAAGATTAACGTTTCTCCACGATGAATGAAATTTCTACATCCTAGATCACTTTAAGCGTTTGAGACGCTTTCAAGAATAGTCTTCACGCGTCAAACCGAGACATATTTTTGCTTGTCACATTTGTTTAGTTATGAAGCCTTTATAGAAACTACCTGCGATATATTCGTACTTTATGCCTATTTTCATCAAGGAAAAGACTTTTAATTTATGCATGTAAATGCAAATATTGAAAAGTTTTTCAGTCAGGAAATTGTACTTCAAGTAAGTACTCGATTTTTTTAGACAATTCTACTAAATTCCTGTTCGGTTCAGTTTTTAGGCAATTTTTGATAAAACTTTTGTGGAATAAGGTACTTATGGTCGTCTTTATCCAATGACAAATTATTTCTTTGATTGAATTTCATCAACGAAAAAAATCATTCACATTATGGTGATAGGATGCAAACACTGAAAAATTCTGTAATTATATTCACAGTAATCGAAAAAATACTCGATTTTTTCAGAAAAGTCTATTTAAGGATTACTCGCTTTAGATTTTTAAGTAATTTCCTTGCGAAGAAATTCTTTGAATAATGCGCGCTATCAACAACAATTCGGTTATAACTATTATTGGATAAAAATAATGATCCGTTTACATAATCGAAAAATTTTTCGACGGATTCACCTATAGTATTTAGAATTATTGAAAAATTACTGTACTACCTGCCAACATATATATTTTTCATATTATTATTTTAAAGAAAAAATAATGAAAACCTTATTGCATCCAGTGACAAATTCTACATTTCAATAAAAGGAAATATTCTGTCAAAAAATCAAGTCAGGATACGGATATTGAAAAAGTGTGACGTCAAAATTCGATCAATCCAGTTATTTCAAGACGGAAACTCATGAAACGTAGGTGCGAGTGAAAAAACTCAATTGCGTTCAGGACGTTATCACAGGAAAAAAATTGAAGAGTATAAACAATCATCTTCAAAAAAAATTATATGGGTTTTGTGTTCATTTGTTAGATGAGGTTCACTGCATGATTATCAAGAAAACCAAACTCTTGCTTGCTTGGACATTATTAATCCTCAAGAAAAAATTAGCTAATTTGAAACGAGCAGGATGACGCCTGCTTACCCACGTATTGAAAGGTGATATACTCAAATAGAATCCAACTATATTTTCCATATAAGTCATTTAAGATTCTTGAAAATGACCTGATAACCTATGATAATACTTCTACTTCTTCATGAAACAAGTTACTTTCGTGTACAATTTCAATTTTCCTATTGTTCAAAACTACCATTGGGTATCATCATTTAGGTATATTTTCTTGGATGAGTCTTCTTGGGCTCATAAACTCCATTTTTTATGAATGATATATTGGGTATTCAAAATGTGACTGTTTTAATAAAGAAGTATTACGACATATCAGGTACAAAAAAACAGAATAAATAGCAGACAAAAAACAATATCGTTCATATACTACCAAGATGAATAAGAAAATAACGTGTATTGAAGAACAAAAACAAAACTTTAATTTAGCACGCTTATTATCAAAAAAATTATTTTTGTGATAATAAACGTAGTAAACTCAAGTTTTGTTTTTGTTCATCATATTGAATTATCAAGTAGTAACGACAGATTCCACCAGCTATTTGTATTAAAGAATTTGACACCCAGCAAATCTAAATGATCAATAATATCACATAACCATACAAAAACATATGAATTACCCACTCTAAAAACATCAAAATAATATTGCTTTTATATCGTTTCGTCACATATGAAATACAACAAATGAAAGATAACAATAAATCAAAATTAACTACCATGAAAATTACTAAATTAACTTTTTTGACACTCTGACATTTTTGGTTCCAAAATGACCGTCTAGTATGACTAGATCTAGACCACAAGTTGATATTTTCAATTCACACAGATGCATAATACGTTTGACTAATAATGTGGATAAAATTACTGAATATGAATTCATCCATAAATAAGATACATGCGACGGCCTGAATATTGAAGAATTGCGAAATCTAAATTTGACACGTCTCTGGCGAATTAAGAATTGTTTCAGAGTCAAAATATTGGTTTTATTCAACTAGTTCTATTGAAAATTAAAATGATTTATCAAATCATCGACTCGATGATAATGTACAGGTATCCGGAAAGAACATATCAAGCAAGAATATTATTGTTAACTTTAATTTATTCTTTCAAGGAATAGGTTCAGAGTTCGACATATTCTCAATTACTTACGTACCATATATCGAATTTTCACAGCAAGAAAAGGGGATCTACATGGCCAGTCGTCCTCCTAGAGGAGAAAGGCACCGCATGGCACAGCGTTCGATCCGTTTTTGGGGGAAGAAAATGCGACGAGAACAGGTCAAATCATGCAAGGAAATGCAATCCCAAAGACCTAAGAATCTTGTAATTCCAGTCGTATAGACCAAAGAAGGTACTGAATAATTTTAAAACGATTAATTACAACCCGATCAAGAATTGCAATGATGAACAAAATGATGGAATGAAAGCAGAATCAACAAATCAATGAAATACATGAGTGATTTCATCGAATCGTCATCTGTTCTAAGTTTACCTGTAACGGACATTGAAAATTTTCGTTTCATTTTTAATTTTGTCAACAATTAGCAACAATTTTCGGGAAGCAGAAATTGGCACGAGCATATCGCACGAAAACAACCTTTGAACTGCTGAAGCTTTGTTGGGTCAAATTTAAATTGTCAAGGAGATGTTTTGTTGTTATAGAGACACATCTTTATTTGTGTTTTTAAGGATACAATGAGCTGAATTAATATCTAAAGCACGAGTTCTAGATAAATTGTGCCCAGTCAGTGGAATTTTTTGCGAAGTACAAATCCATAGTTTTTGAAAATATGAGAAAGATGTAACCCTCATGTTGATATTATCTTCCACAAACATTGCAAAAGAGCATGCATACATAAAACATTCATAATCACCCCAAAATTATTCAAAAATAATGTGTTCAGCAGCTTGACATCAAATTAACTAAGATTCAAATAGTTTACTACAGACCATTTACTTTTCGAAAAGTTTTATTTTTGAAAAAATATTTGTGCCAAAGCATTTTGATCTTTTTGCACTATGAATAAATAGTCTATTCCACAAAGTTCAAAAACATTATTATTATTGAGAAAACTAAGAAATAATAATTATTTGTCATATAAAATATTCCATGACTAATAGAATATAACAATTAAAAGTATCTCGTATAAAATCTTATTATGTATATTTCTAGTAATTGCTCCACGACATAAAATAAGTTTAGGTCCTAGTTTTTGTTGAACAATAACGCAACAAAAACATTAATAGTAGGGGAGCCCAAGATGCTAAATGGGGATTTACTCGAGCGTCGTGGGGACCTTTTGGATTGTTAAAATTAGATGCTAAAACGAAAAAAAGGTTATATGATGTAGGTCATTTCACTGGGGGGGGAAAACGTGTTCAGATCTTCAAAAATGTAAAAAAAAATCGTTATATAGATTTACTCGTGCGCGTCAGATATTAATAGTTTATACATCCCACATCGTCTCTGATAACGAAGGTAAGTTAATCTGCCGATTTGCATGGTGGGGGTAGCCGTACGAGACCAAAACTCATCGCCGATATTCAAAAATGCAAAAAAAAATCGTGACATTTCCTTCAAAATGAAAATAAAAATTTAACCGTGCTCGAGAATGTCAAGGTGACGTTTTCTTTTTGAAACTTTTTTAGTCTATTATTTCCTTATGCCATGTGCAAATCGTCAGATTAGTGAAATGCATACTCTTCTGCATGTAATGTCCTCGATATGACCTAATGAGAATTAAAATAAAAAAAATTGTTGGCTGATGGCACAGGTCAAGGCCATTTAGGCAATTTGCCTATTGATTTAAAAAAAAACTCACCTTGCCTTAATCTGACGCGCTCGACTTTTTCGAAAGATCGAGTTATTTTTACTAATCTGATCGGCTGCCCTAGACGAACGCCCCCATATTGGTGGGGATACTCAACAGGGTGCAAGGTTTCCCCTAATATGTTATTCTGCCGCGCTCGAGTAAATCCCAAAATCCCCGCTTGGGCTCCCCTACTATAACGAAATTAATATTTTTTCCGATCAATTATAAATAATTTCGTCAAATTTGTAAATTTAGTACCTGGGATTGTTTTCGTTGCAGAGCGAAAGTATCAAAATTTGGTTAAATTTTTCCAACCGCCGCCATTTTATATTGCCTGTCTCCTCAGCTTTTACAGATTGAGTTGGAGGGTTTAAACATGGTACGTAGATTGAGTTAATGTTGGGGAAGTGCTTTTTGTTAGTTTCAACCATTTTCCTCAGTCGTGCACACCCCGCGAGGACTATTTCGTTCAAATCGCATCCCGACCCGCTTCGCCATCAGGACACAATAAACTTCGCGAATTTTTTTTTTAAATAGAGATTTGAAATTTGGATTAAGTTGATGTTGAGGTGCGTTGTTTCTTTGGTTTCAACTTTTTTCCTTAACCACGATACACAATTTTTATAAAATTAATTATTTTTTACTTTTCATTTCAGTTTGCTATTTGAGAGGAACTCTTCAAAATATAATTCAATACGTTAGAATCGCATCTCGACGCGATGGATTTCGCGAGAAAAATACGACCCGAGTGATGGAGCCCTGCTGCTCACGAGATTTTTTTGAACTTGTGACCTCGACTAAAAGTAGAGAGTACCGTCAATTTCTGTCAGTTTTTATTATACCGTGCGTAATATCACAAATTATCATTAAAACAGATCATTGCGATTGCAATTTCGGATGTGAGATAACAACTGAATTTGTCCGATAGTGGTCTAGTGGCCGAAAAAATAGCAGTGAGGAGTTTTATAGATAATTTGCGACTTTACGTTTCCATCATCTTTAATTATTCCGTTGTAGAGCTCTTGCTTTGAATTTTCTACCAAAATATTCGAAAAAACAGAAAAACTATTGAAAGTATTATGAAATAATGATGTCAACATCTTAAAAACAAAAATGTACCACTTAGAAATTCACTATGAAAAATAACTTCTTTCAATTGATACGGGTATTACCTTATCAACACCAAAACAGGCGTCCAAACAAAACTGTCAAAATTCATATCGAAAAATATCGATACACTCAGCTACTGAGTAATCAAAATCACAATTGAATTAAAATGGTTATCCTATTAAGAGTAATCATTTGATAAGCGCGATATGCAATTCGTAACAGTAAACAATGTCTAATGCCAGAATAATATAATTATAGTATATTTACAGCTGTTCCCTTATTTCCTCAAGTACCATGAACATTTGAAATACTCTGGAGTATAATTGTTAGCAATTAAAAAAAAAGGAAAATAATAACCTTCAGCTATATGTTTTGATTGAAATTTGTTATCGCTTTTGACAAAAACTTTAATTCTACGGTACAAGTATACAGTTCTAGAATTGTTCGAAATAAAATTTTTCTACTCAATGCAATACATAATGGTTTTAGGTATTGACAGCTATCCTCAACCTGTGGGGCGCGTCCCCCAGGGGGTTGCGAGCACTCTAAAGGGAGGGGGCGCTAGTATATCTAATAGAAAATATTATTTAAATTGTATTGCCAAATGTCAATAAATTTCCGTATTCTTGGTAATTTGTAAGTTTTAAAATTAGGGTCGCAGTGTAGGTTCAGACCAGAAAAACTCAAAATACCTTATTATTGTATAAATTTTGCGGAGGGCGCCATGAAAATTGGGCCGCGAATCTTGAAATGTTGAGGTTGTTTTAGGTTGTTCATTTGTCATCTACAATTTGTGCCAAGAAAAAAGAATGAGTAAATTTTACGGAATAATAAAGTATCGCACAGACGGTATCAACATGCGACTGTCGTTTCAAATTTAGGTCAAAATTCAGATGTTATACTAATTTCTGATGATGATCATAAATTCAAAAATGCTGTCATATATTTCAATAAATCATTTGGTTCGAACTTTATTACATAGTAAAATTACTATGTTTTCATTATAACCATCACTCAAGTAGCTGGATCAATTGAATTTTTAACACTCTTACAAAGCACTATTTTCCATCAAGAGGGTTTCGTGGCGGAACTCTTTGCAGATCCATGAATTAAATAAAACTTAACACAGAGAAAGAGCTTCAGATTTGAAAACAAGTCAAAATAGAACATCATTCAGAAACTCAAAGAAGAAAGTGTCCAAAATAGAATATGTGTATATGATTATATGAGATACATACTTTTGAAAGTTAACTAAAGAGCATAAATATAAGAAATAAAATAAACTTGATGTTCAAATAATGCAGTATTTTAGTACTACACTCAAGTCAATATTTGATGAGATTAACAGAATGAAAATAGTTCAGGGAGATATATATCAGATTTGTGGCAAAACAAGAATGATACTATACACCTGTATCACTGAATCAGAAAGCTGCTCCTATTCATTATATAAACAGATATATTTGCAAGAATACTTGCATAGAATATGAGTTTTTATTTTCATTGATCTAATCAGAATTAGGTTTAGTATCGAAAAAATCAAATGAGATCTTGAACTTGTGTTTCCTTTATATATCATAGGTGTACCACCTACATCAACAAACACAAGGGAGGTTTTTTTAACATCACTTTCCAGAGATACACAGACAACCATAACCAATATGATTTGTGAAAAATAGTTTGGAGAAATTACAAATCCTTAACCAAGATCCTGGCAATTATAATGAATGTAATCAACAAAATTTGAAAAAATACTTTAATGGTGTTGAAAAATTCAAATCTCATGAATATCTTCATTAATGGTAAGTCCTAAGAAATTCTATTTTATTTTACTTATAGTCTGTAAAACTTGTGATATAATAAATGATTAACATACAAATTTTATGCAATTCCAAAATTTGCTTCTTTTTGTCTCCAATTTTGGTTCTATGTTAATGAATAAATACATTTCCATTCTATGAAAAAAGTTAATATCCTGGTATATCTATCCAATAATATATTTAGCAATTCATCTGTGCTGTATATGAAGACAAAATGTATAACTTCATTAATTCCAATATTAATAAATTCCTCTCAAATTTATTAGGATGGTAATTTATATTATCCTGCTATTCAATATTGCACATTGCTTTTGTGTTTGACAACATGGCCATCAAATGAAGACCTAAATTCTAACAGATGACCTACAGAAACAAGTCTTGAACCATTTTATGAAGACAAATCTTCCATAGAAAATGAAAAGCAAAATATTCAATTAACATCAAAATCAAGTTAGTCACAATAGTCAAATAACAAGGAATTTCCAATTATGTAGCTCAATATTTAACCCCGATAATTGGCCAGGTATAGGTGGGGACATTTGGAGAGCCATGATGAGAAAGTGATTTCTATGGAGACGTGCCATGGCAACCTCTCCAAGGGAGAGATATGGTCCGTACACTAAGAGTGAAACAATCAGTGGTGGAGTTGATCAGCTGTCCAACAACAAGTAAATTTGTAGTTTTGGGAACTGTTAGTAGTTGAAATTCAGCTGTAAATTTGAAATTATGAACAAATAATATAAAAAAGGAAACTGCCTACAGAAAACATTTGTTTTAAATATATAATTTGAAATTGAAATCATGAAATGACTTACTTCAATTCACAAAAAATGTTAAAAACAATAAACCAACTTTACAGTTTTTAAAAAATTAGAATCTTGACCTACAATGACAGCATTTCAGTAGACCTATATTAACGATATGTTTTAAAGAATACATATTTTCATCAATATTGCAAGAATATAGAGATGTTTTGGTACTATCTGAATTATAAACATTATTTTTTGTAGCATGCAACATATAATGAATTCTGGGGTATTCTTTCCATTTACAATCAAAAAAACACATTTTGACCCTTAAACATACATGCATGTCACTGAAAAAGGGGAGGGGCCTTTACAAATCCATGCACTCAATAACACTAAATGCAGAGAAGGGTATTACAGCGTGAATGAAGTCACAGGATATTTTTTGCATACAAGCTGAAGAGAGAATTTTGAGAATTCCAATAAATATAATAATAAATAGACTACTGAAGAGTCAGATCACAATGATATTATAATCCAGTTAAAAAAGAAGGGGATGTTATTTTATCTAAAAACTTTGTCAAGCATCGATGAATTTAATAAGAAGTAAAATGTATACATACATACATTCATACGTGTATGAAATGTAATAAAGCATAATATAACTTCCAAATTTGATATTATCTATTTGTGGCGACAGGTATTCTATTTGAAAATTTAAAAATTATATTACAGTTGATTGTATTGTAGGTAATTCAAGAATTACGTAAGTAACAAGAAAATAGAAAGTAACAGTACAGGTGTAATTAAATATTGCAAATTTTACAACATTGCAAATTGTGAATACTTGGATATTTCAATAACTAAGTAGAATCACCAAATATATTTTCAGGCGTTTTATTGAAGTCCTTATTATTTCACATACAAAAAACTTGAATAACTATAATTATAAAGCAATTTCAAAACACTACATGATTACTTTTTCTGATTTAGCATCCCTCATTTCTTATTACTTATTCATTCATTATATTTATCTAGAAAGACAGACATATAAGATCAGACATAGGGAATTTCATTCAACAAGGTCATTCAGGAGATTTACCGCAGTGAAGGGGCAGATAATTATCTACTCAGCTCTCACTGAATTAGTGAAGTAACTGAAAGGATCAATTTATATCTTTCCACCCTCATTACCAATTTATTCCTCCTTTGAAGGGATGATGGGTGAAATCAAAAGTAATTTAACTTATTTTCCTATTAAACTTTCTTGTTGCGAGTCGTATATATCAGAAATAAACCGACGTAATCAAGATACTGTTTTACAATTAGGACGAAAAATTCAAGGCAATTTCGAATATTGGAGTAGTAATGGAGGCCATTTGCAAATCAATGTGATAAAAAGTGATCAATAAAATGAAACAAAGAACTGTAATAATAATTGAGAGAACAGAAAACAAATCATCACATGGTGAATATAAAAATGTGTAAATATATCAAAAGTTAAATAAAATTCAACATTTACCTAATGTTGCTATGTTGTTGTATTGGTTGCTAAGGTAGTCACCAAGGATACGAAGTGGATTTCTTAGTTTTTTGACAGGTAGTTAAACCTCTTCAAATATTGCACAGATCAAATGTTTGGGGAAACCTTCAGGATTTTTACCTTCCATTATCACGGGACATGTTCTTTTTAATACTAAATACGATGTTATTTCAGTGAATTAGACAGAAGCAGTAAATATTGATTATTTAATGCGGCGGACCCCTCATTTAGTCATTTGTCGTATTCGTGTTGTTCTTGTCGGTAATGAAGAAATCTGTAACGAATTCCCATTGATAGTAGAAATTATGTCAATTTTAAAATCCTCATCATCTCAATAATTATGATAGTAAACATCCTAGAATTATCTTTCATAAACTATACTTAAGATTCGAGAAAAAGCATATGCGACATTGAATATTTTTTGGTGTTCGAAATAATTTAATGAAATATTTCTATAGCAGCATCCGACTAAATAATATGATGTCTCCGTGGATGTCTCCATAGAAATCATATTTCAAACAGTCTTCGCCAAATATGAATCAGGCAGGAAATTAATGGAACAATACTTTTGTTTTGTAGTTCAAAAACTAGAGATTATACACAGAACGTGTTATTTCTATGTAAGAAATTAATAGACGTATTTTCATTTTATTTCAAATTATTAGAAAAATTTAAATTGTATAAGAGTACGTCAGTATTCTATACAGAAATATTTTATTCTAACATAACCGAAATCTGATTTTTTATCAAACCATTAAAATATATTTTTTCCTCTCATGCATTCAAAAATACAACTTGGACCATCGCGACATCTACTATGTCAAAATAAAGGTATACTGGAATTTCTATATCATATTAACTTTAGGAGCAGAATTCTTTATTACATCTATAAATTCAAACTCAAATCATTTAGGAACAGCAAAGCTGTAAATGAATTTATTTCCCGAATGTATATAAAACAGCAATGACATATAGTGAATAATGATTTACTCATAATTCAGGAATTTTTAATGTGCGTTGATTAAGTCTATAGTTGGTATTAAAATATCTGTACTTACTGTGGGTGTAGACTCCTAGAATTATTTAAACGTTTTTTCCACTTGCTTCCTACACACTTTTTACGTCGAAGGAACAAATTTCTTTTATATTCGAAGAAACTTTTCTGCATGCAACTTATTTGTTTTTCATGTTTCTAAAAGAATATATTAATATAGTATTCCTCTGTGTTCTAGCTACAACAGCCTTCTATCATTTCTATAAGCACTGCATTATGAATTAGTATTTACAGTTTATTTTGTGTCCTATGCATACGAAATGAATTCTATATCTTCAAATTTATTTTATGATGATTTTATTTCATATTGATTAGCACATCTGATTATGTTGGATAAAAACGTGATAATATTTACGAAGTAAGTATTAATTCAATTTTTAACGTTCAAATTTATGAAATATTTTTGTTAGAACCTCTAGCAAAATTAACTTTTTCATACTCAAAAATTATAATTATATATAAAAAAATATTATATCGTTAATATGATATAAAAAAATGCAAAAATCTTGCATTCCATCATACAATCTTGTGATATGGCCGATTCTATGTTTTGCATTACATCTGAATTTCAACACAAATTCGTATAATTTCATGCTAGGAGTCAATATTGCCGTTTTTTGTCATCCTTCTTTACGTTTCTTCTGAAAATTATGAATATTTCAGTAAATTTCAATACTCATAAGGCAGTATATTATGTCAAATTAAATATGTATTCGATGAATACGTAACTCATCTTGTGTACCGCATAAAATTCTTTCTTCTTTATATGAATACATGTGTATACAACTAATATTCACCCTTATATTTGTATAACTCGTTTCGAATAAATCTGTAATGATAATTTCATATATTTTAGTATTTTTTCAGTTTGTTTCAAAAATATTCAATACGCAGTAGTTATGTAAAATTCACGGATTCTATTGGCTTACTCATACATGAGTTATATAATCAGTTATAATATAACAAGAGCATCGAAAATAATCAATTATACTTCGAAGTCATGAGACGTATTTTGCGAAACATCACGTCGTCAAGACATCAAGGGTATATTCACTTATCAATACGCAGTAACTATGCAAAATTCACAGATTATATTGCCTTATTCACACATGAGTTATATAATCATTATTAACTGTTCAGCTTCTCAAATTTTTCACAAATATATTATGTTTCCCTTTAAAATAGATTAATAATAACTATACAATCAAACTTAACGGAGTACAAGTGAAATAGAATAACTAAATTTTATTTTTATAGATATTCATCTACAAATGAAGTGATTAAGGTTTGTAGTAGTCTCTAGTGTATCAGAATGAGACAGTTTAAAATAGGTTTAAATTGATGAACACTTATTTAAGAATATTACGAAATTCATAATAAACTTGATGCAAGTATTTCAAAAAAAGAGGTGATTACATCTTGTTTCTGCTAAGAATTACCTATTTATTTGATTCTATAAAAATATTTGCATATCAGGTTGCCTTGTTGAAGGTGCAAAACATAATATGTTTATGTCGTCATAATTTTAAAATTATCATTCAGCAATACCACTGTTATTTGGAGCCGTTGAAAAACGGGTTAGGTGGAATTTTCATGACAAATTCATGACAGCACGTGTGACAGCCTGACAGCACTGACAACTACAAGGAATAAATGTAGTAGAGTAGAACAGAGTAGAATGTATTTGCACGACTATTAAGCAAATATTTTCGACCGTACGTGACCCCAATTTTAAATTAATACGCGGGGGGTATACTAATTGAAATCTTCATAATAACTCAACTGAATCGATTTTCAATATCCAGTGTTGTTTGATTGAGTATTTAACAAAGGTTATTGTGTTTTTTTCAATATGGTAGATTGCGAAAGGTCTGAAGCTTTAAATTTAGTAAGTTTAACCAAACTAAATAGCTAATATATTAAATAATAAACATAAAATTATTATTTTAGCAACATGAATTTGAATGGGTTTTAAATCAAGAAATTCACAAAGGCTTGGATCAAGTACATCAAATTCTAGTTGTAAGTAAGTTGGTACGTTTCAGCCACGCGAGATTTGTAGACAATTAATTTTGTAGGAATGTGCAAGGCGTTTCCCAGTGCAGTTATACGGAAATGACAATTCTGGAAAACAGGAAAAATTTGTTTTGTCTGTTCCATCGGACCAATTAAAATGTCTGGTAACACTTACTGGTGATAGTATTACCCATGCTGTTAGTAATGTTTTGAATGTAACTGTATAATTGTAACTTTTTGTTCAATTTTTAGGACATAAATTTCAAAGTAACAAGACAAGCAAACAATCCTGTAATGATTCATACGGCAATCCATAGTGATTATCCATGGAAATTGCAACAGGTTCAAGATGCTGCAAATCATTTACAACAAGCAATATATCACATTGACGATGTTGGAAAAAATTATAAATTCAAGTAAAAATTCCTATTTTCTCTAATTTTGTATATTTGTAATTTATTTGTAGGTCCTCAGATGAAGTTCTTCATATACTAGGCAATATTTTGGGAAGCTTACAAAGGGGACGTACTAGTCTCATTGTGCCTAAGAAGAAAGCAATCGATGAATTAATGAATAGCAGAAATATGGTGTGTTTCATGGAAAATATTTTCATGAATGTAATTAATTTCTTATGTTTCAGAAAGCTCTAACACCTAATTTACCAGAGGATACTGCCATCTCATTTTATATCCAAAGCCACAAGTTGATATTTGCTACATATCAACTAACTAATATTCATGGAAATGTTAGTTATGACTCTACTCATGCAGAGTATCCAGTACCATGGTTGAATGAAGTGCTTGTTTTATTTACTGTGGGTTTACAGTTGTGTCAGCAACTTAAAGATAAGGTAATTATAAATGTTTCACCTAAAATGTGATTTGTCATCGTAAGCACACATCTTTTCAACTTTTTGGTTCTTTTTAGCTTTATACAAACTTTAGATTAAAGAATAACTTAAATATGACGCAGAATAAATATATCTTATGATTCTCTTTCTTCTTATCAGTAAGTACTGTAATTTTCATTTTAAATACTTTTGTAAAGGATAAATTACTTCTAGTAAATCATCAGGAATAAACAGTAAGAGAAATTATCTTAGATATATCATATGTATATTTGTTTTGATGGGACAATACAATATTCAACCCATTTTCAAATCATTAGGAATGCTTCTTGAAATTTTTTTATTGCTCAACATTATTTAATTTAGGAAGACATCAAAACACCTTTGATTATTATATGTTATAAGTAATACAAAATTAAATTGCAAATGGATTTGAATTAGAATAATTTGAGCTATTCTTACTAATGTAGCAGAAATTTAACCATGTATGAATAGATAAATAATATTTGGATAGATTTTACTTCATTTGTGATGACCAATAAGAGAAATTTAAGTAAATCGGATCATTGTATTATTGATGCATTGGTAGATATGCTATAGTTCATTCATTTACTACTTGCAGCATATTTTGAGAATTATAAGTGAATGATTGTAGATTAGATAATTAATCTACATTTTCAAGACAAATATATTTGAGTAATATCTCTTCTGTGAATTAATAATTCTTGTTTTCATTTGATATAAGCATATAATGAGGGCTATTATTTGTTTTCTTTGGTATATCTAACTTTTTAGTGCATAAGCATAAACAAATAAAGATGCTTATGTGAAATAAAAATAGAAATATCACTGAAAGAATTTTGTTACATTTTAATCAAATTATATGTTTTTTTCATTTTGAATCGTTAAATTGTTTATGTTCAATCAATTATCCATAAACTGAAAAATAGAAATTATCATTTATTGAATACATCACTCATGTATTATAGAACTATGAGACAACAGTTATTCCATAATCTTCTGGATTAAGATGTAATAAATTTCTGATAAGTTAGCTTGTGATTAGGTTTATTTGTCAAGAATTTCTAATATAATTATCAACTAGCAATAAAAAAATTCAATTATGTTGGGGTGCTCTCCAACTAGATACAGTAAGATGTAGTAAGGATTGAACAATAAGTGAAGTTTGAATTTGATGAAATTTGCCTTCAAATCAAATATAATTTTTGACATTTAGCTTTTTTGCTCTTCACATTCACTGTTTTAATAATTGATGATTTGCTTAATATTTGGGGAACATTCTTTGAATAAACAAAATAAAAACACAAATTTCATTCCTCTGTTATTATCTCTATATATTTTGTATAAGATTGTTTTCCATTTTCATGAATATTACAATTCTGAGTTACTTTTATGTGTAGAAGCAACGTTTACTACATAAACTACTGTTTTTTCCTCTTTGGGTCATTGTCTACACTTTTGATGTGCTAGATATCTGTATCCGTATCCGCGGATATCTAAGGGAGAAGACAGATATGTATCCATTGACATTATTGAATTAAGTTACATACATGAAATTCTGTTGATTAGGTATCAATTATATACTGAATATTCCATTCAAATTATTTTTTATTTCTTAAAATCACATATTTGCCCACATTTATATTGCAAATATCAAATATTCAAACATTTCTTGTAGTCACTTGAGTTACCAATAGTACCTCAAAGGAACTAGTTAAACTATCTATAATGAGAACCGTCTCAAATTTTTGTGATATGGTTATTAACATAATTAAATATTTAAACAATTAAAGAAAGTTATAAGATATTAATTGAATTGTCTTTATAAGGAGCAAATCATAAATATTCGTGATATTCTAAATTCTAGTTGAAAAAATTATTTAAATTGATTAACATTATAAAAAAGCAACCACATTTTAAGGAAATTGAAAAAAACTGTCCTACTTAAAATTAGGTTATGGTAAATTATACTTCAAAAAAAAGTAACTTAGTAGGTAGCTTTGTCCACCAAGATCAGGATCATAAACAATTTCTGCTGTACCTACTGAAAAACTGCGCAGCGCAAGTTATACTAAACATGTCTTATCACTAACTAATCAGCGGATATATTTTTAAGGATCCGGCACATCACTAACTACACATAATACTCTTTGTTGAAGGAAATGGAAGCGAGTTTTACGTTGCTCGTGCTGTCAATAATAACATTCAATAAAAACTCTCAAATAATCAAAATGTAAACACTTGTGGCTTAAACTTTGATATCTATTAATATCTCTATATATGTTATGGGTGGGATTTTTACTCATTTTCAAGGGTTATAAATTCTTAAGAATGTCTAATAACCCAAAACATGTGTGGAGATATGATACAGAAACTTTAGCCAAGTATGTTGTGTTAAATCTTTATGTAGTGCAAATATTTCATAAGTTATCCGCATTTTCATTACCAGGAAAATGTCTCATTCTGTATATAGAACTCCTATTTTTTTCTTAAATAGGGTTGGTACTCATCTTTAAGTAAGTTTTTATCTTTATTGCAGATTTGCGTTTTCTCACAGTACAAGGATTTCACTGTAGGATCCCGACCTTCAAGCCCAGGGCCAGGGATTTAAATTGTGCTAACATCATTTTAGAAAATATCCATAAGTATTCTACCTACTTAATTCCATTTATCATTAAAGCTTTAAAACTCATCAATTGTTTAAAAGTTCACAAATGGTTATGACAAGTATTATGTAATTTATTTATTATCATCTGTGAGTGTTTCCGTATGTGGAGGAGATTAAACTCAACTAATTACAAGAATAATTTCTGCATACGAAGATTTAATTAACTTTTTATCCCAGTTTGCATGTTTTCAAATTATATAAGCTTAAGTTCAAATACATCGAAATGTAATAGAAGACATTAAATGAGCTAAGTGTAATATTTGCTTTATATGAATGTTCTTCCATCCACAGAATCAAATTCCCTTTTGAGAAAGTTTCCTATCCAATGATTTTCTGCATTTTACTACTATGAACTAAAAGAATATAATGTTTCTATTACATTTAACATTCGGAAAAGGAAGTAGTCTGGAATACAATTTCAAAAGGATTATTTTGGTAGTTTCAAATTCTTGAAATAATGTTTGGAAAAGGTGACATATTAATCAAAAATATTTGATTTTGACATTCATATTATACTAAGTTAACAGATACAGAAAATTTTCAAATGTATTGTTTTGATTTTTTCCATAGGAATTGTAGTTTTGCCAGAAATGGAGATAAACCGTTTTTTACCCTTAAAAACTCACCCCCTTCTCCTTCCCGACCTCAGATCGCCCGTAAATTATTTTTCCTTTCTATTTTATTATATTCTCCTCCTTTTCTAATGGGTTTCAACCTACTATTATTTTTTTTGGTTCCAAAAATTATCGACTCTGGTCTATAGTTAATAAGTGATAAAAAATTTTACTAACAAAACATTTTTTGATGAATCTACAAATATTTATTTTATAAATTATTAGTTATCTGGTAAATATAATGTTATTGGTATTATTCATTGCCACCTTCAAACTATTGAATTTCATAGATTGTGTTTAAGAATGATGTGTCATCACAGTTAGTTTACATTGGCATTCATATAATGCATGAGTATAATAAATTATACACAGGGCATTTTATACTAGCCTTAATCATTTATTTGAACTCTCAAAAGCTCATATTTAATAATAATAATATGTCTTTATTTTAATTATCCTCGGCGAAGTCCAGATGAACTGCTCTACTTAACTGAGTACCAGTTACACAAAATAAATACAAAACATGTCTACATATGAATTTGAACAAATTTTAAAATGTAAGACGCACATAAATGAACTGCACAGAAGAAACAAACATCAACAATAAACAATTTAAAAAGAATATAAAACCAAGCATCAAAGGACCAGAAGATATTCCTTATAAGCTCTCTTAAATCCATAGGATGATTTCTTTTTGACGTTTAATGGTATAGAGTTGAGTATTTTTGATGCAGGGTATGAAAATGATCTCCTGAACGCAGCAGTCCTATGCCGGGGTATCACAAGGAGATTCCTATTTCTGGTGTTCACATCATGAACAACCGACCGATATGTCATCTTTCTTCTAATATAAGAAGGAGTTCGCTTATCTAAAACTTTATGGGCAAAACACGCAAGGTGAAGGTTCCTTCTGTCCCGCATACTAAGCCATCCTAGTTCCTTCATATATGGTGTTACGTGATCTCTCATTCTCAAAGAACAAATGAAACGAACACATGAGTTTTGAACTCTTTGGATTCTAGTTGAGGTTCGAATATCAATGCACGGTCCATAAATCAGGTCTCCATAGTTTGAGTGACTCAAAACTAAAGCTTCACATAACTGTTTCCTTAAATCCTTGTTTAGAATTGCCCTGTTACGGTAAAGATTTCTTAATGACATATAACTTTTCTGGACTATTTGTTTAATATGTGCTTTAAACCGTAAATCATCGTCAATAAATAGTCCCAAATTTTTTATTGTTCTACAGGGCTCAATAACTACACCATTGATTACGACTTCATCAGATACATGCGCTCGGCTGCCCAGATATATCATCTGTGATTTGGAAGGAGTCAATTTCAAACCATGTTTATCGGAGTATTTAAATATTTTATCGAGGGTATCATTAACTCCTGTAAAGACTATATCAGCATTATCTTTATTGAAACTTGCATACACCTGAGTATCATCAGCAAATTGATGCATACAACAATCACCAGAGAGTTCTTTCAAATCCATAGTGTAAAGTAAAAACAGGAGCGGGCCCAGTATCGAGCCCTGGGGAACACCTCGTGGCAGCAGCACCGCGCTGGAATCAGTTTCCTCCAGAACAACATACTGACATCGGTTGGAGAGGTAGCTTTCAATTAAACCTATGGTTTCCATGGAAAAGCAGGAATAACTCAGTTTATCCAATAATAGATCATGTCCCAAAGTATCAAAGGCTTTACTATAGTCTAACGTGACCAGTAATGTTGTATTACCTTCATCCAACGCCTGAAATACATCATCTAGTACCTTAGTTAATGCTGTAGTTGTACTAAAACCAGACCTGAAGCCAGACTGGCAATCCGAAAATAGTTCATTATTTGTGAGAAAGCTTAACATCTGATTGTAAATTAATTTTTCGAAAATCTTGGAAAGCACTGGAAGCCTGCTGATAGGCCTCAGATCAGACAAAGATTTGGGATTTGAGACTTTTGGCAACGATAAAACAACTGCATTTCTCCAATTTATAGAAAAATATCGCTCAAGAAGACAACAATTGAATATATGAGCGATAAATGGTAACAAATAGGGACAGCACAACCTCAACATACGCAGGGTTACTCCATCGGAACCTTCGGCATTCGATTTGATACCATCTACAGCCTCCAGAACATCATGCTCCAGGACTGGTTCAATTTTGCAGGGACTCAAATCATAATTGATCTTGTGAGTATTGTAATATTGGACAAGATCAACATCCACTTGGCACGCCAATGCATCAACCGAGTTCACAAAAAAAGAATTGATAGCTTCCGCGTCACTCAAGTCAGGAGACAACGACATATCTGATTTCCCGGAATGGACACTCAACCGTTCAAGCGCTTTCCAGGTTTCTTTTCGATTTTTTTTTTAGTTCTGTGAATTCCACTCAAATAGCTCTGTTTTTCAGTTCTGACTGCCGCAGTGAAATCATTCCTCGCCCGCTTGTATGCTTCCCAATCTTCCAAGGTTTTTGTTGATTTGTACTTGGCGAGTAATTTGTTACGCTGTTTTTTCATGAATCTTAAATTATTAGTAAACCAAGGAGCCCTGGGCTTAGTTGATCTCACCCTCCTAAGAGGAGCATGCCTATCAAAAATATATTTAATATTATTAGTCAATATATCAACTTTCATGTCAATATCATCTGTATAAAATATTTCCTGCCAATTCAGGATTTGTAATTCGATATCAAACTCAACTTGGTTAAATGTACTAAAGTCTCTGTAAATTATATACTTGATATTGTTTAGAGGAACCTGTATTTTGAGTCGACAATATACCAATTGGTGATCCGTGACCTGGTGCATGTCAACATGCTGTGCTTCTCCATCAACCATGTCAACATCACCAATGATATCCAGTAAGGTACCACAGTTTTTAGAAATGCGCGTTGGGGCCTTTACTATTTGAGTCAAATTAAACAAATACAACAAATCTGTGAGTAATTCAGTTGCTGGAGTCACCCGCATTAAATTCAAATTGAAATCCCCCAACAAAACAATTTTATCTGTATAGGGCAACATCGAAGCAATCAAGTGTTCCAGGGAATTCACAGCCTCCAAAACCTGACCACCCGGAGGTCTGTAGACTGTCCCTATCAAATATTTACTATTTGCAATATTGATCGATACCCAAAGTTGCTCAATAATTACCTCAGACTGGGAGAACTCAGCCACCATATTCGCCTGAAGAGTTGACCTGACGTAAACACCAGTACCACCACCACGCTTATCACCACCACGATCAAGTTTGATAAAATCATAGTTGTTAATTTTCACTGATGCATCAGGTATATTTCCATTCAACCATGTTTCAGTTACACCCAGCACATCCAAATTATGATTCATTAAGAGAGCCCTCACATCCACAATACTAGGATACAGTGATCGAACATTTACATGGCCAATTCTTACATTCTTATGAGCCATTTACATATTTTGCTGTTTAATTTCTCAACTTGTACAATATTATTCATTTTAATCAATTGTCCCCCCTCTTCCTTCCTTGCAAAGACTCTCCCATTTTTCACCCATAAGTATCTAAAATTATGATCTCTTAGTTCTCTTGCTTTCAGAAATAAAAGCCTGGTGTCCTTTGGTAAGTCTTCATTGAAATAAATAAATAATGAATTGAAGTAATTATACTATAGATACATTCTAAATATATCAACTGAATTATGTACTCATTGATAAGTTGTTAAATTTAGTAAAATATGTTCGAATTATATGTACAGTACCATATCCATATTGTTTTTACTGTCTGGATATTGTCAGGTAACATTATTTTAGATGGATGCCACTTTTAAGATTTCGGTATGTTCTTATTTTTCTTTACTAAAAGTTAGTGAATGAATCAATAAATGTTTCTCATCAATCATGATCAATTGCTAAAAAATATTCAAATTTAATATAGAATGTTAATTTTCCTCAACTTCTATATTCTGCAAATATTAGTATTCCATTTCTATTCAGTTTTCAATTAAATGGCCAAAAGTAATATACAACTCGATGAAATCAAACAAGTTTTATCTTTTCTTCACCAAAAACTAATTTTACAATTTCAAGTTCAAGTTGTCAAAAATGGTCATATATTGTAAAATAAGATATCGATGCAATTCAAAAAAAAATTTATTTCATATGATGAATTTCCATAAATAAAAACTCATCAATAACATTGATTAGGCACTATTAGTCTTCACTCCTAGTATAATTCAATTAAAAAAAGAAGCTAAGTTGTATGAAATGAAGTGATCAAAACTGATATTAGTTCAGTATTTGACGGTTTTTAGCTCAGAATTCTTTCGGACTGAACCGATTTTGATGAAAATTTGTGAGTAAGCGTATTTTACCCTCCTTTTCAAAAGTTATATATTGCCGATGTGTGCTTTTGCCCTGGGGGTGAATGCCACCCCTTTTTTAAGGGTAAAATTTAGAGAAAAAAAAGGAACCCCAGGAATCGATAGAGGGGTTAATTTTAAGCAAAAAAGTTTCTATAAAGCTTTTATATAAGGTAATATTTTTCGAGTTATCCGCGATTCAAAATTTTGATTTTTCAATGAAAAATGCTTGTTGTAAAATAGTTTTTTAGACATTGCTCAAAAACTTTTGGTTTTAACAAAAAAATGATCAGAATCATAATTGAAGCTTTTGGAAAAACGAATCCATTGGTTTTTGGAAAATTATTTTAGGAGCAATAGCAAGCGAGTTATAGCTTATTGAATATAGGTATTTGTTCGTTTAAAACCGAGTTCCAACACTTTAACGTTAAATAACGGAAAAACCGTAAGATTTTCAAGGAAAACCTACGACAATTTTTTCAAAGTACTCGGAAAACCCTTTCAAATGAGCTGTAGAAGAAGTCGTTTTCTTGAAAATTAACGGAGATATAATAAAAACAATTTACTTATCTCACTTTTTTGGAGAAAAAATCAGCGATTAAATCAGTGTATTAGCCACAAAAATTAGAGTTAGCAGTTACAACTGTATTCATAACTTCATCTCGGTACTAGCAACATGTTCTGTGAGTTTGGTCGGTTTAGAATATCTAGATTTTAAAAAAAATGCATTAAAATTTGACTTTATTTTTGAAATTTTTCAAAAATATTTTCTTTTTTTCAAAATAACTCAAAAACTACAAAAAAAATGAAATAATGAAAGAATACGAAAATTAAGCTGAAAATTTTTTATTTTATTTTTCTACTATGAAAAGTCATTGAGATATTACAGTGTTAAGGTTGCATGTGTACGCAAGAACCACCTTAGCCAAGCCCTTTAAGCTGTAAAATCTTAAAAACGAAGAGCTCAAAAAAGTTCATGCTCACATGTCGTGTAGCGCTAAGATTTACCTTTAAAATGCGATTTTGAGAGTTTAAATACCTTAAAAATTAAGGAAGTTATGCATAAAAAACTAATTGCGTTGCTAAACTATATTGAAATTTTAATTAATAAAATATTCTATTATGTATGAAATGTATTGATGAAATATACTATTATGTATATAATGTACTTACATCTTTTATTTGAGTTATTTTTAAATTATTATAAATTTATCATTGAAAAAATTAAAGCTGACTTAAAGGGTGGTTTTAAGGGTTGAAAATTCAAAATGATTTTCAAAATATATTTCACAATAAGTATGAATATTTAAAAATAATTTTTAAACAAAATTTCAATATAAATAACTGATAGTTTTAAATGTTTTTGTATAAAGGGGTAGTTAGTGTAGTTTTTGAGGGTTGATATTTTGCAAAAATTGAAAAATAATTTGACAACCTGTAAGACATTATTAAATTATTATATATTTTGTTTTAAGGGGTAGTTTTTAAGGGTTAAAAAGTTGAAATGTTCTTCAAAATATATTCTAGAATGTGTATGAGTATTAATTTTACATATTTAAACATAATTAGAATAGAAATAACTCTTACATTCATAGTTTTTGAATTTTTTGTATAAAGGGGTTCTTTTCACCCCCTTAAAATAAAAAGCACACATCGGCACTATATAACTTTTGAAGAAGAGGGTAAAATACGCCTTCTCACAAATTTTCATCAAAATCGGTTCAGTCCGAAAAAATTCGGAGGTAATACCGTATTTTTACCGTCAAATACTGGACTATATCCACACTGTATCTTTTTGTAGAATACACATCATTTTGACATTGATTTGTTTTTTAATGTCTGAAATGTGAAACTATCATACCAATCATCAAAAAAAATAAGACTATAAAAAATAAAAACTATTGCTTTGAAGGATCGTGGTGGGATAAGGTTAAACATCTGAATATATTATGATGATACTTTTTGACTACACGACTCTATGGTCTATTTAATATTATATATTCAATTCGATAAAAACTGGTAATGAAATTTCTAGAAGTCCAATATTATAAATCTAAGAAATATTGAATCTGAGATTGAAATCTATGCACACCTACAAATAAGGTATCTAAATATTGAATGACCGGTTCAGTCGTAAGTCTTAGCTTTTATTTGTCTCCTAATTTCAAATATTAGTACACTCAAAGCAGTATTGCTATTTAAACTTTCAATATTATTTGATAGAGGTATATGAAGCCTCATACCGCCCAGTTCTTCTACTACAGAGTATGCTTCTTCACTAATTCCTTCAGTCTCTCCTCCAATTATAAGTGATATTTCCTTTGAATTTGAATATTTCAGTACATCATAAGATTCAATAGGGATGTTATTAATTTTATCTACAATGTCTGTGCTATTTGATGAAGATCGGATTTTGTTATTATCAGCTATGAACCAATCACAGTTATTTAGATTTCCTTTAATTTTGTCCCAATCTAATTTTTGTATTCTCAGTTTAAAATGAGCACCCATAGCACTTCTTATAACTTTAGGATTCCAGATATCGCAACAACCTAAAGGATATAAGTTTGAGCAAGTTTTAAGGTCAAATGATTGAAGTACCTTTAGTTAATATGACGTCTTTACATCCAACTCCTGCACAAGTTCTCAGAATGGCCCCCAGATTACCGGGTTCCCTTATATTGTCACAAATTACATTCAATGGTATATCAAATTGTGATTGCAGCTTCAGTTCTGGTATTTTGAAAATACCTAAAATTATATAGAGGTTTGAAAAGTTGTTCCTACCAACTGAAAATATTCCATTACATAAAGTGAACAAGGAAAATTCTTTAATAATTTAAAAAATTATCAAACAACTTTCCAAGGAAGCTGGTTATACGTATTCAGCAACGCAAAATCTGCATTCACAATCGAACGGTGAATTATAGAAATTGTCAAGTCACCCCGACTCTTTAAATTATTAAAGAATTTTCCTTGTTCACTTTATGTAATGTATGAAATTGACCATGGTCGACTAGTATGTTTTTCATGATTTGATTGTTGAAAATATTCCTACTTAATACCAACATTAACAACATACTTGGAGGCTTGATTTGAAATAACTAAATTTATTAAGCATACAAAGGAAAAACAATACATTTAGTTGTTATTTTAAAATTTTATCAGATCAAATAAAATTTAAAGTCAAAAATTATTGAGAGTTCCCAACTAAATACTGAATTCATAACAAAAGAAAGAAAATTACTCATAACTTTTTAAATTATGCTAAGTATAAAATTTTTTTATTGATTGCTCAATCATTTATATCTTATTTCCATCCCCTATCTCTACAATCTTGTCAACAAATACTTACCCATAATTCCTGGATTAGTAGTCAAATTAGACCACAACTGCATTTCTCTATAAGGCATTTTATATAAATTCAAGCCTGTTTTAGGTAAATAAGGTTTAAGTTCTTCCAAATCACTTTTTTTAGAGAATAAAATATACTGTAACCTACAGTTTGATACTAGCGCTTCTGTAATTAGTCTTTTTCCTTCTAAGAGAATTGACTCTTGTGTCTTTAAGGACTTTTCTGATTTTAAATTTGATAATATTCTTCTACAAATAAACACCTAATCAAATATAAAAATTTTGTTATACCTTATATCCTTACTTACGCTACTCTAGCATCATTATTATGCATTTTTGTGTATATGAGGTTTCCATCAATATCTATTGCTGTTTCCAACATATCAGTGGAAGTTGTTTCTTTTTTCTTTTTCACTTTCCTAAGTGTTAAAATTTCCAAATCACCACTACTTCTATCTTTCTCGTTTTTCATTATCTTGTCATGCTTTGGTCCGTTTTTTTTGTTTTGAAAACTGAAACTTGTGGGGTAGTTGGAATGTTTGGAGTCAGTAGCAACCAATTCATCATTTTCGGAAGAGGGAAAATTTTCATTTTCTTTAAATTCATCTGGAGAATAAATTTTTTTAGGAATTCTACTAGACCATCGAAGGGATCGTATTTGCTCATAACAAAAACATTTAGGTAACTGCTTAATAAATAAATTTTTAAAAATAATCATATTTTTAGAAATATTCACACTCAGACATGAGTAAGAGTGTACCTAAACAAAATTTGTAATTCTAACCTATAATCAATAGACAATAACATAAGGATAAGGTGCGTTTTTTCAGTTACATGTATCAAGTAATACCAACTAATAATCATGGACGAAGATGGTAGTTCTATCTATAGTGTAAAATTTTTTGAAAACTGATTCTATTCCCTTCGACATCAAAACTAAAATTCGTATCATGAAATATCAGCGGAAGTAATTTATAAAAACTATTTGATTCAATCTCTCGTGTAAAATCGAATTTTATATTTTTTTTTCTCAAATTATCACATAAGACGTTATTTTAAAACGATGACGTGATGCGTTCCGTAAACAATGAACAGTATGGATATGGCATTTTTAGCGTTGATTCTAGCGCTGTGTATTAGGGAAGAAAGAGCAGACGCTGACCTAGAGAATGGTTTAAATTATAAGAAAAGTTAACGCACGAAAATTTGTTACAGGAAATATTACGCACAGAACCCGAATGTACCATGAAACTTCAAATTTGTTTGTCAAAAATGCAGTCAATCCAGATTTTCATTGAACACTTCAAAAACGCATAAAACAAAGCCACATTTATACTCTTTGCTTGGTGAAACAAAATCTTGTAAAATCGTGCACTTCACAAAAATATTCCATAATTTCTAATTTGAAATTGAACCCAAAGTTACTTTGAGGTTATCTTGAGGTCAAGTGATCTTTAAGGTTGTGATTAAGTCTATTCATAGAAAGTAAGTATAGCTTTTTTAAGCTATTGCATAGCTTTTATCGCGGGCTTTGAGCGCGGCGACCGAATAAAGAAATTCCGTAACGAAAATAAAACCTAACAACCCCCCATCCCCCCTACCATGTAGCTCGGCCGAGCGTTCGCTTAACGTACGACTGTACGTAGCTCGCACGGATCGAGACGAGCTGCTCCGAAATCGGACGAATACGTAAGCAACTGTTTGTGAGAAAGTATATAGGTGTATCTGTATAGGTATATAGGTGTATCTGTATAGGTATCTATCTGTATCGTATCTATCATATCTTTATAATGCCACACTCACCGCATGTGCGTCCTGTTAGTATACATGTAGGTATATATGTATACATAGGTGTACAACAATGAATATATTACTAATATTATGACTCCGAAGATTGATATAAATATTGCACAAGTTAGCGAAGTTAATGTTAGGCGCTCATTTGTTGGAGATATTTGTGCGTGCTTATGCAAACTTAGAAATGGTCTACACATAGTCGTGGTAGTAATTTACATTTCTCCGAATCCAAAATTGGACGAGAATATATGATATGTTCTTATTTCGGTTACCATAAACCTATATAATAAAAAATCCTGAATAACCTACATGTATTGTGAGATAATAAAAATATTTTAAACGATATTAACTTCTCATTTATTCGATAAAAGAAAAAAATTGGTTTTCTTATCGGTCAGCACGCTCAAAAAGTATAACTTGAATCAATATCAAAGAAAAAACTTCAATTAATATCAAAGAAAAAGAAAAAAAAAATACTGCATAAATAAAAAATAAATAAATATGTATAATTGCATCAGTTGATAAAAAATACTATGCAATAGCTTTTCATCAAAATGAGACATGTTCATCCTACTTGAAATCCTACGTGTCCAAAAGATTGGACGTGTGGACTATTCCAAAACAATTATAAGCTTGCTTACGTCCAATCAAGCGGACGTAAGGACTCTGTCAATACTTTTTTGTATTTCTAGCTATATTTGGTAACGGTACCTACGCCCAGGCATTGATGACAATATATTATTTCAAATATTGAAAACCGATTAGTCTGATGAACAAAATACACATACAGCTCTTTGATTTCAATTTTCTGAATTACTTCTTAGCTCAGACACTAAGGAGTCTGATCATGACGTATAAAAATGAGGTTAAATTCATTCAAGATAAAATCCTATAGGATTTAATACTCCAAACAGAAACCTCAAACTCCTCTTTCAAAAATTACAACAACGCCAAAACGATCAGAACTCAGTACGATGTAAATACCAAATCAGAAACAATATACAAATTTAATATATTACATAAAGTGAACAAGGGAAATTCTTCAATAATTTATCTAGTCGCGGAATACATATAACCAGCTCCCTTGGAAAGTTGTTTGATAATTTTCCCTGGCCACTTTATGTACGATGTCAATATCCACAATGTAACAGGAAAAAAAAGCTTTTGTGCGAAAGGTGTAATAATTTTCACTGTACAACTTATGACCATAACTGTTTCAATGAAATTTATAAGAAGTCGGAATGAATGCTCATAGTCATCATATCCTTATTGGACTTTTCAACAAACAGAAACATTTCATTTTGATTGAAAAAATATTTTTTTAGTACCCATTTCTTGTCAAAACACATATCTGTTTTGATAAAATTCATGTTGTTGCGATAATCCTCTCTTAAGTTCGTAACGTCTATGATGAATCATCGGCATTAATATGCCGAAAAGTCTGGAGCGATCTAGAAAGATCTCGAAGTCACACAAGTTATATAAGACCGATCGGAGGGTGTAGATAGTTACCAAGCTAGTTAGCCAAGTACTTTGGTATGCTGGCTAGTACTTGGAAGATCCCGGGTTCGAATCCCAGGGCCGACTGGTCTGCCATGTGTTTTTTTCAGAGCTTTTCTCATTTAAGTAAGTCACTGCTTGCATACTTACAAGGCGAATGCTGGGCAAATATTATCCTGTAAAGCCTACCTACACTTCCTAGCTTCGATAAATATTCTGTCTCGCCGATCCTTAAGCACTTGTACATACAAGTGTATCCTTTGATCTGGCTGAAGGAGTTCATCCAAGTTCTCGTGACGAAATAAATATAAGTGAAAGTAAATAGACTTTTGTACATAAATATTTAGTGGTTAAGAGACTAGTTAGTGTTAGTAGATAAGTGTTTTATTCATAAATTAATCTACAAAGAAATAAATAGTTTAGTTCGTTAATAGACAATTGCGTGTTTTATTCACACATTCGAAATCACAACAAAAGAAAAATCGTAACAATATGAATTCGGAATGAATGCATAATAATCCTCGTGTCTTTATGGAGCTTTTCAACGAACATAAAATATTTAAATAAATTTTCTTTCTCTCTGAATATCTTTGTTTTAATACCCATTTCTAGTCAAACCACACAAGCATTATTTTATTTTTGTGACTTCGGGGCTTAGGAGGATATTCACTCAAAATCATTCGCCGAAGCAGAGGAATCCGTACCAATCAAGGAAAGCAAATCAAATTATTCACGCAGCATTTTCTTAAGGATAGTGGGGAAGGATTCTTATATTAAGCAGGACATTCGTCGCAAAAAATAGTGGTCGTCGGAGAAAACAGTGGTATTTACAAAATATTTTGCGACGAATGTCCTGCTTTCTATAATGGATAGACAGGAAGGAATATAAATATTCGTGTTGAAGAACATAAAAAGTCAATTTTACAAAACAAAAATACCACTGGCTTCTCTGAACATTGTATAAAATTCAATCACTTCCTGGATTTCAACAAAACCAAATTGTTACATTCAGGTAACAAGGGTAAACGCCTTGACCTTCTTGAAATTCTCGAAATAAGTTCCGCCCACAATAGTCAATTACCCCTTGTAAACGAACAAATTGATTTTCAGGTATCACCTTTGCTTTTGTCTGTTTTATAAATCACGATGCAATACTCTCCTGTAGTCAGTCTTGATAATGAGTTCGTAACTCGAAACATGTCGACTTTTCATTACTGCTAAATACAGTATCTAAATATTTTTTATATTGTGAAACATAAGCCAAGTGTTTTTATTTTAAAGTTTATACTTTAGTCTGTTTATTATCCACAGTGAAAAGTGATTGCGAAAATGAGAAAGTAATTGTGAAAAGATTGAACCAATTGTGCATCGGTTAAAATTGAATGATTAATTTTATTTCAAGTTCATTCTTGCTAATTTAACTGGCGGAAAGAATGAGGAATTTAAACATCGTTTTTTCACTATCGCATACGATTTGACGATGAGTTTAGAAGAGGGAGCAAGACATTATTAAAATATAGAAAATAAAGATGATGGCGGTAAACCTATTGATAATTTATGATCTTCAAAATAGCGACCTGTAGCTTAATAACGCTAGAATTCATAGGAATTCTATCGTAGATTATTTTTGAAGTATTCGAACTATCTACCTACATGCTATTCCAAATCGAATGACACTTGCTCATATTTTTCCGAGACTAATGAAAAAAGTTGAACAACAAAGCACTTGTAAACTAGACGGTATTCTCATGATTAGTAAATCTTTCTCCAAGATCCATGATGTAGAAGCCCAGAACTCGACAATTTTTATTAAGTTCAGAATATTATTGAGTAATTAAATTGACAATAAAAGCCAAAATTTAGTCCTATTTTGTAAGGAGCTCATATTTTGATACATACTCTACATTAAAAAATATTCGAAATATTAAATATTGATTGAAAGTCTTCTATGAGCAGAAGTCACGCTACTCGAATGTAAACAGGAATTTAATCGGTCACTAGGACCAAAAAACGTGTTTGAATGAGCTTAAATGGCTGAAATGGAAAATTTTATGTACGAAGGAAGAAGTTGACCAAAACCTCCTCGCACTTCTTCTTTTTCTAAATTTCATACTACCTATACTATTGAACAAAACTGCTTTAGATACAATACTACACCATTAAACAAAAGCTCGAGCTTTTTTGTGTGATAGTAAGAATAGTATACAATTTAGAAAGAGAAGTGCATGGAGATTTTGGTTGACTTCTTCTTTTCGAAAAAATTATTTCCATTAGAGCCATTTGAACTTTTTAAACACTTTTTTACTCATAGTGGCCGAATAAACTTACTAATTCAACATTGAGTAAAATATGCTCAAAACTACTAGTTACTTTATAATGTTAAAATTACCTATGTCCATTCCTGATTGGTCGGCTGTTCGAAGCGCGGAAATTATACAATACTCAATTGCACAACCGTCACAAAAACATATCTAGGTGATTTTTTCATAATTGCACATACACAATGCCGGAAGAGGTGCTAGTGCTTAGTAAATTTCATGTAAAGGTACTTAAATACGTACGTAGATTCGAAGACTTTCACTCAGTTCTATTGATCCCCCCCCCTATCTACGCCACTGAATCATACAGAATATTTAATTAATTATTTAAAAACTTAACAGATTTTTCAACATCATCGCCCGGAACAGATATAAGGGTGTCATCAGCAAATAGACTTACAGAAGATTTTTATAACGTATTTGGTATATCATTGATATAAGCAATAAATAAGAGAGGTCCAAGAACACTCCCCTGTGGCACTCCAATATGACGTTCAGTTACACTGGACACATTATTATTTATTTTAGTTTGATGATAGCGGGTTTGAAGGTAGTTGTGGATCAAATTCATGGCTTATGATTTTATACCCAGTTTTTATAATTTGCGGATTAACAATTTCCTATCAATTGTTTCGAAAGCCCGCTTCAAATACACTCAAAACTACTTTTCCCTCATTCATTTCGTTCTTCCACTTGGAACACACAAATTGCAATGCCCTTTCACATGAATGCCGGCCCAGAAACCCAGACTGTCCTTCATACAATATATTATTCTTTTCGAAAAATAGTTTCAACTGATCTCTAATCACATTATCAATAACTTTATCTACAGTTGGTAATAAATTAATAGGCCTACACTGTTCCGGAAATGTTGATATCAGCACTTTAGCTATTGGAACTGTTACACTAACTTTAAGATCAGAAGGAATTTGACATTTAGCCAGAACTGTATTTACAATGTTTAGTAAGGGATAACCTACTCCACAAAAGATATCATCAAGAAGTTTCATATTTAATACAGTGCCACTAGAGTTTTTGTTTTTTAAAGTCTTAACTGATTTTTGTAATTATTCGAGTGCGGTTCCTTTAAACATTGTCAATAGTTCTTTTTCCTCTTGGTCTATATTGTTTATTGTCAATTTCCTCTTATGGAAAATCTTTGTCTTCTATACTCTCAGTAGTTTCGGATATACTATCCCTATAATAATTATTGAAGTTTTCTTCTGCTGACCTATCATACCGTTTAGAGTAAATTTTGTGTTTGTAAACTGTCTGTCTTTTGTCCAATTAATGTTTTGATTGTCGCCCACATCTTTTTACTGTCTCCTTTGGATTTATCAATTTTAACTTCATAGAACTTATTCTTTTCTTGACGTAACACACTAACCGCCCGATTTCTTTTATTTTTATAATCATTCCAATCTTCCTGAGAATTTGTGAATTTAAATCTATTGTTTCGCCTCTTTTGCGCTTCAGACACAAGTTTATTTGATCCACAAATTGTCTGAAAATTCTCTGTATAACACATCTACGTCTGTTGAAGTTGATCTCCAGTGTTTTCCTATTAAATCCACATTAATTTTACGTATACTTTCCTCATCAGTATTTCTTTTCCAGAAAAATGTTTCTAAGCATTGGTTATTTAAACCAGGTACATTTACTCCTATTACATCACGATCTGACAATTTAGAGAAATTTCGAGGAAGTACATTTAAATAAAAATTATTAGTTACAATGTAGTCAATAAGGGTGGCCGATGTATGTACAATTCGGGTTGGCTTTTCAACAATTTGTTCAAGACCAGAGTCTTTTATAATATTTTTTATTGTATTAGATGTGCTTGTATTTGACTGAGAATCTAAATTAAAATCCGCCAGTATAATAGATTCAAAACCAATTATAAAGTCAATTTTACAGATAGCATCAAAATAGGTGAGAAAAACACTAGCATTTCCATGAGGAGAACGATATATGCATCCAACAACAAAATATTTTCCATTTAAGTAGATTTTTACAATTAACGACAGATAATTTAGAACACTAGCTACTTCTTTTTAGGATGCAGAAGTTTAACTATTCCCTTATATAGATGCACCCACCTGTGTGACGACTACTGGATTGCACTATACTGTGATTGCAATTCAAAATTTTATATTCGCTTTCATCTATCTCACTGGTGATATGTGTCTCTGTAACAGTTACTAGTAGAGGTTTTTCAATAAACATAAATGTACGTAGCTGATCCATATATGTGGTAGGTCCTTGGATGTTGAGGCATATTATTTTTTGGTTCGGTATGCAACTTTTTGGTAGTTGCTCTCTCTCTCTCTCTCTCTCTCTATATATATATATATATATATATATAAATATATATATATATATATATATATATATATTTATATATATATTTATATATATTTATTTTTTTATATATATATATATATATATATATATATATATATATATATATATATATATATATATATATATTATATATATATATATATATATATATAGAGCAACTACCAAAAAATTGTCCTTGGATGTTGAGGCATATTATTTTTTGGTTCGGTATGCAATTTTTTGGTAGTTGCTCTATATATATATATATATATATATATATATATATATATATATATATATATATATTGCATACCGAACCAAAAAATAATATGCCTCAACATTCAAGGACTTACCACATATATGGATCAGCTACGTACATTTATGTTTATTGAAAAACCTCTACTAGTAACTGTTACAGAGACACATATTACCAGTGAGATAGATGAAAGCGAATATAAAAGGCGTTCACACGAGCTGGAAATTACCACAGCTAAAGAAAAGAAAACGATCCGTAGTGAGACTATCCTTGATGAAACTCTTGTAAAAGGCTCCAAAAATAGAGCCGAAACGTCGAGAAAATTAAATCCAACTTTATTTGTCATTTAATATCTGTTATACCACGAAAAATTCCAACAATATATATATATATATATATATATATATATATATATATATAAATATATATATATATATATATATATATATATATATATATATATATATATATATATATATATTATAATTTTATTTCAATTAATGGTCCGTAGTCCATCAAGATCAGCACGATTCAGCTCACTTTGTACTGCACTTAATATGCGACTTTCGGAAATATTCTTACCGCTATACCCCATCAGCGCTTTTAACGGACTTGTACCAATTGCTGTATTGAAGGTCATATTCATAGAGCTTTGGATTCCCTTAGTAAAAGTGTCCCAACGATGTTCATCAGCACCAGCAGCCGTACATGAAAGTGCATTCAATATTGTTCGGTTATACCGTTCACATTGTCCATTGGCCCTCGGAGTAGCTACAGCATTCAGTATATGCTTTACTCCATGTGTTTCGCAAAATTTATTGAAAGTCGAAGAGGTGAACGCAGCTCCCCTATCCGATATGATTCTAGTGGGGGCGCCGAAAATGTACATAATATTACGTAACGCATTAATCACGGGCCTGGTGGAAACGTCCTTCACGGCTTCAATGAAACAGAATTTTGTGAATCCGTCAACGATGACTAAAAGATACTTGTTGTTCTGTTTACTCTTTACAAATGGTCCCAAATGATCAATATGAATAGTGTGGAAAGGAACGGACACTCTCTCTATAGGATGTAAGTAACCTTCCTTTTTGCCACTCGCTCGCTTATAGTAGAGACAGGAAAGACGAGATTGTATATATTTTGTGACAAATCTTCTTGCTTGCGGAAACCAATAATTCTCGGCTATTTTTCGCAATGTTTTCTCAACACCAAAGTGACCACCTTCATCGTGGCACAACCTGCATATCTGCCATCTACATGATTTAGGTACAACCCACAACAACTTTCCATCTTCCATTTTTCTATAGACCTTTTAATTCAGCAGTTCATACTTCTCAAAGTATTGCTTGGTAGTCCTGTTATTGGCACCTTCTTTCAATATATTACGGATCATGACTAGTTGATCGTCTTGAATTTGAGCCGTTAATACCCAATCTGCTTCTGTGACGTCAATCGTTGATACCTCCAAGTATTCGACAATAGGACTACGACTCAGAGCATCTACATGACCCATTCTTGTCCCTGGTCTATGGATAATGGAGAAATTATAATCTTGTACTTGGAGCCACCATCTACCCACTCGTGGTAACATGTCCCTTTTCGCAAACGCTGAACGTAGTGCACTACAGTCGGTAACAATAATAAATTCAATACCTAGCAAATATACTCTAAAATGTTGCAATGCCAGCACTACCGCCAGTGTTTCCAGTTCATACAAATGATATCGTCGTTGTTCGGGACTTGTTTGCTTACTATAATAACCTACAACTTGTTGCTTTCCATTATTCATTTGAATTAGCATAGCACCATAGCCCAAGCTACTGGCATCCGTATGCAACTCTGTTTTGAGTTTAGGATCGAATATAGTAAGTACAGGACGTGATATTAAAATGGACTTTACTTTTGTAAACGCCTCTTGTTGTTCGTTGGTCCAAGTAAATGGGATGTCCTTTTTCAGAAGCCTCGTAATAGGTTCCATCAACGTGCCATAATTTCGGACGTACTTTCGAAAATATCCCGATAGGCCCAAAAATTGTCTGACTTCCTTTACACAAGTTGGCTCTTTCAATTCCATAACAGCTTTGATTTTCTCTTTACCTGGCTGTACTCCCAACTCACTAATTTCTCGACCCAAATACGTGATCTAAAAAAGTTACACTTACTCAATTTAAGTGTAAGATTTCGTTGTCTTAATATGTCTAGCACAATTCTCAACCGAAATAAAGCTTGTTCCACGCTACGAGCTGGAATTATTAGATCATCTAAATATGCGAAGACAATTGAATTCAAGTATCCCCTGAAAGCGGTATTGATGAGCCGTTGAAAAACAGCCGGTGCGTTTGTCAACCCAAAAGGCATTCTCAAGAACTCATAATGAGTCATAGGTGTTATGAAAGCAGTTTTCTCTATCGATTCTTCGTCCATCGGTATCTGATAGTATACGGAAGCTAAATCTAAAGTAATAAAATATTTATGGCCACCTAGCATATCAATCTGATCATCGATCAGTGGTAATGGGTACTTCTCTTTAACTGTGATAGAGTTCAACCGGCGATAATCAATACACAATCGATAATCACCTGTCTTCTTTTTAACTAAAAGAACCGGACTAGCAAATGCTGACTCGGACTCTCTTATAATTCCATTACTTAAAAGTTCTTGTAATAGACCATCGAGAATTTCTTTTTCATGAACAGACATACGATACGGGTTATACACAATAGGTTCATTGGAAGTACAAGTAATATGCATTTTAACCATATCTGTTTTACCCAAATCCTTCAAACTAAATGAGATTCTATCTCTATAATTACATAATAACGAAAATGCTTGACCTTTCTCTTCATTATTAATATCGCCAAAATTTATCATATTCAACGTTAGAGGGCTCACTGAAATATTTTGAACTTCGGCAGTTGAAATGTTTTTGAGCCAGAATATTTCGTTACATTTGAACATCGCTACTTGAGGTTGATTCAAGTAGTCACAACCGATTATCATATTGTAAGATAAACAATCACCATCAATTATAAATGCACTAACATTTCCTAAAGAATCATCAATTTTCACATTAGCCTCACATACCGTATTACATGAAATATAATTACCCATGAAGCTTTTCAAAAACACTGAGTTATCCAGTGAAACATTATTAATTTTCAGCTTGCCAGCAATGGATTTTTTCATTAGGGTGCAAGAACTGCCTGTGTCTACTAAGCAATTCTCAATTAATATCCCGTTAACATGAATATCTTTTGCATAAATATTCTTTTTAGAAAATTCTACCATATTCACCTTTTGCGTTTTGTTTTTATTACGAAAACACTGATCTCTGTTATGACCTAACTTATTACATATTTCACATTTAATAATAGTTTTAGGGCAATCCTTGACAATGTGCGGCCCTCTGCAATTATAACATACCTTTTTACTGCTAGAGGAAAATTTAATTTTGTTTTTCATTTCACTACCCTCCTGTTTAAATTCTTGTGACGCCTTTGACGATCCGGGGGCACCGCCAATGAAAATATTCTTTTTAAATGGTCGGAAAGTATTATTAGCATGATCCAAATAATTGGCCAAGAGACCTACTGATTTAAAATTTGCTGCTCTGGCAGATAATTTTATGTGTTCATTACTAATGCCCTCAATAATACAATCTATCACGTTTTCGTCACTAATATCTAAATTTAACTTGCGTAATTTTGTTAGTTTTTCGAAACAATAGTCACTCAATTTTTGATTTGGCATGTGAACGTAATTCGCAGCCTCTAAAAACAATTTTCCAAACTTATTACAACAAGGGAATGTCTCTAATAATAAAACTTTCATTTGTTCCCAGTGGTTACATTGTTCCTTCAATGAATCGTACCATTTTCTAGCATTACCCCTTAGTCTGGCCGTAGCAAGTTTTATTATTAATTTATTGTCCCACCTGTATATCTCACTAAGCGAGTCCACTTTATTTATCCATTCTTTCGAGGAGATGTTTTCGTTGGAAGCATCGAATAAAGGTATCAGTGACTCATCGACACTTAGGCTAGCATAAGTACTTACAGTTTGTTTCTCCCTTAACTTATCACTTCTTCTCAGCTGTTTCTTTAATTTTTTCACCTGTTTGCGAGCATTACATGAGTCACTGGAAGAACTGGATGTACTTGTAGAATTTCGACGCCTTCTCTTCGATTTTCCCATAATGAACGTGAGATATCCCGCTTCTGATATATAATGAAACTCCAGATTCACTTAACAGTTAATATAATAATCCAAATCACAAAATAACCCACTAATCAAAATACTTATTTAGCTCGTAACAATATTATACAAATTTAACAACCGCTCTCTTCTACTTTCTCAATCATAATGCCTGTTCCTTATTACGTGCTAGACGACTAAGCTTTATCCCGTCAACCCAGTCATAACAGTCTAGTCATAACAATCTACTACGTAACAATATATATATATATATATATATATATATATATATATATATATATATATATATATATATATATATATATATATATATATATATATATATTCATTTTTAATTGTATATATTTGACACTGACATAAATTGTATATTTTTTGAAAACAAACATACTTGTTTGTGAATTAATATACTTGTTTGTTGATTCAGGTAATGTTATAATGTGTTGAAAAAGTTTAATGTGTGTAATTATGTGCTTTTATAAAACTTACAGTTATTGCTAGCATCTACAGCCGTAGTTAAATAAATCATAAGTCTTGATAGCAGAGACTTATAAATCGACAAACATCAAAGCATGACTTCACCACGTGCGAAATTTCATTTTATATCTGATTATCTGGACGCAAAAACGATTGTGAAGGTGGTCACAGTACAGCTCGAAAATGAGGATACAATTTTCCAATTTCCAAGGGAGTATCAACTTAAGGAGCACCACCAGAAATTATGTTGTGAAAAATGTAACAAAAAGCATGAAGACACGTGAAAATTTCCGGAACGTATGGATAACAAAGGCGAATGAACTCAAAAACAATTACATAGATGAGGAGGGTTACCATATGCTTTAATGGTCTTTATTTGGATGAGGCACGGTCTCGCACCGATCGCATCCTCATCTCATGTTTCTAAAACTGGACCAGTCGAAAACAAATCCCTGAATTTAGTGGTAAAAGATATGATTCTGGATAAATTTTCGGGAAAATATTTTTATACCTTTTTGTGCAGGAATGTAATCGTTTGAAAATAGGTAGCCAGCATTTTCCAGAAGTGTTGACATTTTTTTTTAGACGGGCCAGCTCTTGATTGGTTCCTTGCTTTTCTTAAAACACACACCATCTCGCATCCATGGGAATTTTGACAAAACTCTTTTCTTAACACTTTTTCCGAGATAGGTTGGGATGAAATAAATTATGCTTACACTTTCCGATACATTAATGGGCCAATGCTAGATTTATGCACTTAAGAAAATTAACTTACTTATAGATGCCGATTCTGAATTAACTATGAATAGCCAAATAAACTTTATTGTATTGGGTCTGCCATCACATATAAGATCACGGATTACCAAAAGAGATTTAAACTCGATCGATTAATTCATGTCAAGTATTCGACAATTAGAAAGTTTGGTTATTAACAAAAATTAAGATACCTCCATAATTGAAAATAAAGCGCAAATTAAATTCTGGAATAAATTGGGATTGAAACCATGCCAAATGATAAAATTAAAATGGTTAATAACTTGGAAATCCAAGAAAGTATTTCATCAATATGTCGGTGATAAATTATAGCACTGTGAAATACTAAAATTAAATAAAAATATAGGTGGGGGAAAAAAATAAATACGGTTTCAGGTTCCACTGAAACATTAGGTTCAATTATAGTACATTTAAAAATATTTAATATTTCAAGAAAATGGCCCCTTTTTGTAAAAAAAAGTGAATCATTTCAGAATGATATTCTTTTGGGATTAGATGTTATTAAAACATTTAGGCTATGTCAGAATAAAAAATTGGAAGTTTCTCAAAAATATGCAGAAAAAATTCACTCAGTCACAAAAACATAAACGTGCAATATCCCTGGAATGCCTGGCAATAAAAGAATCGAAATTATATAAGCAGTACTACTTAATGGGTCATAAATTTACTATATTATCTGATCATAAACCTTTTGAAAACTTCAATATAAAAAAAAGACAGGACCCTGAACTATTAACAATACTAAACTATATATCAAACTACGATTTTAACATAATATATAACCCTGGAGAAAATAATACAGAAGCGGATGCTCTTTCACGTTAATAATGAATCTACTATCCAAATAGTGAACTTTGTTTCGCTAGATGACGTAGTGAACAACCAAAACCAATTACAAAAAGAAAATGAAAAATTCGAAAATAAAAATAATATTTATTATAAAACTTTAAATAACAAAAATAAAATTTGTATTACAGAGGATTTCGGTATTAACCTAATAAAAAAAGTACACAGTAACAGCCACATAGGTGTAAAACAATTAACCCTAACCTTGACAACATATTACTTTAAAATTATGCACAAGATTTATAAGTCTCTGCTATCAAGACTTGTGATTTATTTGAGTACGGCTGTAGATGTTTTTATCATCAAATCATTAATTGGCATGTTAGTACAAAAAGTTTACATTTGACAAAATAAAGTACATAAAATCTGAAATTAATTGAATTAAATTTTAAAATATAATTAAAAAATTTTAGAAAATTTCACAATATAAATGTTTCATTATAAAAACTTCTGAAAATATAAAATTTATTACAGCACAATACATAAAAACAAACAAACAAAATATTAATTAGATAAAAAAACATTAATTGATAGCAAGTGGCAGCTCATCTGGGTTCGAAGCAAAGCTATCATTACCAAATTCAAACCGGAGAAACTCGATATGATCATAGAAAGGGTTTGACAAAAGAAATTTTTTTTATGAAATTTTTAAATTTAGTTAAAGGTAGCGACTGTTGTTCAGAGTGTAATCAGTACATTTTATATTGTATCAAATATGGATGTGGCTCATGCACGCACCTTGCGCCTGACCGGGGGAGTTTTTTTTTAATATTTGCAACTTTTTTAAGCAAATTTTACATTAGACTTACAGATGAAGTTTTATAGTTGCATTATCAGTGGTGCAATTGTTTTGTCTTCTTCATATATTTTTGTCTAACCTGTGTAAACTTGGATGTTCTGAAAAAAGAAACTAGGCATTTCCGTAACTGTATCATTTTTTTAGCGCTTTGACGTTAAATGATGATCTGCTTGCGAGTCTTGAAGAGGATGATGATCCATTTCCAGATAGAAATGAAGTAAAAATAGTTTTACAGCCCCCTATAAACGCCTGCCAAGATCTTACAGACGAAGACTCTGGTGACGAAGACATGATGAACGTAGATAATTTACCTGGTACCCAATTGCAAGCAGAGGCCGAAATTGCTGCCTTAGATGAATTATACGAAGAACTTGAAGAAGATGATCTACCCCTGGATGCATTACAAGTGGCAATGAAAAAAAAATATGTCTGGAATCAAGAAGATTTACCACCAGAAGAATTTCATTGGCCAACTATCCATGATGTGAAACCAAACTTTTCCCCAATGAAATTGTTCTCACAATTTTTTGACGAATCTGCATTTGATATGTTTGTCACATATTCAAATATGTATGCTGCAAAGAAGAATAAAGTTGCTAATATAACTGCATCAGAAATGAAGGCGTTTTTCGGAGTTTTGCTCCTGAGTGGTTACATCCAACTTCCACGCCGCCGCATGTTCTGGGAAAACAGTAGGGATACCCAAAATGAAATTGTTTCAAACGCCATGGCAAGAGACAGATTCCAATGTTCGAATATTATGTCAAACTTACATTGTTGTGATAATGACAATCTTTCCAATAATGATCGATTTGCTAAAGTGCGACCACTTATAAAAGTAATGAATAAGAATTTTCATAATTTATGTCCCACGTGTGAAGCACACAGTGTTGATGAATCAATGGTGCCATACTTTGGAAGGCACTGGATACTGTGTATGGTTGGAACCATACCAAGGAGCAAACACCCAAATATCAAACATTTACAAACCATTTGGATTGGGGCCTTCAGTTGTATTGCAGTACTCTGACGATTTATATAACATTCAAGCTTTACCATATCATTTATTTTTTGATAATTTCTTTACGACAGTGCCTCTTTTAGAAGCACACAGTGTTGATGAATCAATGGTGCCATACTTTGGAAGGCACGATTGCAAACAGTTTATCAAGGGGAAACCCATTCGCTATGGGTTTAAGTTTTGGATGGGAACTATATCAAGTGCTACATGCAATGGATATTGTGTATGGTTGGAACCATACCAAGGAGCAAACACCCAAATATCAAACATTTACAAACCATTTGGATTGGGGCCTTCAGTTATATTGCAGTACTCTGACGTTTTATATAACATTCAAGCTTTACCATATCATTTATTTTTTGATAATTTCTTTACGACAGTGCCTCTTTTAGAAGAACTTTTAAAGCGTAACATACCAGCCACTGGAACTCTGAGAGATAACAGATTATCTAGATGTACTCTCCAATCTAAAGATGATATGAAAAAGATGCCACGGGGAACGTATGATTATAGATCAACTGAAAATAAAGTCCTGATTGTAAAATGGAACGACAATAACATTGTCAATGTTGGTACAAACAATTTACAGGTGAGACCTATTAATCAAGTATCAAGAGTGTCCAAAAAGAAGAGGGTAATAGTGGACCAACCTCACTGTATACATTCTTATAATTCGTATATGGGTGGTGTAGATAGATGCGATGAAAACATCAGTTACTATCGAACAGCTATCAGAGGAAAATACATTCATACATGCCATAGCATTACAAAATTCTTGGCATTTACATAGACTCCAAAGTGTGGCAGTATTTGACCAATTAACTTTCCGCAGACAAGTGGCTATCACTTTACTAGAAAACTGCAGGTCATCAAAAAAGACGGGTCGGCCATCTGTTCTAGAGAACATCGAATCTCGATTTGACAATCAAGAGCATTACTTAGAAAGTCAGGAAAGTCAAATCCGATGCCGCGTATGCCACAAAAAGGTGCAAAAAAAATGTGTTTGTTGCAATGTTGCATTGCACCTGGACTATTTCGCTCTTTACCATCGTAAACAATAAGTCTATTGTATATACCTGTATTTGCCTAACGTCCTTTTTTAAGGACAGCCCTAAATTGTATATTCATTAATATTTTTTTCAATAAAAAGATTCTGTAAGGTTCAAATTATTATTTTTTTATCCTAAAACAGTAATTTCACACCAAAACAGAAAAAAAATTGATTCAGGCATAAATGGGTTAAAAAAGATTTTACTGTAGTAATTATGACAGTTTCTGCTCGATTTGAGTCGAAGATAGATTATAAATTGATTATTTGCTTGGCGCGGTTTACATGAATATCACTAGCCAGCAACTTACCATTATCATTTTTGGCCTCAATAAGACAGTAGTATATATAAAGTTATGGTAAAGTTAAAATACCAAGTTTGGGAAAGACATTTTTGATATCTTTCCTGTAAGGTTTCTTTGACAAAATACTGATTACACGCCTTTGGAGACCAAAAAGTCGTGAAGTGTGTGGCGAGTGACCCCAGCTTGTTAGTGCATATGTCAGCTGTGACTCTATTAATGAAAAATAGGTCGTCCGCAACACTTCCCCTGGCAGCAGCCTTACTAAACTTCTAAATAAGAATATGATGCTCCTAGAGATCTTTGACGAGATATAGTTTATGTGGCCCTCCCAATTTAAGGTCGAGTACTATGCCCAAAAACTTGACCGAAGTGTTAAAATTACTAGCAGTTGCTCGGTGCGTAAAAAGAACTTTACTGGTCTCACTAATGTTAACACTGAGTTGATTTATGCAAAACCACTTATATATAGCACTTTGTGTTTCCTCTAATGCACTATGCTAGCAATAACTGCTATAGTTACCATGGCAATGCATCATGAAATAACTACCTTTGTTGATCCACTCTCATTTAACATCGAGAGGGATATTTACTCACATTCATCCAATCATTCCTGATATAACATTCTCGCGAGAAAATTTATATGCAGCAACTGCTGCTCTTGCTGATCTATTGGCAAACCAAGGTATTAATATCTCGGCTGGTCTTTGGACTTGAATTTCTCCAAATAATGTGACAGCGCCACATATAACTTGTTCTGGAGTAAGATCTCTATTTGTTGTCCAAGATTCAGCATCACCTTGAATCATAGGTGGAATAGCATGGAAATAGCTTTGGTTTTGTTCATTGAATTCAACAAACGTCCAGATTCTAGGTGACTGGGCATTGATCTCTGTAGTTATTAATTGTCCAGCGTTACCTTTGGTGTCATAAATTATAGATCCGATTAGCTTGGGTAATTTTCTTCCAACGCGTGCGAGATATGCTTCGACTCGCAAGAAATCTAACCTGATATGCTCGATGTCAAAGTCTGGGGGCATTACATCATCTCGATTAACGAGAATGGGATTCGTTTCATCCTCAAACTCACAGCCTGGAATCGAATTTAAATTGACATATCTTTGTCTTTCCTCCAATGGTGTATTTGGATCAGACAGCATTACTACTAATTCACGAAAATTAGTAATGGTATAGTTCACAGGCGAGATTTGTCTTAGAATAGATGGATAGTATTTATTATTGAGTATTGAGAAGCGACCCATACAATTAATAATTCCACCAACTGGTGTTAAGGCCTTGGGATTAATTTTTACATATTCTCTAATATCCGTAGTCAGAATCGTGGAATATGTATTAGCTAATGGCTCACTGAAACCAATGTCTCCACCTAACATTATAGTATCATATTTAGCTGCAAATTGCAGCAAACTCACACGGTATAAAGAATGGATGGGAACATCTACTTCCGGCATTTGGAAACCGATACGATTAATACACTCAAACAAGGTTAAACCTAAACCGCGAACAGTAACACTTAGTCGAATTTCTTGTTGTTGTGGTTCTACATGCTCAGTCTTTAGAGCGTCACTTAAACTTGAAAATTCCGAAAATAAACTAACTCTTAGTTGTTCAAAGTTTTGGGTATTGAAATCACTAATAACCTTAGTATTAACCTTTTGTTTCCATTGTTGACTTCTGTTTCTTTGCTTGGCTTGCCAGGAAGTCTTTGGCTCAGCAGGCTTGGTTGTAGAGGTGGAAGCCTCATTCTCTATCTCTTCTATATGAACTGAAGCTTCAACTTGAGGTCTAAAACCTCCTCTATCTCCGCCGTCTCTGCCACGGTAGCCTCCCCTATTAGACATTTAGTATAATTAAGATATAGTTATATCTCGATGGGTAAAGATCATAATCCTTAAAATCCCAATATATATATATATAAGTTTAATAAAGTTTAATGGGAACTCAGCAAGGGCATCAAAAGTCGAATCTTTTTAGCTATACCAATATATTTCGACAGTACATTGCTGTCTTCCTCAGGGTCTAAAAACAAAATACAAAAACTATGTAACAAAGCACACTTTCAGATTTCAAACCACTTACAGCTATTGATCAGTAAGTAAACTAAGCATAAAAAACATTAAGAGTATAAATTATTTAACATAAGGCTGCAACGACTAAAACAAAACTTGGAAAACTATATGTCACGGTCACGAGAATTAAGAGAACAAAAGTACAGGTTAAAAACTTATTCTTCTTCTTCTCTTTTAAATATGTCCTCGGTTGCGGTGACCATCTAGACATAATACCTATTTGTTCTAAATTGGGCCTGATATCAACAGATCTTGGACGAGCCAATACCCAATTATTATTTTCTTCTTCTTCTTTTTTTTTTTTAACAATTTTGGTTAAATCAGGAGATTGGATCAATTAACATCAGACAACACAAACATAGGGGTTGATTAGGATATAAATTTAGGAGACTGTTAGTTCTTCTGAAATTCTCGTTATCTGAGATATCTGCACCTAAAGTTTAATATTTGGAGATGTCAAGAAATGAATAAGAGTTTTTATTAGGTTTGGGTCATTTTTTTATATAATTTCGTAAATATTAATTGGGATATTTATTGGATCTAACTTAGATAAATCGGAATATAGCCTAATACAATTTAATTTTTATTTGGACATGCAAAGAAAATGTGAGATTATTGCCTTTCTCCGCACATATGTATAATTGATTGTTGGTGATTTAAAATATATTATAACCTTTAATATTGAATTTATAGGTTGGTTTCGGAAAATGTTTCCGACAACAAAGATTATTGTCCGAAACTCCCCCGAAACTTTAATTAGAGTGATTTTGGGAGTTATTAGGATGTGTAGGGTTCTGGACCGTATGTGTCCATAGCCCCACTGTTTGAACCATCTTCGATATTATTAATTTTATCATATATCATTCCCATAAGACTTTTATATAATTCAATTTCGTTCTTATATATATTTTCAACTGATGTATTTTCTGTATTATTCATCAATAATTTGGAGGGCTTGTAATGAGAGTGAGGGTCTGTTTGAATGAGTTGAGATTGATGCAAGGTCTTGTCATACCCTGGATCAATAGTTTGAGGAAGTTTTCGTCTTTTTGTTATACTCACATAAGATGACGTAGAAGGATTACTGTTTATCAGATTCCTTCTATCTTGTACATTAATGAGGATTGGATTTTCTGGGTTCCTTGTATTACTAGGAAGAGCTGGAAATAATTGGGGTTGTTGGTTTGGGCCGCTATATTATTTTCTAATTTGTTTTACCGCTTCAAAATAAGAGATATTTTCTAAAGCAATTAAATTATTTATTTGTTTTTGTCTGATATATTCTGGGCAACTTCTGTCTGTTGAAGCATGACTTTCATTACAGTAGATGCATTTCAAACTGTTTTTATTGGAACAAAGGGTTTCGTCGTGATTAAGACCGCAATTTCTACATCTTTTACTACCATTACAATTACCGTTAATGTGACCATACCTAAGACAATTATAGCATTGTATTACCGGGGGAACATACAAAGATATCTGTCTTCTAAAACCCCAAATCGCTATTGATTCTGGTAAAATTTTACCCTGGAAAGTAATCAACCATGATCTGGATGGCACATATTCCACTTTTTCCCCTTGTTTTACTCGCCTTTTAAACTGTTTGGCATCTAAAATTGTTATTTTAGAGTCTGCTTTTACTATATCTTCTTTAGTGATAGCTGATCCTATATCTTTTATTACTCCCCTGCACGATACTAAATTAGTAGGAATGTATATGTTGTAATTACTTTGATCCAAAAATCCGGACTCTACAAAGGAATTAGCTGCCAAGCCAGAATTAAATTCAATTCATATTCTTTTTTTTCCTTTTTTTGTTATACATTTTATATGTTTAATTTTATTATTAAAGAGTTTTTTTCCTAGATCCATAGGATGTAGGTTACCTAAATTTTTATCTGAGATTGATTCTACTATAACAAGGAATGGACCTGTATCGTTATTTGTGAATTTATGTCTGATTTTATCTTTATTAGTTACATTGGATTTATTTGCCATATTTTTTTTCTTATTGATTCTATCGTCTGAGATAAATTAGCAGCTTCTGTACATAATTCTTCATCTGAAGACTGATTTTTCAAGAGTGATTAAACTTCTTTATTTAATAGGGATAAATCAGAGATAGAAAAGTAACAATTTTCTACATCTTCCGAATTAAAAATTACTTCACATGTTCTTTGCGATTTAGGAGTCAATTGAGATATGAGCAAGGGGGACAAAGGGGTCCCCCCCGAGTCACTATCCATTAAAATGCCCAACTATTCAGAAATTATTCTTTCCCCATATATTTTAATATAAGAAAGAGAGAAAAAAAAATACCTCGTGTTAGCGAGAATTAGAAGAGTGGATTAACAAAAGGAATGGACTTACCACCCAAAAACAATTACTTCACAAAACTCACAATGGTTAGTAGTTAAGGAAATGACGTTTTTATTCTAATATATAGATTTTTTAAATTTAAATTTCGAAATTTTAACGGTATCGACCTTCAGTCTATGACAGTTAACCTCCGAATCCCCGGTTAAAAACTTATGTCAGAGTAACTGACATTTCTATGGTCTTACACAGCGCCTGGACTAGTCATAGAACATAACATTCTCACTCACGACCACTTCTTTTTATTGTCACATTCGAGTATGTTACAATAGATATTACTCAGTTGTCTGATATCTCCTTGTTCATTAATGGCAGCCGAACTATATTTACTGATATAACACATCTCCACAAACTTCCTATTCTTTCGTTTCTTTTCTTTATCTAGAATTTGGATGTTATCAAAATCTACACTGTGTCCCAATGTTCTAATGTGTTTTGCTAAAGCACATTTATCCGGGTGTAATCTTGCATCACTCTTATGCAACTCAAAAAAAGAGTTACACAGCATAAGAGTGATGCAAGATCGGCATCTCAACTCGAATGATGTTGAAATGACACTAAAATATATTAATACCAAGAAGCAATTAACCGATATATTAAACAAGGCTTAGAGTAAAAATATATTTGAGAATATACATGAGGACTAAATTAGAAATATAAGCATTGAGAAGGAAAGGAAACACACGTGTTTCATTCCTCCCTGAAGTATGTGTCAGGGAGGCGGGCAGCGTTTGTGATTAACTCCTTCTGCCAAATCAGAGGATACACTTGTATGTACAAGTGCATTAAGGATAGGTGAGACGGGATATTCATGGAACATAGGAAGTGTGGGTAGGGTCCAGAGGATTAATACTGGCCCAGCATTCGCCTTATAAGTTTGCAAGCAGTGACTTATATTACCATGAGGAAACCTCTGAAAAAAACACATGGCAGACCAGTCGGCCCCGGGGTTTGAACCCGAGACCTCCCAAATATACTAGCCAGCGTACGCTAAGTACTCGACTAACTAGCTTGGTAAAGCATTGAGAATGAAACACTTACATTTATAATAACAGTAAAGTAATATTCGACACTGGTAGGGGGCGTACTGCTTATCTACGTAGATAAGCGATACCAATTAATTTATTCGTCCTCTCCTTTATTTGATTATTGTTTTTCATGTTCAATGATAAAAACTCAGTGTAAATTTCAACTTGATATAGGTGGGTTATCTACTGTTGAACAGAGATAATATTGTCCTCAATCGAAACACAATAAACCTTTGGAAAATACACAAATTACGAAGCTAAACGTTCGAAAACTCAAAATGAAATGAAACCGTTAATGGCCCATAGAGTAGTACCGCTACCACGATACAATGAAGAGGACAAAAAATAGGCTATTGTTTTTGCCAACAGCTTCAAATTAACAATGAGTGTGAAAACCAATCCAAATAAAACCAAATTAGTATAAAAATAACCCAATACCTATGTGTACTGCCAAATATTATACCCCAAATGAAAAATACCTACAAAATGATGTATATATCTAATGATAGGACATATTGTACAACCACCAAAATAGCTTACCCTTCCAAAACAGTTTTTATCAACTCCTTTCTTTCCCTTTCTCGTGCCCTATTCTTAATGCGTCATTCCCTGCGAGATGCACTCTTTTCAGATTTGCTAAGTAGCGGTAAGGTTTTTGATGGTACAGCCTCCTTTTTTAGGGGTCTGTATTTTTTTGGCTTGTATCCAAGCAACTCGTGCTTCAGGTTTCGCTTATAATCCTCATCACAAAAATGTTTGGAGCAAATCCAAGCAGTTTTCAGGATAAATTTGTCATCTCGTTTGCAAATGTTTCCATTTAGCTTCCAATTCTTTGTCTTTTGGGAAGCTGAAGAACTTCGTATCAGGCGAAAATCCTTTCGTCTGATTGTCGACACCACATCCAAAGACAGCACACCTCATTTTACTGAATTTATTCACTAGAAAATGCATTGGAAAATGAAAAAACGTGCAGTGCCGGATGCTCCCGTGTTTCATTTTCCGTTCGTCGTGCGCATGACGTCACTCAAGACATTTGTATTGCTGAGATAGCAGTTTTATATGTTTTTCTCTATTTACGCGTTTATTTAATTAGTTACAAAAAAACTGTAGAGACAAAGTATGTTCTAAATGATCTGTCCTATCCCCTAAAGACATAAAAGTTTTGAACTTTGTGATACTTATCACTCAAAACTCTTATTTTTTACTGTGAAATTTCTCTTCGAAGTATTAAAACGCGATTTTCATTAAAACGGTGCAAGATAGAGTAAACTGGGAAAGGAACTAATTTGTAGAGCACAAAATTTACTACAACACTAGTCTAGGAGACAGAAGTAATAGTACTATACTATTTACATTCAATCAGGGTTGGCATTTTCAGTAGAATTCTACTAAATTTAGTAGTTTTCGATTCCATTTAGTAGCCTAGTATTCTCAATGAAAATCTAGTATTCTCAACCAATATGCGTCATTCATGTTATTGGAATATGAGGGTGATGGTGAGGTAATGGAACTTTACAACGTAAACAAACAGTTCAACCACAGTACGATTTATTTTTGATTTGAATAATTCCATGTTGTGTTTGTATATTTATTAAAATAAAATTATTATATCAGCTTTTTGAATTTCCCGCACTTTGTCTCGTCCCAGATATTCATTATAGAACAATTACCCGTGTGTGGATATATTTTGTATAGTCGAATTTTTGAATAAACCAACTAGTTATATAACTTTCATTCGAATTTCCCGCGTTTTGTCGGTAAATAAGGAATTTAGTATTGTAGCTTCAAATTTAGTAGCCAACCAAGTCATTTTTAGTACACCTGGCAACGTAGGCCAGCACAACCCTGCATTCAATCCCATCACCGAACTATAACCTAGATTTTGATCAGTACCAGTATTGTTATCGTTCATGCCATCACCAATATTTAGTTGCAGGAATTTCTTTTTTCCTAGTAAATTCCATAAAGATTAATAAATCACTATGTGTGTAAAGTTAGTAGACTAACGTTTCTGAGGAATCTAGAATTTCTTTAACTAGCTGAGCTCTTTCCCTATATTTGTACACCAGTTATTTCTTCTCCCCGGACTTTGATGGTTCTGAAACGGAAGCAGCTGGGGACTCGTACAAATTTTGGGAAGGAACGGAATCGACCTTTAGTCCTCGATAATTTGTAGGAGTGTAATTTAAAAGGGTGTGTTTCAAATTCACTTTATAATCACTCTCACAAAAGTGCTTCGAACAAACAACAGCATATTTAAGATTTACCTCGTCGTTTCTCTTGGTTAGATTCCGTAAAACAGGGTCTTTTGGAAAACTAAAAAATTTTACATCTTGGCACAGATTATTTTTCGAAGCCTTCTGCGAATTGTACCCAAACCCAAGCAAAGAACATCGCATTTTAAAAAGTTTTTATCGTACATAAACGTCCACAAAATACACCAAAAAGGTCTTTAAACTTATCAGAGTTCACTAAAAATCATCAAAAACAGTAGAAGTTTGGGAAATAACATAAGTAAACAACCATTTTAGGTATTCAGTGACTTCACGCGTCTTATTTTATTAACGACCCCGCCCACTCATGCGGGTTCAGCGGGTTAACCGCCCACTCATGCGCAACATCTTATCTTCGGCGTGTTCATATCGTGTGAAGAGTACAGATATATTGTTACGAAAATGTCTAAAGCCGACTCTGTGTGCTCTGGAATATTAGTAACGAACATCTAAATATTGAAGAAGGAAAAACAGTGGCTACATTGGAACCAGTGTCGTGGATAGCTCGATGTGAGGAACCAGCTGATATACAGGAAACTAAGAAAAAGTATGTTGATTTCACTAAATTGGAGACTTCATGGAAACATTTGTCATCAAAACAGATAAAATTGGCACGAAAATTTATCCACGAAGAAAGCGACCTATACGACTAGCTCCTCGAAGGCTTCCATTAGCTAAACAATCAGAAGTAGATGAATTAATCGAATCCATGAAGGAGAAGAGAGTCATAGAAGAGTCATCAAGTCCATGGTCAGCACCTGTTGTTCTAGTTAAGAAGAAGGATGGAACAACAAGATCTTGTGTCGATTATCGGAAACTACCTATTATCGGAGATTTGTAGATAAGTTTGCTGATATAGCTAAACCATAACATAAACTGACTGAAAATAAAGCAACCTTCAACTGGACAAGAGAGTGAGGCAGCATTTCGACAACTTAAAGCTGCACTTTGCTCAAGTCCTATTTTGTCGTATCCACAGACTACCGGACTATTTATTCTAGATACGGATGCTAGCACTATGGGCATTGGGTCTGTTTTGTCACAAGTACAAGGAGGCGAAGAAAGAGTAATCGAATATTTCAGCAAAACTTTCAACAAATCAGAAAGAAACTATTGCGTTACTCGAAAGGAATTGTTAGCTCTGATAAAATCCATAGAGCATTTTCACAAGTACCTTTATGGAAGAAGATTTTTGGTTCGGACTGACCATGCAGCACTCAAATGGTTATTGCAGATGAAGATTCCAGAGGGCCAAATCGCAAGATGGATAGAAAGACTGCAACAATATGACTGCAAAGTAGAACATCGATGAGGAAAAATCCATAATAATGCTGATGCTTTATCCAGAGGACCATGTAAGGAAGAATGTCGCCACTGCAAGAAAATTGAAATGAAAGAAGGAATAATCGATTTAAGGAGAACTACCATCGATTTGAAACAGGGATGGACGACAGAAGAATTAATTGAGGCACAGGAACAAGATCCTGAAATAAAGCATCTCAGAGAATGGAAAAGACTCGACCGTAGACCCAGCTGGAAAGATATTTCAACAATGAGCGCTAAAACGAAGGCACTGTGGGCGCAATGGGATTACTTAATTCTTGAAAATGGGTTACTCAAGAGGAAGTGGGAAAGTCCGGATGGTTAAGAAATCAAAACCCTCTTAGTGGTACCAACCAGCAAAGTGCAAGAACTTCTACAGGAAATCCACGGTGGAAGCTCAGGGGCCCATTTTGGCGTGAATAAGACAATTGCAAGGATGAGGGAAAGATTTTATTGGGTCTACTGCCGTAGAAGCTTGGTGCAGAAAATGTCCAACATGAGCAGCCACTAAGGGACCCTCAAAGAGAACTCATGGAAAAATGGAGAAATACAACGTAGAGCTTCCATTTGAGAGAATCGCTATTGATGTTGCCGGGCCATTTCCAACTTCTAACGATGGAAATAAGTACATACTAGTTGTCATGGATTACTTCAGCAAGTGGCCTGAAGCCTATGCTGTCCGAACCAAGAGACTGAGACTGTCGCACGTGTACTGGTTGATCAGTTCATATCCCGATACGGAGTTCCACTGGAATTGCACTCAGACCAGGGACGAAACTTCGAAAGCGAAGTTTTTAGAAAGTGATGGAGATATTGAACATCCGAAAGACAAAAACCACTCCATTACATCCACAGTCTGATGGAATGGTGGAAAGATTCCATCGCACCATGGAACAATACCTGTCGAAGGTTGTGGCTGATCACCAAAAGGATTGGGACAGACATTTGCCAGTACTGTTGATGGCTTATCATGATTCCACAGGTCATACTCCAGCCAAGATACTCTTTGGTAGACAATTACGTTTGCCATGTGATTTGCTATTCGGTACTCCCGAAGATATACCAGTGGAAGTAAAGACTTATGCAGATGAATTGAGACTGCACCTAAGAAAGATCCATGAGCACGTCCGGGATAAGATAGATGCTAGTACTGACAGAATGAAGACCAGGTATGATTTGAGGGCGAACTCAGCCGGATTCAAAGAAGGAGATTTAGTATGGTTGTACAATCCCCAGCGAAAGAAAGGGTTATCACCTAAATTGAGCCAGAATTGGGAAGGAGCCTATAAAGTCACAAAGAGGATAAATTATGTTGTCTACCGAATCCAACGCACTCCTAGGACCAAGCCTAAAGTTGTACATTTAGATAGGCTAGCAAAGTATCACGGTGGAGGTGTATCAGAAGATTTTGATCGGGACGATCAAACTTAAGAGGGGGGCAGTGTTACGAAAATGTTTAAAGCCGACTCTGTGTGCTCTGGAATATTCGATGAACGTTGAAGTAACCGCCCTCTTAATTCGAACACTAGAACATTCTGGAAGCTTCTCGAAGGAATGACAAGACATATAAAAGCGACCATAGAAGAGACAGGGGACAGTTTTACAGTGAACGACCGTGTTATAAAAGAAGAGCGAAGCTTGTGTTTTGAAGTAGTGCTAGTGACAGTTATTGAAAGTGTGGTTATTGTCAGAATTACTGTTGTGTAAATAAATACTGATTTGTTTTGTTTATTAATTAAATTTAGTTAGTTATTGGAAATCATCCTAGCGAATCCGAATTCGTAACAACGTAACAATATATTAAGATTTCTATGGAAAAAACTATCAAAACATTCGTAAACAACGATTTATGTCCGACCACAGATGTGAGTAAACATGGTGCCGAACTCACAAGGTGACGCGATATCATATCTGTCTTTTTTATTTTATCGTGTACCGCTACCGATGTTAGCCTCGATGCACACGGGCGATTTCCATCGCGAAGTTTGCTGCGAACTCGTCGCGAAGTTTTTCGCGCGCTGTAGCGGACCATAGAAACAAATGGAGCAATTCACACGCAGGCGAGTTCGCAGCGACATCGCCGCGTGCACGCCTCTAGCCGTTGATGCGCGCCAGGGACTGCTAGGAGAGAGTTCCTCGCTCGGCGGATTAGCAGTACCAGTACCTGCGAAAGCATTGGGCAGTTCACACGTCTCGCCACTCGCTTGCGCCCTCGACAGTAATTCATTAGTGTTGTCACATAGTTTCCTATAGAAAGATGGATTCCACCGGTTTTGATGCCGAAATTTTCATAGAAGCTGTAAAGAACCGTCCTGTAATATGGCATATTTCATTGCCAGAATACCACGACAAAATAAAAAAGAGAAACGCGTGGGCGGAAGTATGTTCACTGATGTTCAACAGATTTGAAGACAAATCGGAAAAAGAACAGAATGATTTAGGTAAGTTTCATAGTTAACGCATTTTATTGATTAGATAATACAGTTTTACAAATAAAAAATATGCTAAATAACGAAATTTCACTTTAAATAAAGTTATCTTGCCATGGAACAGCACCAGCGTTGCTTACGAAATATTCTGCCAATAAATTTCTTCTTTGATTAAGTGTTCGTCCACCTTGTCTAGTTGTGTTGGTGCTATCAAAGTCACACAAGCCGTTGATAACGAGCGTGTCTGCATACTTGTAACCATCTCTTGCTCTTACATAATTGTGCAGAAGGCAACAACATTTTATTATACTAATTACTAAATCAAGTTTTACATCCATAGCTCTGTAAAATATCCTCCATTTATTCGAGAGGATGCCCAAGGAACACTCCACGTACCTACGAGCCCTGCATGAACGGTAGTTAAATATTCGTTTGTTGTAATGTAGAAATTTTCCTGTATAAGGTCTCATTACAAAATCAGATAAAGAAAACGCTTCATCCCCAACAAATGTATAGGGCATCATAGTTGCAGTTGTTCCCGGTAGAAGTTGTGGTCTTGGTAGGTTTGCTTGGGCCTTTTCTAACATGCTGTACAACTTTGAGTCTCAAAAATCGTACTATCTGATTCTCTTCCACATGAACCTACTCCAATATAGTTAAACATATAGTTGGCATCGGCAACTACGAAGAGAACAACAGAATGAAATTTTTTGTAGTTGAAGTACTGCGAGCCGCTAAAATCTGGTTGGACGATCCTTACATGTTTTCCATCTAAGGCACCCAAACAATAGGGGAAGTTTGCACGTTCAAAAAACATTTCAGCCTTTTCCAGCCACCCTTCAGCACCCTTCATCTCCTGACGGAGATTAGTCAAAATAGCAGAGCAGACTCTTCTTATTATTTTCGTTACGGTTGAATGTCCCAGTCTGTACTGATAATGTAACTCAATCATACTGCATCCACTTCCCAAATACCATAAAATACATCCTAACAAGAGTGTTTCTTCTACAGGTACTAAACTTATGAAAAAATGGAAGGATATGCGAGACACTTTTGTGAAAAACATGAAAAAGAAAACCTTATCGGGACAAGGAGCTAGCAACAGAACATATATTTATGCAAGACAGATGGAATTTTTGTTGCATTGTGGTATTTCTTCTGCAACAACATCAAGTGTTGATGAATATACGGAGACACAAATTTATGAAGATGCAGATGATCTAGAGGAAGAAAGAAACGCTGTAGCATCAGCAGAGCCGCGTGCAGGGCCATCGACTCGTGACAGTCCACAACATTCAGCTATGCCTGACGCAACAGCTGCAAAAAAGGTTGTACCAAAGAGAACGCACATTGCTACTGAATTTTCAAGGATTCCAGCAGCAAAACTTCGTGTAATAGTAGAAGAAAATTTATTAAAATTTATGAATTCTTCTCCTGCACAGACATTAGTGCAACCGACAGATGACGACAAAAGTTTTTTCGAGTCGTTGCTGCCGATCGTAAAAACCCTGCCTATTGATACCAAACTGGAATTCAGATGCATTGCTATGAACAAACTGAAAGAATTGCGAACTTCAGTTTATGATGCTCAAAATGAACCTTTCACTAACGGATTGATGCCAAGCAAGCAACACAATACGTTAGTGCCTCCACAGAAAACACATGCACCCTCACATACTGCTCATCTCAACCAACCATTATTTTTATCCAATCTAAATCTGCAACAGCACACCATGCACCATTCTCCACAGATCCTACAGCAACAGTACTATTTCACCAACCTGTCCCCAGTAAATCAGGAAAGTCATATGGGTCAATCTTATCCATGGGGGTCGCCACCATCAAACAGCAACTCCCAAAATTTGTCATACACCTCGACCATCGACAGGAATAACATCGAATAAAAATTAAGACGAGGATTGGGATACTTTTTGGCAATGTTTTAGAAAGCCCCTATGATTATTATTCGAATAAGTTCTTTTCACTTTGTTTATTGTTTTGTTCGATTATATAAACTACTAGATTACCTTTACTTTTGTAATTTTTAAATTAAACAATTATGTTTATGAATAGAAATTGAATAAACTGTTCATAAATAAACGAATTACTTACCTTTATGTTACAGCCAACATCTCCATTGGGTTGACTGCAAGACGCATAGCTGTATTTTCTTTTCGAGTTCTTATACAAGTTATGGTAAGTTAAGTACGCTACTTCAACACATCTTGATGTATCCATGCTTGAAGCAAACAACGTATTGAAGATTCGTGGTTGTGCTCTCTCCGAGAAAAATTCGCTCGTGTGCATTGTCGGCGTGGCTCGCACGCGGCGAGAACGCTGCGTTCACGCCGCGAATCCAGTCGCCCGTGTGCATCGAGCCTTAGCCGTTCCAGCGCTACGAATTTCAGACGCCAATAGACTCAAATGTAAAGAAATTTCAAAACTCGAATACACGAACACCAACATAGATATATTAGGGAGTTTTTTAGTTTCTATTCAAAGTCAACGTAATTAGCGTAAACCGCTATGTTGAGTTTGCGCAGAACAGAAAACGTTATTAACGGGTTGAAGATCCAAAAAGAAATTTTGAATTCAAATTTATTGCGAACGTCAAATAAGTATAACCTCTCTTGAGTTTTTGAATTATTTTTTGTCGGGTGATTTTTCCAATTTTCATTCACCTATTATTCGCGTTATTTGGATAAATTATCATGGAAGATGTAATAAACTATATAGCGATCAGGCGCGGGGGAATGGATCATAATTTAATAAGAGGTATAATCTTACATAACATCTTTGAAGAGGAACAAGAACTGTCAATCTCAAAACATCAGATCGCAGACTCGATTTATGGATGCCACATCGTAAGAAATAACTTTTTGTGTAAATTTTTAATACAAAGGAAGAGGTTTGAAACAAATTAGCACGACAGCACATATGATATTAGTCACTTATCATAGTTTAAATAGTTCATTCTTATTTAGTTTGCAACAATTTATCTCAAGCGCCTTTAAACTTGACAACACAACGGACGTTTATTAAGCGAACGTTAAGGTCCCGCTGATAACGTAGTACGTTATCGGTTAATAACCGTCTCGGTAATTTCAAAGCTCCTGCGCATCCTCAGACTAACCGAAAACGTAATTTCCGTGTAAATTTAGGGCCTCAAAAACTCCCTATTCAGAAGAAAACGGAATCTAATTATGCGTGTCATCTTATTCAAGAAAACCATACCTTTAATTACAAATATAATAATATTACAGTTAGAAAATAGTCTCCACAAAACCAACTGTTGGGAACCCCTATAATCAATTAATAAATATAAAAATTCCGGTAAAGAGGTTGTTTTGTAATAATAGTACTAATAATTTATTACAAGATGAAGTTATAATGTTATGACCAAACGCGTTTACCCAATAGATTTTATTTCAACCTTTGAAAAGTTAGTTTTTTGTTTCTTTATAAAGTTATGAATATGAACTTTCACCAAGTAAATGCCAATTCAATTCATAATTTATAAAATACAAAATAATCTAATTAAAGTCAACCTAAGATGAACACAAAATATGGACTATTATGAATAAAAAATGACGAAAATGTAGTAGGTAGGTATATTTTGGAAGGAATAGATACAAGTTCTTTGAATTCGTCAGCATACTGCGATGCTTCAATTGTTGGAAGATCGGGCACCGGGTTAATCAATGTACAAATCTATCCCTATGTCCCATGTGTACTGGAAACTATAAAAAGGAAGAAGATAGGTAAAAACGACAAATTTGTTCTGATTCTGAAAGTACCAGACATTAGGGGAGACCGGGACACCTTCGGACGCCTTTTTTTAAATGAAGATAACTCAAAACATACTTATATGAGATTTTTAAAAAGTAAAAAGTTGAGCAGATACTTTGGACTTTTTTTTATAAAATAAAATATTTTTTATATTCAAACGTCCAATAATAACGTCATTTCTTGATTGACAGGATCATCGAAAAGTTCTATTTCTCCGCCAAAGAGGAGAAGTGTTGCTATGCAACACTTTTCCGGCCGGCGGCAGGAAAAGTGTTACTATGCAAAAGATGAATAGACCTTTTCATCATCTGTCATGCGCAAGCGCAGCAGCCATGTTGAAAGGGCGGTAGTTTAAAAGTTTCGTACTGTTTTGTACCAAATGCATTGGAAAGCAATATTTTCTCCATAGTAAATTGATTATTGGAACAAATTATTGATGGAGCTGTACTTGTTCACAATTAAAATGAAGCATGGAACTGTGAACAATCAAAAACGTGGATGAAGTATCATGGGCGTTCGCAAAAGAGCAAAAAAACACTATATTATTGTGGGGTTATATATCAATCCAATCGTAGTATCTGAGTAAAATGAAGTTTCTTTATTAGGTATTAAGTAAATATCTCCCAATTAACTAGGATTATATCTTATTAGCACATGTATTGGCTTTAAATGACTTATATCGATACCACTCTTACATATACATACTCCATAACAACACTGTTTTTTTATTCGTTTCCGTACAAATAAGATAATTATAGTGGACTTACAGCATGTATTTTTAAATTAAGATACCTATTGTTTTATTTTGTGGTTAGTTTTTCTTAACGGATGTTATTTATTTCACATTTGTTGATTTTAATCATTACAATGGTATTTTACCATGCTTGTTTACATAAAACAGTACGAAAAAGATGGCGGATACTAACGCATGCGCACAAAAATTATAAGTGATGAAAAGGTCTATTCGTAACCATGAACAAAAAATTCTCCAATTCAAACGTCATTTTCACTTTCAACCACTTCTCACCAGGTTGCGAATTATAACTATCAATTATTTTACTTTATTATATCTGTCAGAATCAATTTTGCGTGGCAACCGTAACTAGGCAAATGTTCCATAATTCATAACGATCGTAAGTGGATAGAGTTATGTGCGTAAATGTGAATCAATCCAAAAATGGATATTCAGATTTTTTTGAATTTCAAAACGTTTGAAAATAAAATAACATATTTCATTCGGAGTAGAAGTGACTTTTCATGACACGCTTTCAATTACCGGCCTCACTGCGTTCGGCGGGTAAGCTCAAGCTCGCCATGAAAAGTGACACTTCTCCTCCTTATGAAATAATATACTATTTGCTGCATTATAAGGCCTGTGTTGTGTAAAAAGTGAAATTTCTAAAAACTGGTCCGGATATAACGTGGGGTAGGTTCGGACAAAGCGGATTCGCACTTGAAAACTGATATTTTATTGTTTACATAAAAAAATAACACCATTTTCTTATTGTTTTGGCCATACTTTAAAGGTGTGACTCCTCGAAAGAGTACTTACTCGTTTTAGGAGTCATGTGCAAAGCGAAACAACTTCATTGAAATTCTTCAAAAAAATTCACAAAGATTTCTCAAGTATTTTCATTGAAAAAGTACAAAAATAGATAAATGATATTACTGCATATTGAAGTTAAAAAAATTGATATCAAATTTCAAGATTCTTGATACTGGTGGAATAGTATTTCCAGATGCTGAAATTAGACCACACATCGTTACTAACGAGCCTCTTTCTCCAGAAACGCACTTTCCAACACCTTTTGAACCAGTTTCGGCTATAACTTTTAGAGCCTGAAGTACATTAGTAATTCCAGTTTCATCTGCATTTCAAATTCAATGTGGCGGAAATTTATACTTTCCTTGAACTTGTAAATAATTATCGAAAAACTGCATTACATTTGCTTTATTAAAGGATGAAGTTCTTGCAAAACTGGCATTTTCTGGCTTCCGATAGGAAAAGCGAGGGTGACGCTTCGTAAAAACACTATCTAAGTATCTACTGATCATCATAAACCTGCAAAAAGCATTTAATTTGAAGTCGTGCTGCCCGATATTCCGAGTGTCCGTAGCTGCCCCGAGTCCCGAGCTGCATGAGTCCCCTGCCTGATGAAGTGAGAGAGAATGAGAAATTGTTTGAAGGTTGAAGGAAACCATGGAAACCAAACCTGAATACTTCCTGTCAGATTTGACATTCGTAGAGGGTGGATCTCAGAAACTGTCATTTTGATTTATAAATGCTTTGTTTTGATGATAATTTAAAACGAAAGATCAACGGTTAACGAAAATGTGATAGGTGTAACGTGTAACATAATGTCATCGCTGAGATCAATTTATGATATACACAGTTCATTATTATCTTCCTGTTGATTTGATATCTCAGTTTATTGCTCAAAAATGTCTGATAATATTATATTAGAGGGTAAGTCAACTAGAATTGCCTTTTTTTTATCTTAATTTTAATCTAATGATTGTCTTTAGGTAATTTAGATATGCTACATAGCCTCTATGACTTCAAAGCCACATATCCTAAAACACTGAGCTTTAGACATAATGAATATTTCATTTTGAATCAAACAAATTTGAAAAAAAAGAATTGGTGGGAAGTAATCAATGAAAAAGGCGAAACAGGTTACATTCCTTCTAATTATGTCGAAACTGTGACTGTGAATCCTGCATTCTGCTTGCATTTCGTAGAAAATTGCCTAGATGTTTTGAAAAAAAATAATGAATCCATCAATTCTACAGCAGATATTAAGGAGACTAAGAAAAAACTTAAAGAAATGAAAATGCAAATCGAACAACTTCCTGAAATTCAAAATAATACTATTGGTGCTGAAGGAGATATTCCACCCTTGCTTTTTCAAAATTCAGATGGTCAGTTAGAAATGAATTCAGCATCTAAATGTAGTGTAGATATATGTGGTAAGGTAGATGTAGTGGACGAATCTGTGAAACCTTTGATGAGGCGAATGTCTATCAACGAAATCAGTAAAAAGTCTTTAGAAAACTTAAATGAGAATTTTTCTACACAACGAAGAAAATCATTAACCAATAACAGTTACAGTATTTCACCTGCTATCACTCATCACTCTGTATATGAATTAGTTGAAAATGTAAGAATAAACACCCAGCTGTCCCACGAGATGTCCAAGATAGCAGTAGGTATATATATTTTTTCAAAAATATTTTACGATTATAAAAAATTTAAAATCCATTTAATTTTAAATATATTAGAAAATACTATTTTTCATTTCAGGTACTGTAATTCAAGGTTTACATGAACTTTTACCTGCTTCTATTTTTCCTTATCTTAGTACTATTCAGTCACATCTACAGACATCACTTGTTGTTGATGATGTACAAATTGACCAAACTCATGACGCAAGTCGGTTGAAGATAATATTTAATGAGTTGACTTCTTGCAAAGAAGACTCTCAACAGAGAAGTTGGATGTTGCATGAAGATGAGAGTATAATTAAGGAATATATTACTGAACTTATTTCTATATTGGTGAGTCAAATAATCCATGAAACTATGTATTATGGAAACTCCTGCTACAAATGTTATATAGGTAGGAAGTAATAATCTTGCACACTATTGAGTAGGATTTTTCATCAACCAGTTCATGAAAAATATACTAGTTCAAAATAGTCAAATTCATATACCACATAAGTAAAGTGAACAAGGAAAATTCTTCAATAAATTAAAATTATCAGTCTTCCAAGGGAGCTGGTTGTATGTATGTATTGATATTGATACATATAATATATGTATATAACCAACTCCCTTGGAAGATTGTTTGATAATTTTAAATTATTGAAAAATTTTCCTTGTTCGCTTGTAGTATATGAAATTGACTATGGTCAACTAGTATATTTTTCATGAATTGATTGTTGACTAACAGGTATTTACACTAAGTTAGTACACTCTGGAATCACATACGCCACTGTTGAAGAGTAGACATCTTCATAACAGGAAATATTTATTCTCTCAAAGGAATTATGCATTTCTGGTCTTGACAGTGTGTTGGTTCCAAATATTTTTGACGGAGGGTGCTATGGGTTGTTATCCATATAGTAGTCCGTCCGCGATTTGTATTGGGGAACAATAAGAAATATGTCATTTCACTCGGAGTCAAGTAAGCTTTACTGAAGAAATCTAATAAGATTGAAATAGCTGTCTGCAGATCTTGAGTTGAGGACTGAGTTGACATTTTTCATAATTCATTGTTACATTATGAATGAATGCAGATATCGCGTCAAGGAATACATAAAACCAGTTCCCTTATAAGATTGTTTGATAATTTTAAGTTATTCAAGAATTTTCCTTGTTCACTTTAGGATTTTTCATCCCTATACCCGATAATTTTATTGCAGTATATTTACAAATCTTACCAAAATGTTGTATTTTACATTTACACCACTTCAGGGTCTCCCACAGGGTTCACCACTCTAACCATTGCTATAGAATTTATACTGCCACGACATGTACAACCATAACAACGAAAGAGAACATCAAATAAATGAACAAGCATATATACTACAATTCGCTGATGACACGACTTTAATTGCACATGATAACACAATAAACAAAAGTATGAAGAAACTACAAGAACAGATGTCACTGTAGCATGGATGAGACGTTGGAGAATTCAGCCAAACCCAAATAAATCCAAGTTGATAATTTTCAATCAAAAAATCAAGGCAAACTCTAAAAAGATCAGATTGGGAAATAACACGGTGATTCCTACAAGTATGTGTAGGTACCTGGGCATACAAATAGATAACAAACTTAAATTCAAAACACACATAAAAACAGAAAAAAGCAATTATCGCTAGAGCAGAACACTTTAGATCTCTCGCCTACAAAAACCTAGGAATCAGTTACAAGACAGGAAGCACAATATATAAGATGATATGCAGGCCTCTATTGGAATATGGATCTACAACATTCTTAAACACCGCAAAAACAACGTTAAAAAACATTGAAGTAGCAGAAAGATCTTGCCTAAGAAAAATCACAAAATTGAGAAACCCGAACAACCCACTTTACAATCCTTTGAACCAACTTCTATATGATACTACAGATATAGATCCAATACTGAATCGAATTAATAAACTGAGCAAAAAATTCATCTCAAATCAGAACAACAGAAATATTTCGGAACCACTGATACACCATTACTATGAAACTATAACACAAGCAAAATCACGAGCACTACCACTTTTTGAATACTTAATATCCTTGGAATAACACCTTTATAACCAATATATATGTTTTGTAAAATAGCGGAAGACTGAGGTCGATAGCCATTTGATTTATAATCAATAAAGTTTATTTCCCTCTCTCTCTGTTGTATTTTAAATATAAATTTTGTTGTTATACTTAAACAATATCAATATAATTTTGGTTGAAAAATAGTATAATATTAAATGATTTGATAAATTTTATTTTCTATTAGTCAAATGCAGACGCCAGTATCTCTAGACATGTGATATCTATTAATCACTACCATTGCATCACTACTTTGATCCAGTATTATCAAATGGAGATCAGATGGTCCATAAGGCAGCTATTGCTCCAGGCATTTGGAGTACTATGCAGCCTTGATAAAACAGTGATAGATATTATGTTGAACTCAGTTCTTCCAGGAGAATTAGCAAGGTAAGAATCAAAATATTATGGAATTAATTCTCTCTGAATACATGAATTGTAGAGATATGGTTATGAATCCAAGAAACATTCCAAAATTGAATTATTCATGCCTTCTTCTCACCATGATCTTTTCAATGGGACTTTCAATGCCAGTTACAAATCTGGGTAGGTGAAAATCTGGATTATTTAACTACGCTGAATTTTTAGATTTCTATGAAAATATTTTTTCATTTATTGTTTTCAGATTTACTTGGTATCCACTTTCTCAACTTTATTCTGAATAATATCGAAAATCCTCCAGATACCGATGTAGATGAACAGATTCCTGATCTATTTTTGAATTTTGTGATCTCATTCAATCTACAATTCAAAGATTATGATGAAAATCCAGTAATGCATGCTTTAACTAAGAGAAATGTTGCCAAATTTTTCACTGAGAAACTTCTACTGCTTTTAAATAGAGAAGGTAAGATATATGAACTTTCCACACCAGTTGTAATTTATTTGGTTACATTCTTTTCAGTTTTGTATTATCTCAAACTGTTTTTGAAATTAGAATCTCTTTAATAAACAATTTCTACTTGTGAACAAGCTTCCAAATTATTTCAGTAAAAATGAATGAGTTTACCTCTTATCTATGTCAAATATTTTTCTTTTAGTGCTGACGCGTTTTATTAATGTATGCTGTATTAGTTTTTAATTCTTTTTGCTTGCAGATGATCCCATTCGAATTTTTGATCATATTCCAGCTCCTCCTCACTCTCTTCTCAAGTTATTCATGGATCTTTTCAGTGGAGTGAAGACAGCTAATTTGTTTTATACGAATGATACCAAAGTTTTGATTGATATTATAGTAAGGAATATTTCCGACTTATCTCCTGATGAAGAGGTATGGAAAGTTTTTTGAGTAATATATATATATATATATATATATATATATATATATATATTATATATATCTATGATATGTCCTTCCTTAGGAACAGGCCCTGACTAGTCTGACAAGTTTTTTGTACTATCTTGTGTAAAAGCTTCAACGATGAATAAATCTATCTATCTATCATTTGTGATCGAAGAACGACTCTATTGAACTGTTTACGTTTCGTAAACTGTTCAAATGGTCTGTTATTGCTAAGAATATATATATATATATATATATATATATATATATATATATATATATATATATATATATATATATATATATACACTATTGGACAAAAGTAGAGCAACAAAGGGCTCTTATGACTTTGAATTAAAAAATTAATTTATTTTTATTGTAATCATGGGCTCATTTTAATGCAAAATTATCCTCATAACATAAGTATCATACCACAATATTTTGGACGAATTCAAACAAAATGGAGGTAGGTAAATATTTATAATTATAAAATTCGATTAATTGAAGTGCGACAAAAGTAAAGCAACAAATTGAGTCAACAGTATTTTATTTTAGATATTACGATAAAAAAACATTAAACACATTCAATCATTACAATAGCTATAGGTATCACGTTAATAGTTAATAGAATATCCATTATTATTTATTACTTGCCTACAACGTCGCGGCATTGACACAATCAATTTTTGAACAGTGTCTTCGGAAAGGTTTGTTCAAACTTCATTGATTTTATTCACCAACGATTGTTTATTTGTAAAAAATTGTTTACGAATTCCACGCTCAACTTCTTCCCACAGATTTTCAATGGGGTTGAGGTCTGGTGATTGTGCCGGCCACTGCAAAACCCGAACGCTATTTTCTTGAAACCATTCTTGAACAATTTGAGAACAGTGCTTTGGATCGTTATCCTGTTGGAAAATAAAATGCAAAGGCATTTCCCACTCTGCATAAGGCATCATTACATTTTGCATTATATCTCTATATACAAATCGATCCATAGTGGCATTAATGAAGTTTAATGGACCCACCCCATTCCATGAGAAACAACCCCATAGAAAAACACTGCCTTTACCATGTTTAACTGTGGGTGTAACGTATTTGGGATTAAACCTTGTGTTGATTGGCCGTCTTACACGCTTCATTCCATCAGAATTAAAAATTTTATAACGCGTTTCATCGCTGAATAAAACTCTTTTCCAATCGTCCACCGACCAATTTAAATGTCGGCGTGCAAACTCAAGCCTAGCCACTCTATTTGTTACCGAAATGAGCGGCTTTTTAGCTGGTCGTCTGCTAAATAACATTGCTTCAACCAACCTTCTTTGAAGTGTCCGTGGACTAACCATTATTTCGGGAATTTCAGCAATAATTCTAGATGCAGACATCAAGGGATCGTTTTGAGAAATTCTTTTAATGCGTCTATCTGTCCAAATCGTTGTTTTTCTTGGCCTTCCCAACTTCGGTAGAATCTCTAAATGTCCTCTTTCATAATAGCTTGAAATTATTTTGGATACACTGTATCTGGGTAAAATAAATCGTCTTGAAATTTTGACTTGTGATGTGCCTTCCAAGTGTGCAGTAACTACTCTCTGCTTTAATTCTTTCGAAATAGGAATACCTCTTGGCATGATTAATCCAACACATAAAAGTTAATTAAAAAAAAAATAAATATTTTACCCTTCACTTTCACTAAAACCTTTATTTTTTAGGAAAATATTGAAATGTTGCTTTACTTTTGACGCGTTACAATACTGTATTTCAAAGTTTATGTCACTTGAAATTCATTTGTTTCGATTGTTGGAAAGAGCTGTTGCCTACGAGTAATAGCAGGTTACTTTGACATTTAGACACAATATATTCAATTATGATATCTTTCATTTATATTATAAAATCGAGATTTCTTTAATTTTTCGAAAATGTTTCTTTACTTTTGTCCGATAGTGTATATATATATATATATATATATATATGTACATATATATATATATATATATATATATATATATATATATATATATATATATATATATATGTATATATATATTTATATATATATAATTATATATATAATTATATATATATTTATATATATATATATATATATATATATATATATATATATATATATATATATATATATATATATATATATATATATATATATATATATATATATATTCATATATTCATATAGAAAGAATTATAAATCGACCGTATTATACGTTGAAAGGAAATGTTATGTTAGGACGCGGTCTTGTGACAAAGAAAACTTATTCGTTTATAATCTCTATATTTCGTCAATTTATTATTGACTTCCTCAGGAGAAAATCTAGAAATGTAAAATACAAACAGTTGAAAAAACAGACGACAAAAAAAAACCAATCTACTTACAAATACACAAAATCAGTCACTAAATAAATTAACACGAACGTTCAACAACATGTTCAGAACGAGACTAATAATAGGAAACATCACAAATAAAGAACGAGTGCACATGAGACAATGATTTTTTAGATATTTAAATAAATTCTAAAATGTTACAATATATGTTACTTAACTGCCCTACATATGGTCTAAAATTGATAGAATTTTTATTTTTCTTGATGTGACACATCTCAAGGAACAATCTGCTTTCATAATTTTCCTCTATTTCTAATATTTTTACGCTTTCATAATCAAAGCAATGACCAGTGTTTTCATGATGTTCTACTACTGCACAAGAGTTTTACCTAATCGACAATCACTCTTGTGTCATGTCAATCTTCGTTTAATCCACTGTGATGTCTGTCCAACATAGCAACCACAACACACCCCACATGGGATTTCATAAATGACATTACTATGGTATTGTAAGGGTGTTTTATCTCTAATCCTAGAAAACAAATCCAAATTTTTAGCTATGTTGTATTTTGCTATTTTTATGTGTGGAAAATCTTTGAAGCAACTTATTATCTAAGGTGATAACTTTTCCACAAAAGGAAGTTATTTCAATTTTGCTTGTATGTTGTCCTCCTTAGTTGGTGCATCTAAATTGTTGTTATTATAAATCAATCTCTTGAGTATGTGCCTAAGATAACCATTCTTGAAAAATATATTGAACAGCCTTTTCAATTCTGGTTTCAGCAAGCTCTCATGGCTTATATGTGTGATTCTTTTCCTCATATTGATCACCATATTGTATTTTTGGCTACTCGGGTGATGAGAAAAATAGATTATAAATCGCCCAGAAGCAGACTCTTTCTGTTACCAATCCAATACTATTGTATTGTTTGCAGTTCTAATAAGCCTAGTATCGAAAAATGGAACACTGCGATTTGTTTCAATTTCGCCTGTGAACTGTAAGTTAATGTGGAAATCAAATCATGAAAAACATACTAGTCGACCATGGTCAATTTCATACATTACATAAAGTGAACAAGGAATTTTCCTTGTTCACTTTATGTAATGTATGAAATTGACCATGGTCGACTAGTATGTTTTTCATGATTTGATTGTTGTATTTTGCGTATTAAGCGACTAGAATATTCGGAGCGCGCTCTCGTGAGTATATCCAAAGGTTTTAAATCACTATGTTAGTGTGCCTTGGAATCATATACACCACTGTTGTAGAGTAGATATCTTCATATCAGGAGGTACGTGTTTAAGCGACGAATTTCTGCATTTTCAGTCTAAGCGGTGAATTGTTGTTTCCCAATATCTTTGGTGGGATGGCGCTCTGGATTGTTATCCAGCCAGTGTTACTGACCACGATTTGTATTGGGGAACAATTAGAAATTTGTTCATTCACTCCGAGTCAAATAAGCTGCATTGATGAGATCTAATAAGATCGAAACAGCTGTATGCAGATTTTGAGTCGGGGTGACTTGACAATTTCTATAATTCACCGTTCGATTGTGAATGCAGATTTTGCGTTGCTGAATACGTATAACCAGCTTCCTTGGAAAGTTGTTTGATAATTTTTTAAATTATTAAAGAATTTTCCTTGTTCACTTTATGTAATGTAATGTGGAAATCATTAAAAGTGTCCAATGTTACTTGGATGCTATCCGATGGTACAGCACATATGATGTCGTCCACATACTTATATAACATGGAATTTCAAAGGGTAATAAAGGAATCACCGTGTCAAGTAGATGATCTAGAACAATCTGGGCTAATATAGGACTGTTAGGAGAGCCCATAGGTGTTCCGAAAATCTGTTTATATAATTCACGATTAAAAATGAAATAATTATGTATTATCGAAGATGAAGCTGACTAACTGAATAAAATTTATTTTTGATATATTGGCACACTTTTCTATTTTGTACCATTTTAAGTCTAATATATGAATGAGGAGAGTAACCGGAGTATTGGTGAACAGCGAAATAACATCAAACGAAACCAAAACATAATCAGCAAGTAAACAGAAATTTGAAATGAGGTCAACAAAAGTAAAAGTATCCTTAACATTATAGAGTGTGTCATTCGAAACACCCGCCAAGTATTTTGAAATATTATATGTTTTAGTACCAATGGAACTAACAATAGGCCGTAATGGTATGTTAGGTTTATGTATTTTAGGTAAGCAATACAACTTGGGATAGGCAGAATTGTAAATGATGAGTTGCTTTGCATCTTCCTTTGTTATCTCAGTATTACTTTTTATTTTTGTAATCAATCTGTTATATTGTGTTTGAACACTAGTAGTAGGGTCTGTTTTTTCAACTGTTTGTATTTTATATTTCTAGATTTTCTACTGAGGAAGTCAATAATAAATTGACGAAATATAGAGATTTATATATATATATATATATATATACAATATATATATATATATAATATATATATATATATATATATATATATATATATATATATATATATATATATATATATATACAGGGTGTCCCACCAGGAACTGCATCGATGGATATATGGAAAACTAAACATAGGAAATATCTGAAAATTTGGCTGTGTACTAATGTCGATGGGGGACATCCGGCTAAAATATTTTCAAGGTGATGGCACTTCCGGTTATACCGGAAGTAGGTATCAGCTTGCTTATTTCAAATGGGACACCCTGTATATTATTACATTTTTGGATTCTTCACAAAATTCTAGATAGATTTTATAAATAATGTCCTATACCTATCTTCAACTGTTTCGGAAATATTTGAATTTATTTGTCAAAAATTACGTATGCAGATCGAGTAATAATCATACTTTTCTTAAAAAAAAACGGTATTACTGCCCAATAAAGATAAATTTCCTAATAGAGGTGGTTCTGTTTTAGCATAAGATGAATAGTATTTTGACATTTAATATACAGGGTGCTCAGGAAAGTATTACAAAAATGGATGTTGAAAAACTACAAAAAGTCCATTTTTTCAAATGAATACCTACAACTTTTATTATTTTATTCGATTCAGTATCAAAAATAAGGGCTACTTTGTATAAGGTCGCCTATTCCTAAATCTTATGGTTTTCGAAATATTTGCAAATTAATGGTTTTTGGTTAAAAAAAATGATTTCCTGAAATTTTGTAATAGTAGGCGTGTGATGCCATATTTGTTCTCGGCCAGGTTACCATGGAAACAAATTCCAAAGAGATGTCATTATTCGAAAAATTATTATATATAGTAACACAATCAAGCCAAGTCGTTTGAATTATACAAACGAAGATTACCTCAATTTGTTTATTATTTATGGAGAGTGTAATAAAGTGATAACAAGAACATGTGATATTTTTGCTGCTCGGTATCCGCAAAAAACCAAGCCATCACCAAATAGGTATGGTGTTGAATATGATGGAAAATATTAATATATATATATATGGAAAAGATACTTTTATTTGATGAATTCTGACAAACGTTTTTATTTCTACTATTTTACATTGACAACTGTTTTTTCCATATTGTTTGTTGACATGGTGATTCGTATATTTCTAAATAATATAAAAGGCCGTGGAACAGCAAAACTATCATTCCCAACATCCTCCCCCCTTTTATTATAGAGAAATAAAATTGGAAAAAATTGCAAAATCAATTATATACCAAAGCATAACTATGAGAAAACTAAAACGTTTTGGTATTTTACTAGTCCGTCCACTCCTTGTTACAACCTTCTCCGAAGTTTCTTGTTCTTTCCACTTGTCTTTATCTCTCGGTTTGGTTTCACTCTTCTTCTCTTCTTCGTGTTTATTTACAATCAATTGGTTTTTGTCACGTTTCTTGTTATCTGAAGAAACATATACGATGTCTCCGACTCTCAAGGTACTCGACCTTCTGTGCCCAGAATGTACCAGTTCCGCTAGATATTCCTTTTCCTTAACTACTCTGACCAATCTTTCCCACCATCCTCCCCACCAAGCAGCTGTGAGAGAATTAAAGATCCATTTAATCTGCCTAACTGAGGAATATTCGATAATTTCCTTCGGGTCAACTTTTTTAAGTAGATTATTCGTTCCTCGTGTTTGGGTCAAATTTTCATTCGTGGAAAGTTCTAAATGCCCTTCAACCCATGGGAGGTGAATCTCATATGTTCCTTCGTCATTGGTTTCGATATTTTCATTGAAGTGTTTGATGGTTTCCTCCTCTAGAGTATCTTTGTATTTCACTTCAGCTGGATCTTTGATTCCTAAAATATCCAAATTCCATAAATCTCCATTAATTGATTTCAAATGAGTACTTCCACTGGCTGAAAACAGGGCAGATGCAGTATATACTTCTGGCTCTCCAGTTCTCTGCTGTTTTCCTTTAAACAATCGTGTATTTTTGTTCTGGCTCTTTTCTTCAGAAAAACTGGTCTGAGCTAGATTGATGCGTTCTTCCGATTCCACTTCTCTTCTCATGAAATCTAATAAAATCGTCAAAAGATTAGTATTTTTAGAATTACCTGTACTTGATTCACCCTGTTCTCCTGATTTACTCTTATTCGCGACATACGTGCTACGGGTTCTTTCCCAAATTCTTAGTAATGCAGCAGGTAAAGCAGACACAACATTGCTGCGTATTTATCACTGGTGACACCCAATGATTCTAATGCTCTCAGTTGAGTTTCTATTCTATCATATAAACTACTCAATGTCATACCTGTCTTCGCTTTAGTTGCCTGCTTCAGTACGAGATCTAATAATTCTCGAACATAAACTTCTATCAGAAATTCATCCCTAGCGAAACGTAATTTCATCTGATCAATGGCTTTCAAATAGTTGGATCCGGAGGGCGGAAAGCTCTCAATCAATTCCCTGGCTACAGTACCTTCTTCAGTTGCTTGTGCCAAATATTGAAACTTGTCCTCCAATTCAATTTCTATATCATCATGGATCTTCTTGAACTGGCCCCAGAACCCTATCCAATTTCTCACGTTGCCATCAAATTTCTTTAATTCGAGTTTCGGTAATCTGAATTTCCTCTTCTTCTTGTCGGATGTGGAACTCTGCGATTGAGTCATCTCGTCTTGTTTCGTCTTCTCGTTCATGAACACTTCGAATCTTGATCTACATGTGATTATTTCGTCCCTGAACATTTCTACTTCATCAAATTCTTTCACGATATCTTCTTCACTAAGATCGGATGAAAATAAATTTTCTCTTATATGCTCATCTATCGCTCTTAGCCTCCAACTTTCTCATTGAAGCTAGCACTTGTTCTTTTCTTACTGACTTATCTGCGAGTGCTAAATTCAGTTCCTTGCATGTTTTATTGAAAAGTCTTCGGATGTGATCTCTTTCCATTTTCAAGTTTTCCATCGTTACGCAGTCCTGTCACGGTCGCCACAAATGTTGAATATGATGGAAAATAATAATATATATATATATATGGAAAAGATACTTTTATTTGATGAATTCTGACAAACGTTTTTATTTCTACTATTTTACATTGACAACTGTTTTTTCCAGATTGTTTGTTGACATGGTGATTCGTATATTTCTAATAGTTATTTATTATACAAGGGAAAAAAGTATTAGATTTTAGCTCGAGGTTGTGTTGTCTCCCGACGCGAAGCGGAGGGAGACAAAAAAGCGAGAGCTAAAATCTAATATTTTTTCCCGTGTATAATACATCATTTTTTTCTGTGACGAGGAAAACGACGATTAAATATTGACAATACATATTGTTATAATATATTAAAGTCAGAAAATTATAGATGCGAAATTTGAATTTTTAAAATGGTAGGCTGTTGTACTTTCAGCGACAATTAGACCTGCGTTGCTAAGGAATCCTTTGAAGTAAACGAATATCTGTCAATTTAATTCTATTGATTTGATTTAAAAATTGCGAACTTAGTAGTTGTTTAGTAGTTATTTTGAATAATATAAAGTGAAAAAAATGTCTGATTCCGAGTTATCTCTGACTGCACCGTCATCAAACTAACTACATTTCTGAAACAAAATGGGAAAGGTTACACGACCAAGAAAGCTGCGATTTTTACGAGTACATAAATTAGTGATTTTTTAAATAATGCTCCCGATGAATTTTATTTAATGGCCAAGGTTGTTGTTGTATTTGGAATTGCAGGAGCTTGTCGAATTTATGAAATCAGCCAGGTAACATTAGATGATATTGAAGATTCGGAAACGTTATTAATTGTGAAACTCAAGCAAACAAAGAATGAAGTAAGCAGGAGATTTGTAGTTACCTACTGAAGAATATAATTTCGACACAAGAAAATTCCATTGTTGTACCGAATAGTTCAAGGAACTATTATTACATATAAAGGAAATGTAACTTTTGTATAGTAAAATATTCTAAAATTAAATATCTACCTTTACTTATGTGTATATATATCCGGGAAAAAAGTACTCACTTTTTTCCCGGGGAAAAAAGTAATTTCAAAAAGTGATATTTCTTTACCTGTCATCAGAGACAAAATGTCAAACTTTTTTCCCGTCACAGAAAAAATAATATAAAAGGCCGTGGAACAGCGAAACTATCATTCCCAACATATGGTTTAATTTTCTGCGTATTGCTTTTGACAGATCCAACATTTATAAAATTTTGCATTATATTTTTAACGGTACCTATTTGGTGATGGCTTGGTTTTTTGCGGATACCGAGCAGCAAAAATATCACATGTTCTTGTTATCACTTTATTACACTCTCCATAAATAATAAACAAATTCAGGTAATCTTCGTTTGTATAATTCAAACGACTTGGCATGATTGTGGTACTATATATAATAATTTTTCGAATAATGACATCTCTTTGGAATTTGTTTCCATGCTAACCTGGCCGAGAACAAATATGGCATCACACGCCTACTATTACAAAATTTCAGGAAATCATTTTTTTTAACCAAAAACCATTAATTTGCAAATATTTCGAAAACTATAAGATTTAGGAATAGGCAACCTTATACAAAGTAGCCCTTATTTTTGATATTGAATGGAATAAAATAATAAAAGTTGTAGGTATTCATTTGAAAAAATGGACTTTTTGTAGTTTTTCAACATCCATTTTTGTAATACTTTCCTGAGCACCCTGTATATTAAATGTCAAAATACTATTTATCTTACGCTAAAACAGAACCACCTCTATTAGGAAATTTATCTTTATTGGGCAGTAATACCGTTTTTTTTGAAGAAAAGTATGATTATTACTCGATCTGCATACCTAATTTTTGACAAATAAATTCAAATATTTCCGAAACAGTTGAAGATAGGTATAGGACATTATATATAAAATCTATCTAGAATTTTGTGAAGAATCCAAAAATGTAATAATATACAGGGTGTCCCATTTGAAATACGCAAGCTGATACCTACTTCCGGTATAACCGGAAGTGCCATCACGTTGAAAATATTTTAGCCGGATGTCCCCCATCGACATTAGTACACAGCCAAATTCAGATATTTCCTATGTTTAGTTTTCCATATATCCATCGATGCAGTTCCTGGTGGGACACCCTGTATATATATGAAAATTTTGGTTTGTTATATTTTGATGTTCAATTGTTTTTGGAAAATATATTCATTTAGTTACTATATATTTTTCACTCACATACAGCTATGACTTTCTGGCATTTAACAATTGTTGAATTATCTGTTTATTCATTTATTTTGTTTGATCTGAAAACTTTCGCCAAAACAATATGCTCAAAAATTTACCCATTTATTCACATTTATGTTCCCTTTAAATCTTCCATATCAATAGGACCACAACAAAAATATTTCATAATCAGAAATAAATTCGATTTGAAGAAAATGTGTGAAAATGAAATAACTCTTATCTATTTATCCATTATGTATTTTTTCTCAGAAATTTCTTATGAATTTGAATTTGAAAAATAATAGCCATAAAAGTATTTTCAATTGTGCATGAGATAAACTAAATTGTATCATTTTATTTTTCTGAATTGCAGAGGCGGACTCAGTATCTAGAATTATGCAGGCAAGTTATGAAAAATACAAACTATGATGAACACATGCATCGAATAGATGAAATATCCAAATGTTTTACAAGAATATTTTGTGAAGAAGGCAAAGCAAGTGCGAATGATCAAAAGTTGGTGAGAGATATTTCAAACGAATTTCCACAGTATTTCAAATAATTTTGTAGCTAGCTGTTCTGTGATTTTAAGTTACCATACATTATTATAAATTATAACATTTTTTGTTTTATGTCTATATATAATGATTTTCTTTTCTAACTACTTATTTACATTAATATTATAAACACCTTTATGCAGTTGAATCATTTGAATATTTATCATCAATATGCCTGAAAAGATCTTGTTATTATTATGGTATTTACATATTTAGAAAAAAAATTCTCTCGTACGTATAATACTCAATATGTTAATTCTTTATATATGATAATTATGACAATATTCGTAAAATTTATTCTTTTTCACTTTTTTACCATGGAACAAAAAGTTTCATCAGAAATAAAATCTACGAGTAGAAATACTCAATTGCTTACAATTTGTTTAATATTCTTTAATTTAAGATCAAATTGAATATTTCAATGAGATAACTCAAAGTGGTTGGAAAATTCTGGAAAATTTAATTTTTTAGATGAAAAGCAAATATGGGAAAATGTAATTGTACATGTGAATGATTACGAAATTAGATGCGCTTTTTTGTTCGTATTTTGTTTCAATATGATTAATTAATATTTTTATTTTTAACTATTGAAAAAAATATATAGTGTTGGCTTAAAAATGTAACGTGAAGTACAAAATATGACTATTTAAAATTCTGTATGTTGTAAGTTTTTTAATCAATATTTAATATTGAAGTATTTAATTCAGGTTTGATATGCTAAGAATATTTAAGATGCTTATAAAATAAAATTTGTTGTTATGTTGTATAATTTATTTTTGTAAATAAATATAAACTTTATAAAGTATATGAATATATGGTGGATGTTTTGAACTTAACATGATTGGGGCGTGAAAAAGTATACTTGACATATGGTGACTTAAACTTCTCCTGTCATCATTTCCATGAATTCTGAAACGAACAATTTAAATTCAGTTGTGAAAGTTAATATGTAATTTGATCAGATTATATTATCGATTAAATATTTTTCTACGAGCGGGCGGAAATTTGAATTTTCCACACACATTATAGTGTGGAAAATTAATTTTCCCGCACCGTGTAGAAATAATTTTCCACCTCAATACATCAAATTAATAATAAGCCGGTATATTATGGTGGTTGCGAAATGCGTTAGTTACCATGTGTAACTAACCAGCTATTTACTTTCATTTTTGTTTGTTTATTGTCAGAAAACTGTCAGTGCATTTCTAAAATATTTTGCTCGTGAATGAGTGAATCCTCATTAAAAATGGATATTTGTCTCGAGGGAATCGATGAAAATACAAGCGAGGGAGTTCCCGATGAGCAGCAGAAAATTTGAAAACGGACCTGTTACCAGAAAAATCGAAGAGAAGATATGAAAATGAATACGAGATCTTTTGCAAATGGAGCGTAAGGAAGAGCATTACAAGTTTTGATAAAGAAGATATTTATTTAGTGTATTTTTTCGAATTATCTGCATCCTGTCAACCATCCACACTCTGGTCAAAATATTCAATGCTGAAAACCATGCTCAAGATCAAGAAAAATATCGACATCAGCAGATATTTCAGGTAATTGCTTTTCTCAAGAAAAAGATGGTTGGTTTTAGACCAAAAAAATCAAAAATTTTAAGTCCAGATGACATAGAGAAGTTTTTATCCAATGCTCCTGATAACATCTATCTTCTCCATAAAGTGGCTACAATTTTCGGAATAGCTGGGGCGTGCAGGCGGGAAGAATTAACAAATTTATTAATCGAAAACGTGAAAGAGAAAAGCTCCATGATTTTAGTTAAAATACCCGACAATAAAACGCACACAAGTAGAAGTTTTGTAATTACTGGGGAGAGGAACTTAAAGTGTGTCAGAAAATATACATTGCTTAGACCGAAACATACTCCTCATAAGAGATTTTTTGTCCAGTATCACAAAGGAGAATGCAGTATCCAGTGTGTTTGTATAAACAAAATTGGGAAGGTACTATCAGATGTAGCCGCATATTTAAGACTTCCGCATCCAGAAGCCTACACTGGACACTGCTATAGGCGCTCTTCTGCCACGGCCCTTGCAGATGCTGGAGTGGGGATAACGAATCTTAAACGTCATGACGTCAACAAAAGTCGCCGAAGGATATCTGGATGAATCCCTAGAAAATAAAAAGTGTATTGCAAGCAAGATATTCAGACCGCAATCAGCCACTACCAGCAGCTTTATCGCTTCCACTGACATACAGCCAGGCCCAAGTAGGTACTCAGCACAACTTTGAACAGGAATTCGAAAATGAACTACACTCGACTGACATTATTATCCCAGAACAGCAAAGAGCAACAGATCCAAAATTACAGCCATTCAACAAGCAACTAGCATCTGCTATAAATTTAAGTAATGCAAATAATTGTACTTTTACAATAAATTATAACATAAATAATTAGATTTTGACATGTAACTATTATTGCTAATAATATTTTACTTTATGTTTACTTTATCAATAATCTAATAAAATATGTTTCTAAATAAACTATAAGCACTTATAATCAGATAAAAATATCTCAACTTTCGATTAGTTCTGTTGACTTTCCTCACGCTCGTAGAAAAACTATTGTACCTAACACTTGCGGAAAATGTTTTTCCGCACTCGGCTGCTTCACCGAATTCCGCTACGCGTCGTTCGCTGAACGGTTAACGTTCAGTCTTATTCTCTCTCATTTTATAATTGAAAAATATCATTCAACAAAAATATTAATTTAAAAAATTTACCATCAAAATCCACAGTTCCAGAACCATCTGTGTCAATTTCCTCAATCATTAGTTGCAATTCTCTGTCTGTGAGCTGGTCGTCAAGTTCTCTCAATATTTCTTTAAGACAAGTTGTTGGGATGTATCCATTGCCTACAAAAAAAAAATGTAAGCAAAATTTATTGCAGTAAGCAAATTTTATTCACCTTCTTTATCATAAAGTCTGAAGGCTTCCTTGAGTTCTTTTTGCATGGCTTCATCATCTTCTTCAACAATGAATTTGGCTGCCAAGGTAACAAATTCTTCAAATTCAAGCCTTCCAGATTCTACAAGAAAATTATAGAATAACATATCCTGATAAAAGGCTGATTTCATTATATAGCGAACATTGCAAAAATTATTTTGTTTTAGAATGCGAAAAAAGTAATGAAGGGTTTATATTCCACAATGTATACGATGAAAGGATTTATGGAAATCATTGCATTACATGAATATCTCGATATTTTAAATATAATTCCCTTTCATTCCAATAGAAACATCAAAAATGTAGTCAGGTCCAATTTATAAAAGTCTATCCATCTCAAAATCATTTAGCGATACTCCATAATGATCCATGAAGAAAGTGCCATCCAACTGTTACAATTATTGAAATAGTGCCAAGATTTTCAGATAGCAATGCAACTATTGAATATACGAGTTTCGGAGATTTGTGAATTGAGAAATAATTGAAATGAAACCGGTAAATATTTGTAGTAAGTTGCCAAGTTGATACACAATAATATTTTCTATTTACTTCAACCGATACATAGATGTTATTTATGAGTAAAAATAATTTCAAAAATATTCCTCATAATTTTACTACGATGTTTGTATTGAAATATTATTACCATCCGTTAACGTATTTACAAAATTTCTCGAATATCAGAAATGGTGCAACTTTATCGAAACAACCATATGATTTTTATGGCTGGAATTGCTTACTGTCAGCGTCTACTTCTTCAATGAGTTCCTCCAAAATTTTCTTGTCAAAGGGTTGACCCATAAGGCGAAGGATATCTTGTACCATATCACATGGAATGCTGCCAGATTTTTGGTTGTCGAAAGCTTCAAAAGCCTTGCGGAGGACTGCAATTGAAAAGTATGCATACAGTATATATATGTATTCTATATATTTATATATATATATATATATATATATATATATATATATATATATATATATATATATATATATATATATATATATATATATATATATATATATATATATATATATATATATATATATATATATATATATTATATATATATATATATATATATATATATATATATATATATATATATATATATATATATATATATATAACTCTTTGATAATTATTAGCAATAACAGGCTTGGCGAATCTCAAAAAAAAATCGTTTTTATTAAAAAGTTGACGTTTCGCCACGACATTCATGGCTTTTTCAAAAGTTTTGAATATATCTTTCAAAAGTTTTGAATATATCTTTCAAAAGTTTTGAATATATCTTTCAAAAGTTTTGAATATATCTTTCAAAAGTTTCGAAAAAGCCATGAATGTCGTAGCGAAACGGCAACTTTTTAATGATATCGAGTTTTTTGGAGAGTCCCCAAGCTTGTTATTGCTAATAATTATCAAAGAGATAAAAATAGTTCACAGGCAACAATAATTCAAATAAATAAATATATATACATATATAGGTATATATAATCTCTTGATAATTATTAGCAATAACAGGCTTGTTGAATCTCAAAAAACTCGATTTTATTAAAAAGTTGACGTTTCGCCACGACATTCGTGGCTTTATCAAAACCACGAATGTCGTGGCGAAACGTCAACTTTTTAATAAAATCGAGTTTTTTGAGATTCAACAAGCCTGTTATTGCTAATAATAATCTAGAGATTAGAAATAATTCACAGGCAACAACAATTCGAATGAATAATTATATATATATATATATATATATATATATATATATATATATATATATATATATATATATATATAATATAATATAATATATAGTGGTACCTACAATTAATATTACGATACGAATTGTCTGGTCGTGTTTTCAATTCTTTTCGTTAGTATATAATATAAAATGTTCATATTTGTAATAAGTACAAGGTATATAAGTATGATTTTGATATCAATGATATTTGAATCATATGTGAACTTTTCTTGCTACTATTTTTAGCTTTCATATTGGAATGTAGGTATTATACAGACTTTTGACGGTAATATAAACAACTATTTTGAAAATTAATAAAACTGTGTTTTATTGATAAAAGTTCCACTGATTTTGCATGTCTTCGATTGAATCTACACTAATATTATAAAGTGATAGGTTTGGATGTATAAGTTGAGGGCTTTTCCTAGCGATCAATTTTACATTTAAAGTCGGTGAAAAAAGGTCGAATGCATTTTTTACGAACAATACCTGTACGGTAACATATACTTAAATGATTATTACAGAAAATTTGTACAACTCGAAAAGGTCTACCTATAGGTACAAAAGTCCGAGACAACATATGTCGATATCTTATGGTTAATAGGCAGATTGATAAAATACTATCTGCGCCCGTGGCGTCTCCCACGTGGAATTCAATTTGTATATTAGCCTTAACATATACTTTGTTATATAACTTTTTGAGTTCTCAACCATTCTCAAGTGAATACTGTATTCACTTGAGAACCGTTAGAGATAGGTACCCAACTAACCGTTCGTGTATATTAATACCAAGTCGTGTATATTAATTTCCTTTTAGTTTCAACCTTTTATTTACTAATTTCATTTTATTTATTTTTCAGATATCAGGAACCTACTAATTTCTGTTTTATTAGCTGTATTTTCCATCCTTTTCCTTCTATGAACTTATCATTTATTCATCAATCGAAATTTATTTGTTTTAGATATTTCATAGACAATGGAAGTCCACAATTTTACCAATAAAGAAAAATACATTGCCCAACACTTTCAAACAAACAAATTCAAATGATTTTTCAATTTTAAGGTCTCAGTCAAAATATTTGTATCATTTGATCACATTTTGTTTTGAATACGAGACAGCTTGATTACAATTGGCGCGGGAGCCGGGGACATAGGTAACTTGATATATAACCAATACGTATTTCACATGGCCCGCTTCCTTACGAAAATAGATGTTGAATGAAGCAACAGCTGCGCGTACGATAAGCAATGTTTTATACCACGCTACGTTGAAACCTACCACCCACCTAATGCCGTCCATATAACCAGCGGCAGAGAGTTATATTAATTTAACATTTTTATTTTACATATACAGGTCGTTGTTCTTATTTTCAGAAATGCGCCAAAAAAATAGTTTCTCAATTTATTTTCAAACAAAAACTTAGGTACCTAACATTTTAAACGTAGGTATACCTTGGATGTTAATGTTATTTGACTTTTAGGAATGGCATTTGCTATTCTTCTCAGAGTAAGCTCAAAATGTGAAACGGAACCTTGACAAGTGATTTAAGAATACAATATGAAAGAAATTATCAAGGAGCCAACTACAGTTATGAATAATAGTTACATAGATTTTTAATACCTACCTAGTACCTTTTTCAAGTTACAATTTTTTTTATATTTTATTAAGACAACATTCAAATGTTTGCGAATTATAAAACAGCTCTGTTATTTATGTTAAACGTTCAAATGATGTAGGTAATTGGACATTATTTAATTTCTGATGAAAAAGACCCAATATATAAAAATCGTATGTGCATTAGTTCATATACATACTGTCAGTATGTCTTTAGGAATTTGTACAATTCATGTCGCACATAAAATCGTTAAATTTAATAAATATTTACCAATAGTTGATTGTGATTTTCGTTTGACTAATCATTGTTCATTTTCTCTAATTGTTTCTAACATAATAAGCAGAAAAGATAATTCATGTCGAATATAATTGAGGAATTAAAAACATTTCAGAAACTATATCGATTTGATTGTATCAAACGAAATGCCTGCGTTGAATTCATTTTATATTGTATGAATTAATCAATTTCGAAATTACTTTACCCATTCATGCCACATTTCTGCTGAGCAATGACATATAAATGGTATTTACCTATAAATTATTTCTGTTGAGTTTTTATGTTACTGGGGCGTTGAGTGTAGAACAGATAAATATATTTTTTAATATGTTTTTCATCTGTACCTAAAATTGAGGACTAAGTAATCATCTTGAAAGATCTTTTATCCCAAAAAAGGCGTTAGTTGTAAACCATTAATATTTTTTGATTTTTAAACCTTCAATATGTTAAAATTATATGAATGAATAATACAATTTGCTGAAACTTGAACAAACAATGTATAAATTTCTCTTCGAAAAGATGTATGAAGTAGAGGTTATGCTCTTTTTTTATATTTCTTCAATTCAGTTAAAGAAATAAGTAAATTTCCTAGCTAATATTTATTTGATGTATAAAGTACATTTTATTTTCACGTCTTGATATTTCTGTCACAATAAGATAATTTTTCAGTTATTATTGATATTCGTGAAGATTCAACTTTACCACGATATTGCATCAACATAAATAAATGCAGAGAACCATTTCGCTTCGATTTCTTCTCAATTTAATCACAATAACAAGTGTAGGTACCTACACAATAAAAAAAGTTTTATTTGAAAATTGTGCATAATTGATTTGTTGTTTATTTTTCTGACGAAGAAGGTTGGCAAACCTCGTAACCTGTTTCAATAAGGTTTGGAAATATTAAAATGAAAATATTTGTTCTCAAAATTAATAAAATGAAATATTATAATCACTTTATGTCTCACATTCTCTAAATGTTTCTTATTCCTGAAAGTTCGAATATCTTCATTATTAATTACTGATCAGTACGGAATATAGATTTATTGAATGATACTAACATTATAAAAAAATATGAAAAATTATTTCGAGATTGAAAAAAAAAGTTTTAGATGATTTAGAAAAATTCTCGATCCGAAAGGATGAAATTAAACTTACCAGCAATTTGTTCTGCAGGGAGTTCGTCCTGGAAATTAAAAAGAAATTCATGAAATAGGTATATTGTTTAATTTGAGAAAATCCTTATTTTTCACTGAAATTCATGGAATATATTGCTGAATTCTAGAAATTAATTATTTTTCACTTAAAATTTTCTCGTATTTTTGTAACGATTCATAAAAAAATTTATTTATAATTCAATCGTATTATGAGTATAAATATTTCTGTTTATTTTAGATTTTTCGTAAAGAAAAAGAGCGAAACGTACCATGGTAATTAAATATAATTTGTGGACTCTTTGCGTAAGAAAATTTTACGTTAAAATCAAGCGATTGAGACGAACTGAAAGGACGCTGCCAGTCCGCCCATAATATCATCCAAATCGTATTATAGTGGATTTCTACCACTTCATCTCTTCCCACGCCCGAATCAAGATCTTTTTCCAACCTCATCAGAGCTGCTTCCGTCGCTAATCAAATGTTTACCACTTTCAACCAATGGAAACAGCCGGCTTGGAAAACAGTAGCAAAATGAAGAGGCTTGGGCGATATTTTTAGATTTTATGGTCGAGAGATGGAATAAATTGTATTTCACAAAATTCTCACATTATCCGATAATTTTAGGGTTTATTTATAAAATTATTCGTGCGCTTGTGAAATCAAGCGTTGTTTGTTGGCACCATTTTCGGAAAAAAAGCAAACAAAATGGAGTGTATAATATTTCATTAACAACATTCATTTTTCATCGTTCACACTGAAAATGAAAATAGCACAACGAACAAGGGAGCACCTCATTTAATTCACCTTTTATACGACTAAAATAGATCTCAAACCGCAATTATTCATAACACATAGTAAGTATCAATCACACCCCTAGTATTATCAGGCAAAAGTTTATCTTGCGCATCATTCAAATCATCTGTATATTATTCGTACTTCGAGGTTTATGTTTCAGAAAATTCATAGACTATATGCGTATCGTTCATTGAACAAAACGTATTTGGTTTGAAAACAGAAGTTCAAATTTTCATGTATTTTCATATTGTACCTACATATAGGTATACATATACCAATAAAAATTATCTATTTGAGGAAAAGGTATTTTCAAATTAAACAGTGGCAAAATTTCACGATATAAAAACAAATTTACTTTACAATTGTTTCTGGTTGCTATCCCCAGGGAAGCTCAAAAGGGGCACTTAGCCCAGGGCCCCCAATGTTTAGGGGCTCCCGACCTCCGATACACAAAACATTTTTTGAAGTTAATATTCATATAATTGTAGATGTAGAGTATTTTATAACTGGAGTGATACAGAACCAGATAAATATTTTGTTGTAGTAGTACGATCAGTTTACTTAATACTTATTATTATTGGGGCCCCAACCCTTTTGCAGGTAAACATAGGATCGGTGTACAAATATTCACGTTATTTTAGATATAATCTGCAATTCGGCCACAATAAATAATAAAATGGTAATCTGATCTGACAATCATTGAGGCCTAGACTATTCAGTTTTCGGTGCTTTTAGTTTTCTATTAGCTTGGGGTGGCAGGGCTATAGAAAGAAAGAAGAGGACACAAAAGGGAAGTAACCTAATGCCTTTGACGTTTTTTTTTTCATTTTTTACGGAACTTAGTCTCCTGTTGAAAACAAACAATTTCACACAAAATAACCGGATTTTGAGATTTCTACTTCAAACACTCAGTGAAGAGTGAACAAATATTCATTAGTCAGACCAGGCAGACGAGGGAAAAGGACACGACAGTTTTTTACCTCCGAATGCAAATCTGATTACTCACCGATCTGGTGAATCATCTCCATTCTCTTTTCAATCTTCAGTGCCGGATCTGTATGATTGTGGAGGGAGACGCTGATACGATTTTAATACCTAATTCAACAAAAAATCATCAGAAGGAAAAAATATTAAATAGCTCCACATTGACAGACATCACAGGCACGTATCCAGGGGAGGGGCCCGGCCCCCCCCCGAAATCCCGAAATTTGAAAATTTTTTCCATTCGATATATGAATCTTTTTCTTGCACAATAAACAATAATAGATTAAACGTCACGTACTGATTTGAGATTGATGTGATATTCGCCTTACCCTGAATTTATCCAAATAAGTCCACATTTTTGAGTGATTTTCGTCTTTGAGCCCCCCCCGAAACGAATTTCTGGATACGGGCCTGAGACATCATGTCACGGATAAGATAAAAATCGAAAAAGAAATAAAAATATATTTTGAAAATTTATCTAGAAAACCAGTTCGACAAAGTTTACACCAAAAGGGCAGGACGAAACCGAGGACGAAACTAATTTTTACAAACAAATTTTAAAATGAATAAATGAGAAGAAATATAACGGAGGAAGAAATTAAAGATATTCTCATGAACACACCAGAAGGTAAATCGCCAGGTACTAATGGATTAATTCCTGAATTCGACAAACAATTTTGAAATTGCATTAAAATAGTTTTTGTTGAAATCTACAATGAAATTTTCACAAGGAAAGATATTCCAATAAGATTCAAAGAGAGTAAAATAAGCCTTATACCAAAGCAAAATGATGCCATAATTTTAAACCACTTCAGGTCCATTTCATTACTGAATAACGATTACAAGGATATGTATGAGAGTTTGAAAGGAGGAGATTAGTTATAATATTGATGAAACAATTACATCAAACATGTATTTCCAAAAGGAACAATATAATTACCAAGCTCAGCAAACTCAGAGTATATAGGTAACTTATAGCCAATGCAAATATCAATTGTATAAATATGCTTCTTATAGCCAATGCAAATATCAATTGTATAAATATGCTTCTTTTGAGTCTTGACCTCGATCATCCATTTGATAGGCTAGATCATGAATTTATATGGTATGTCCTGGAAAATTTCAATGGCCACTATTAGGTCGAATTTAAACCGCAATTTGAATCTCAGGAAAAGAGCAGAGTTTCTGCTGAGTTCGAAAGCATGGCTTGTGTTCCAGATTTTTGTTCCTTACAAGATAAATAGAAAAAAGAATTTATACAGTCAGCGGATGATTTCTCTGGTCAGGATGAGTTTTAAGGGTAGCAATAAAATTTGTATCTCCGACATTGCAAATCCTCCCTATCTGAAAATAGTACATCATCAAGCTTCTCATTTGAGAACCTTAATCAAAGAAGCGGCATACATACTCAAAGACACAATTCTATAACCACAAAAATTATTTATGATACTCTACGAACTCTACATACGCAAAACAAAAAGTTAGTAGCCATTATGAGACAGCCAACCAATGCCAATAGGATCTGGAAAGATACCTTTTATAATATTAAAAATTAATTCACGAGATCCCTTACGACAATCCTCTGTAAAGTTGGGAAAAACAAAATTATTCATGTGACAAACATGAAGAAACTCTTATTCACAGGTTTCAGTGCTTTGATCAGGCCATACTACTGACCTCTTATGTAGTGAATATAATAGAAAGGTAGCTAGGAAACAAATTGTTATGGAAAAACTACTTAGTTTTGATCACAACTTTTCAAACAAAATAGATATAGTTGCATGGATAGTGATTGAAGCAAGATATTATTTTTAATAACAATACTAACTACAGAAATTAAGTTAAGTACTTCAGATATAAATTAGAACACCACTTTCAAGAAATCAAGACATTGAACCTGATGTATTCCAATTTTTTCCAACATAGACTGTTATTAAAACATAGGAATGAACAATGTAGTGTATGAATTGTAAATAAAAATCGGTTAAGTACGAGTCGGACTCGCGCACGAAGGGTTCCGTACCATTGCCTATGTCCCCCTCAAATATTTATTTTATTTTAATTTTATTATTAAATTAAATATACTATTAAGTATTTTGTGATTTCTTCATTAAATTAATCAGTCGTTAATTCCTCAATCATATATATATATATATATATATATATATATATATATATATATATATATATATATATATATATATATATATATATTCAGTGGCGGCTCGTGAGGTTTTGGTTTAAGGAGGCTACAAGAGGTGTTAAAAAATACACCATAGGCGAAAATTTTTAGGATTTGAAGGTCAACCGCCTTATAATTTAAAGAAAATCAAAGTAAAACAAGCACCCTAAGCTATTAATTTATTTGGAAAAAAATTTTTTTCACTTTCGAGTGTCTACCTTGAGACCTACAACTCCGATTTACAATATTCACAAAAACTCTTCTCAGCCAATTAATCAATTCATCTATTCATCAATTTTTTTTCTATCACAAAATAGTTACCTACCTACCTACTTAACGAATTTGTTACTTATTCGAGGAATTATTCAATTGTTGCCCAGCAAGAACCAGAGAGTGAGAGTTTTTTCTTGCCAAAAATAAAATAGGACCCTCCCAAAAATAGACTAAAATAAAATTCTTGTCATAAAAGTAAAACAAAATAAAAATAAAATAACAACAAAATAAAATAATAAAATATACATTTAGACCTAAAAAAAAAATTTAAATAAATTCTTTGGCATAGACATCTATTTTTTATAATTCCTGCATAGATGCCAATGCCAAGGTAGAAGCCTTAAATAAAAAATAATGTTTACATAAAATCAAACAAAAAATAAATTCTTTTAAGATTTTTACAAGGAACAACGAATTATTTGGTATAATACTAAGTAATAAAGTACCTATTACCACAAATAAAACCTGTGAAAAATAAAATGTACAAAATATGTGTGGGACAGCTGGTGAGAGCAAATAAATAATAAACGATCCTGGCTCATTGAATTTCGTAAATAAGTTTTAATTCTCTTAAGAGTGGAAAACGAGCGCTCTACGGAAGCCGATGTCACCGGGATAGAAACAATTAGACATAAGAGTTTATAAACTTGGGGTAAATCTTGATTCAAATCATTATCAAAAAGGTATTTAATAGTCCTCACATTATTTTCATTTTGCCCCAAAATTTCATTGTCATTATAAACAACACACAGTTCACTTTTTAGGGCCACCTTATCAAAAAAAGTGTATTTTTGACATAAATTTTCCAAAAGGTTATCTGGAAAATTAGCCGAAAATCCGGTAAACAAATTTTTATTGAGTAATTCGAAGAAATGCAGTTCTTTCAAATCAGAGAACCTTATTTCTATTTGACCCCTAATAGTATCCAAAATTTCATAAAATATTTGCTTATAGTGAAGCTCCATATCTGCGAAACTGAATTTCTTTCGTTTTGGGCCAAATTGAGTCGTATCATCAGTAGTTTGAAAAGAGAAAATAGTTTTTTAAAATAAACTTCTGCACGAAATTCTGAAATTTTCTCCAAAAGAAACTTGAGCCGATTTCGTGAGTAAATTACATCTGAAAACTTGTGCTGTAAGATTTGAAAAACTATTTCTGTTTGTTCAAAAATTAATTTAAAGATGTTTAAGAAATATATAAATTCCTTATCTTGTAAGTAAGATATTAATCCGCGTGCGGTATTTAAAGTTACTTTATCGGTGAATAATTCCTCACTTTCAACTATAGAATTAAGAGCCTCTAAAATTTTATCCTTATTATTGTGTATAGTAAAGATAGCTCTTGAAGTAAAATTCCACCTAGTTGGTGCGTTACTTGGAATTCTGTTACCTACTATTGCATCTAGAAATTTTGTGCGCGTTGTTGATTTTGAAAAAAATGTTGAAAATGCAGATAAATTTGAAAAAAAAATTCTAACTTGCCTAATAGAACTACAAGCGTTACTTAAAACCAAATTCATGTTATGTGCATAACAATGTGTAAAAATAGCTTGAGGAGCAACAGATTTAATTTTTGTTTGTAGACCGTTTAAATGGCCAGCCATAACCGCTGCGCCGTCATAGGTTTGTGCTATAAGTTTAGATTGAAAATTAAACTTCGAAAATTTCTCATTTAAAAAATCGAATAAATCGGTGGCAGACCTTCCAGAACTGACATCATGAAAACCTAAAAATCGCTCAAATAATGTTCCATCTTTTACGAACCTGCATATTATCAACAACTGCGATTTACTGCTGTCAGTTGTCTCATCTACTTGCCAGGAAAAAAATTAACATTTTTAAGTTCATTTTCGATAAAAGTTTCCAAAACATAGGTAGCAGAGTTTATAATTTCGTTTTGAGTTGTTCTTGAGGTTCCGGAGAAAACTGTAGCGTTGTTAATGAAATTATACAGCTTTTCGTCATATTTGCAAAATAGATCAAGGAGTTCCTTAAAATTTCCCTTATTGCTAGATTCGTCTGTTTCATCGTGTCCCCTAAACGCTATATCTTGGCGACATAAGAATAATATAATGTCGACCAGTTTCTCTAATATTTCTCTGTTTTCCTTAACTTTTTCGTTGTATTTTTCTAACTCTTGAACACGTGCTGTATCAATAACATTAGTAGTTTTTTTTCCAAACATTTTAAATTTGATCCGCGACACGACATGTTCCTGGGATTTTTCGTGCCTTTCCAAAGAACGTGATAAATTTTTTGAATCGTCAAATCCTAAGCGGCCCCAAACAGAGACATTTTCCCTAGTAAAAAGTAAACACTGCCAACAAAATAATTTATTTTTTATCTGTGATCCGGTTAGGCAAGGATGTCTCTCATAATTTCTTGTATTAAAACCGCGGTTTTGTTGTCTGTTAGGCTGCACCAAATTGTTTAATTCAGGGGTAGGTCGCAATGTTTTTATCAAAACTTTATCCTCATAACTTAGTGAACTAAAGTTATGGGATAACAAATATTCCACTAAGTCACCATTGAAATTTTTGAAATTAACTTCGGTAACCAAACTCATTTTAAAACAATACGCGAGCAATATAAGTAAAAAAGCTGTTTTCGGCCATTAGTCACTACGATCACACTACGACTAAATTAATGCTTTCCAACGAATTCACTCGATTTTACCCGAAATTCTATAGTTGTGATTGGTCGACATTGTATGAGACTCAGGCTCCATCGGTGTTGCCATTTACATGTGTTTTGCTTTTCTATTGCAATGAAGTATTCATTCGGAGTATTTGCACCATTGTTTCCTTTTCTGTGGCAGGCATAATGAACGTTGGAAATATACCTTTCTAAGCCTCCGCAGCGTTGCCACAAATCTTGAAATGAATGAAACGCAGTAAATGTAAATACCATTATATAATGTAGGTTGAAAGGAAGGTAGGTGCATAAAATAATATGATTTTGATTAATATGAATATGCTGAATGCTGACTATTCAATATAATATATTAGTGATACACGGAATATTATTGAGGAGGAGGCTTAGCCTCCTATCCGCCTTTGAATAGCCGCCCCTGATATATATATATATATATATATATATATATATATATATATATATATATATATATATATATATATATATATATATATATATATATATATATATATATATATATATATATACAGGGCCGGATTTAGGCATGTGGGCCCGTGCCCAAGGCGGCAAATTTTGAAGGTCAGTTAAATTTTGCTAAAAGATCAAGAGGGTTTTATGCAGAATTTTTGTTTTCACTCAGACTTATACACTAATCACTCAACGGACATAGAACCTCCCTTTTTGTTGTTGTTGAATGTCATCATTTGAAAGGTCTGTGCAAAGAAAAGACATCCAGTACAGAGGAAATGTCGCTGTCACAATTGAACAGATTTATTTTGTCGAAAGGTCTCCAGGACTTATATCCAAATGTAAGTAAGGGTAGCTCTTGATATGTTTTTGTGTACACCAGCCAGCAACTGTGCAGCAGAACGTTTATTTTCTACTCTTTCGCGAGTAAAGAATTATTTAAGATCAACTGTTGGCCAGAAAAGGTTAGTTAACTCAGTTGTTTTAGCCATAGAAAAAGACTTGAGAAAAAGACTTGACGTATAAGCTTTTTCTTTAATGATGTCATTGATACATTCCCTTATATCAAAGCTAGGCGTAAAAAATCTGAAAACTTGAATCTAAACTTTTTGAAAAGTTTCACTATGAATTGAATGTTTTAGCTCACAATAAACAGTTTTATCATTGAATCGTTTTTGATTTCATAATTTCATGATGTTACAACCCACTTTGAAAAAAAAAACAAAATTGATTTTTTTTAGTTACGTTTATAATGTGAGTGGTTTTAAAATGAGTGAAAAAAATATTCATTTCTGCATGGATGGTAAACAATAATGAGGCAAAAACAATATGAAGGACGACTGTTTTTTTTTAAATCTCGTCGGCAGCAAGTGACGAAACATGTAACTTTTTCTTTAATCCATATTTTCCGTTAATTATGATAACAATAATTGTACTTTGTTTAGTTTAACAGTTAAAACGATATCTTGAGGTGTAAAAGGAAATCATAGATTCTCTGCAAATATTCCACATAACAAAGTACTAATTAACATTATTCCTAGATCATAGTTAGTGAGGTTATATAAAGCTATGACATTATTAAGATGTTATTCAAATTTATTTTTAAGATATTGATTCAAATAGTATTATTTTAGGTCTGGTAAATTGTCGCGTTTGGGAGGCGGGGCGGCGAAATGCTTTGGGCCCATGTGCGGCAAATTCGTAAATACGGCCCTGTATATATATAAATATATATCTATATATATATATATATATATATATATATATATATATATATATATATATATATATATATATATATAAATATTTAAAAATAATTAAAATTCATAAAAAAGTAAAAGACTATTTATTCGATAACAGCTAATAAAAGACTTTAGTCAATCATATGTAAGTAGTAAAAAACTTTTTAATAAATATTATAGATGACATGAATAAACAGAATTTTAAATATTAACTTTTTAATAAATATCTTAAATGACATGAATAACTACTATATATCAACAATTAGAATAGGAATATATAAAATAGTATTCTTACATTCATAAATAATTAGTTTAAAGTAGGTACATTAGGGTAAACACTCTGACGATAAAATATTAATTAATTGGCAACAGTACAGGCCAATATATATATTTATGGTCCAAATGTAAATATCAACATTAACTTTTTGATCTCAATGAGATGTGGTAATATACTTCTGGCACATAAATATTCAAAATAGTTTTTGTATATTATCAAATACCTATATATACTTCAAAATACTTCAATGTAAACACTTTGTCCAGGTAAAATACACGTAGTAAAATATTAACTTGATGGTCACAGTAAAATAAGATAATAAGAATATATTTATGGTTCACCAATTAGGGCATACAGGCACTTCTTGTAATCTCCAGAACATTCATCCTGGAAAAAAAATCAAAAAATGTAAATTTTAAAAACAAAATTTCTATATTATCGAAAGAAATGGAATAAAAAATATTTTTATTTTAGAAAGTACCTAGTTTTCTTATACAAATACAAATCTATAACTAGTCACACACTTCTAGCAGTTCTAGCAGTACAAATATGTGATCCCATGTTTATTATTTTGATCCAAAATAAAAGAAGGTTTTCTAATATTTGTAAATGTTTGAATAAAAAGGTGGCTTCCTTCATTTTAAATATGAAATAAGAAATCTTCTGTTCATCAAGTATGAAATATGTGTAATATATTGATCAAAGATATAGTTTTGATATTGAGTATTTGTTTATAAAATATGATCTTGCATTTAATGCTATTCATATAAGTAAACCTAAATGTAATTCAAAATGGTTATGAATTTTTTTTTGGATTCTACTGTGAATTTTTGTTTTATCACAAAACATAAACTCTGCAATATTGATTCATACCTCTCTTTATGCAGATTATTCGGATTTTTGAAAGAGATTTCTTGTTATTTGTAACATCAGTTGAAAATTACCGAATTATCTTCGACAAATAAATGTTCGAGTTAGTTTCGTTCATTTATTCCAATTTAGAATTGAATAATAAATGATGATTTGAATGAAATTTTCATGTGGTTATGTGATAATAATATGAAAACAAATGTCAAAAAGTCAAAATATATGTTGATAGACTCACCATATAGTATAAAAAAAGTAGCACTGAAAATTGTAGAAAATGGAATGGGTTTGGATAGAGTAGTTAAAATGAAATATTTAGGCATAATTATAGATGAAAATTTGAGTGTCAAGAATCACACAGAATATATGGCAAACAAAATGTCAAAGAAAATCTATTTTTTGTCTAGATTGAGCAACAAACTCAATCTTAACACTAGAGTATTGCTACTTAAAACAATTGTTCTACCACATTTAGATTATTGTGCGTCGTTGTTATTTAACATACAAAAAACTCAAATTACTGTGTTACAAAAATTATGAATAAGGGTATGAGGGTGGCACTCAAATGTGGAAAAAGAACACCGATACCTAAAACTAATGCTTCAAACACTAAATCTGATGAATGTAGAACAACGACTATATTATAAGAATATGGATTTTATATTCAAAATAAAAAATCAAATGTTACCAACTTATTTAAGTGAAAAAATACAGTATGTCAGTGATGTGCACGAATATGAGACAAGGCATCGAGATGATATATTTATTGATACATATTACACCACATTAATGCATCAATCCACATTAAGTAATGGAATTAAGTTGTTTAATGATTTACCAACAACTTTAAAATATTGTAAATGCTATAATGAATTAAAAAAAAAATTGTACAATTATATATATGACAATAATGGAATAATTTAAGTGGATAAAAAAAATTGTAGGATTAATGTGATAGTTTTTGGACTAAATAAACGGATATTATTATTATTAATATTGGAGGACTGTTACTCAATTCAAATTGTCTCCCAAAAAAAGATACACTCATTTATTATTTAATTACATCAATATTGGAGTACCTGACGCACGTTTCTCCTTCACAGGTGCTTTTTCTGACTATTTATCCAATATTATTAATAAACTGAATAGCGAATACTGAAATATTTAGTAGTTTAAAAAAAGTTTCAATTTTTATCTTCATTAAATTATTTAATCTGCAATTAGATCCAGAGCATTTGTGACTTTAGATCGAAGATCTGACGTTTAGTGCTTGTATATTTCTCTCACCTTTATTTTATCTTTCAAAGATTTTCCATAAATTGTTTGAAATTCTCGCTTAATTTCTACCATATCGATTTCAGATCTTGTAACAATCACACGAATAAGGTTTTTGTCTTCAGTTCCAATTCCTTTCATGTAATTGTGTAGACATTTTGCGAAGAAGGCTGGTTTATTTCTTACTGCCCTGATGATGGCCAACATACACTCTTCGGAGCTTCCTGAGAACTCATTCTTGATAGCTTTTTCAAAGTCATGCCCTGTTAATTGTTGGTATTTCTCGAAGATAAGTCTTAACTGAGCGAAATTACGTTGGCACAAGATCATGTTGAATGTCGACTCATCGGTTCCTAGACGCAGCTCACCTGAAAATCCAAATAGAAAAATGGGTATTATTGGTAAAATTAAATACAAAAGTCGTTGAGAAAATATTTTTGTTCGATAGTGCACCTGAATCACACAGAAATTTATTTTTAATAACAAGCTTTAGCAAAGCAATCCGGAAACAATATGAAAAAATACAGAATATCAAATTTGTAGTTATGTGGAATAGAAGAAAATTACCTAAAATATTTTCTTATACAATTGAAAAAAACGAGTGAGCAAGATAGCTCCATTACCAAGGTCCTATTTACTTATTTTTATTCCTTTTCAACATACAATTTCTTAGAGAAGATGTGGGGTTGAGATCTACATTGAAATGGTGTCGGTTAAAAAAAAAGAAACTATCAAAATTCATTTCCCAAACATCAACTCAATCCACGTACGAAGTTTCAACCTCTCGTCATAAAAGTTAGGCAAAAACATATATAGCGCCAAAAAGCACATCTCTCATATCAACGTAATCCATGTAGTTTTGTTAGAAGATGCCAAAAAAAAACCGAGTTCAACATAAGTTGGATAGTTTCGTACAGCTCATTCTGTCTGATGAGGTTCGCTAGAAATGCCAATATGTCAATAAATTAATATATATATATATATAATCTCTTGATAATTATTAGCAATAACAGGCTTGTTGAATCTTAAAAAACTTGATTTTATTGAAAAGTTTAGAGATTAGAAATAGTTCACAGGCAACAACAATTCGAATAAATATATATATATATATATATATATATATATATATATATATATATATATATATATATATATATATATATATATATATATTATATATAAGTGAAGGTAGGGGTCAGACAATACTGGTCCAGCACTCTCCTTGTAAGTATGCAAGCAGTGACTTACTTAACGCCAAAACGGAAACCTCTGAAAAAAACTCATGGCACACCAGTCGAACCCCGGATCTCCCAAGTACTAGCTTGGTATATATATATATATATATATATATATATATATATATATAACTATATCTATATATATATATATATATATATATATATATATATATATATATATATATATATATATATATATATATATATATATATATATATATGTTGATTTTCAGGTCCTCGCGGAGATAATCTGGTTGTCTGAAAATCAACATTAGTGACCTCTACGGGGAGAACGTCAACCAGCAGATCAAGAAATTCGAGAAGCTACACGTAACGAGGAGTAAGTTATTGTACAACTTAACATTCCTGCGTCGCTGCCGTGATGAGAAGATACTTCCAAACTGTGTGAGGCTGTCATACCATATGAAGGACCACAATACACAGAGGATTCTACGAAGAACAGGTTTTGCTTTACTGCGAAACAACATTCACCAAACCAGAGGCCAAGCAAGTAATGTAGATACCGAACTATGGAACCTACACCGGACACTGAGCAATACGATCCACAGTGTACTTTGGGATAAAGTCATGCAGCTGGTCATTTACCGAAGGGATACGACGACAGAACTAACGACGGAACGACAGAAGAGAAAGTTCGAACACCTGAAGAAAAAGCAAACTCCAGAAAACGCTGAGGCCCGATTGAAACCAGAGAAGGTGGTTTACAATTTCTCCAATCAACAACTGGATGATGATTGCAAGAAAGTTCTAGCTAAGGGATTCAATTTCGCTATTGCCCAATCCACCATACCGACCGAAGACATAATTTGCGAAGTTGAAGAGGCCATCAAAAAAGTTGACAAAGCCACCGCAGATGAAATTCGGCAAGATGTATGTAGAATTCTTCGAACAACAAAACCACCAAAGAAGAATATAACCGCTGCGGAACAAGCAGCTTTGAAGAGAATCCGAGAGAACCAACAAATCATCGTACTACCGGCTGATAAAGGAAACGCCACAGTGGTGATGAACTCGGAGGGTTACCAGAAGAAGATGAAAGATATACTCGCCGACGAAACTTCATATAAACCCCTCAAAACGGACCCTACCACCTATCTGGAGAAGACAACGAAGCCAAGATACAAGCCATCCCATTAGAACCAGAAGTAAAGAAACAACTCATACCACGGGAAAAATCATCGAGATGTCCGAAACTCTATGGCCTTCCAAAAGCACACAAACCTGACTTGCCACTCAGACCTATCGTTAGTTGTGTCGGTTCAGCTCTACATCCACTATCAGGATACCTAGCCGAACAACTGCAGCCCCTTGTCGAGGAAGCTGAATCTTATGTGAAGAATTCGCAGCATTTCATAGAAATTATCCAAGAAGTAGAAGTGGAACCAAACGATCTTCTGGTGAGTTTCGACGTAGTGTCATTATTCACCCAGATTCCAGTGGAAGAAGACATAAAAATGTTGGAAAAGGAGAAGAAGCTAGAGCCACACATCATTGAACTCCTCAAGCATTGTCTCAAGAACACCTATTTTACCTTCGGAGGTCAGAGATACAAACAACTCGAAGGAGCACCAATGGGATCGCGAGTTTCACCACCTTTTGCCAATACCTTCATGACATTGTTCGAAACCAAGACGCTGAATACATCCCCTGAGAAACCGAAGCTTTGGCTACGATACTTTCGTCATTTGGCCCCATGGAGAAGAAAAACTACATACGTTCCTCAATCACCTCAACAGTCAACACGAACGTATTCAGTTCACCATGGAGATAGAAGAAAATAACTAGCTTCCCTTCCTTGATGTTCTGATAATGAAGAAACCTAACGAAAAACTTGGCCATACCGTGTATCGAAAGAAAACCCACACCAATAGGTACCTTCAGGCTGACTCACACCATCACCCAGGACAACTGTTTTCAACAGCAAAAACACTCATTTGTCGTTCCAGAACCATTTCTGATGCGGATCACAATAAAAGTGAAATGGCCACCATCGAGGGATCATTGAAAGCCAATTGTTATTCAAGAAAAATCATCAGAAGAGCCAAACAAGAAAATAAAACCAAGACTACATCTGATGGGGATCCCACAATCAGCAGAGTTCTCCTACCGTACATCAAAGGAACCACCGACCGAATAGGACGATTATTGCGCCGGAACAACATCAATACTATATTCACGACGCACAAGAAGATTGGCCAACTTTTAAGGAATCCAAAGGATAAAATTTTATTAGGACAGGGAGTTTACGAGATACCATGCAATAATTGTGACGGCACATACATTGGTCAAACTAACCGACGAATTAGTGTGAGGAGGGCCGAACATCAAAATGCAGTACAGCAACGAGATCTTACGTCATCCCTTACATCACATATACTTGACACAGGACATAAAATCGACTTCTCCAACACTAGAATGATTTCCAACTGCCAGCGCCTGCATACCAGAATCACCAGAGAGGCGATCGAGATAGAGAAAGCAAGAAGTTGTTTGAACACCCGAAATGACGCGCAGCGAATCTCGGCTATTTGGAAACCAGCATTAAGAACTCATGCAGCACATCGTACACGTTCCAGTCTAGCAGCCAATCACGAGGAAGAGCAGCAGGCAAAACCAGCAGGACCAATCACGCGCAGCCGCAGCCGCCGAGAACAACCAATTACAACGAAGCGCAACGAAGGAGAGGGATATATAAGGACGCAAATAACACTTCCACTCAGTTCAGTGTATTCACTCCGACCAAGAAGAGCTACCTGAAGATGGCAAATGTGATTTTGCCGAAACGTCGAGCAGACTTCAACGAAGACGAAGCCCATACGCGGATACAAACCCGGGAAACCAGACAACGATATATATATATATATATATATATATATATATATATATATATATATATATATATATATATATATATATATATATATATATATATATATATATATATACTAGCTGACCCAGCAAACGTTGTTCTGCCATATAAATTACTTTTATCTATCTATCTAGATAGTTATCTATCTTTTTATCTATCTATCTATTTATGTATCTATCATTCTATCTATCTATCTATCTACATATCTATCAATCTATCTAACCCGGCAAACGTTGTTTAAACGAGTAAAATGGCTATTGAAAAATATGAGTTGTTGATAGAAGGGTCAAAATTTAGAGTTGTATGTATTTTTTAATGCAACATCATAAAAAAACAAGAATAAAAAATTTTTTTCCGAAAAATTTATAAAAATGTTTGGGGTGGGAATCACTTAGTGGTATGAAAAATATATTACGACCTATTCTCAGACCGACTATTGTTATTTTCGATTGCCATCTTGCAACCCTATTGTGGATCTGTGGATAAAATTTAAAAAAATGAAAACTGCGAGGAATTTTTATTATATAATTTATATTAAGTCATGACAAAAAAAAAATGAAAATATTGCTAAAAAAATTAAAGTTTTTTAATCAACAAATGAAATAGTGGTTGATCGTAGAGGGGTGAAAATTTAGGGTTTTATGTATTTTTGAAAGCTGTATCATGAAAAAAGTTGAACAAAGAATTTCGTTTGAAAAAAAAAATAAAAATTGAGAGGTGCACCACCCTCAACATTTAAGGGGATGAAGAATAGATTATGTCCGATTCTCAGACTTAATCGATATGCACACAAAATTTCAAGAGAATCGGTCGAGCCACTTCGGAGAAGTTCACAAATAAAAAATAGGGGTTGATCGTAGAGGGATGAAAATTCAGGGTTGTATGTATTTTTGTATGCTGTATCATAAAAAAAATTGAACAGAAAATTTTGTCTGAAAAATAAAAATTATGGGGACCACCCATAACGTTTAGGGGGATAAAAAATAGATGTTGGCCGATTCTCAGAGCTACCTGATATGCACACAAAATTTCATGAGAATCGGTCGAGCCATTCCGGAGGAATTTAACTTCTAACACCGTGACATGAGAATTTTATACATATATATATATATATATATATATATATATATATATATATATATATATATATATATATATATATATATATATATATATATATATATATATAATAGGTGTCGCGACGTCTGCTATTATGAATCGCCACACGAACTCACGCCGAAGACTAAAATTGAGCTGAAGCGTTATGAACCCGTAGGTTACGATGAGAGTCCCGTTTGCTGCAGTCAGCTCAAAGTTACTGCGTTGCCGTACACCACTAACGTATTTTCGCGGAAAAACGCACACGTCCGCACCTGTGTCTATCAAAAATTGTTTTTTTGAGTAACGGTCCATAACTAAAAGTCGGCTTGAACTTTCGGATCTGCAATCGTTATCCGCCGAATTTAACGATCGCCGCTGGAATTTCCCGAAGCATAATCGCATGGTGATGTGCACTTTTGAGCCTCTGCACCAAATGCAATTATATATATATATATATATATATATATATATATATATATATATATATATATATATATATATATATATACCTATATATATATATATATATATATATACATATATATATAATTTTTTTTTTTTCAAATCATTCCCGCACTTCATTCCCGATACCGTGTATGTAATAGTCTACTTAATAGGAATTAAAACATAATTCATATTTTTTTATTTGAATAAGTGGTTCTTAATTGTATCAAATTTGAAAAGGCTTTCTTAATCTTTCTAAATTTTAAGAATTGCATCAAGGTAGAATAGGTGTAGTTCTGAACACTTACCTGCTCTCAGTAGTTGTTGCGCGTCTTGTACAGCTTGCTGGGGATCAGTAACCATACTTTCGTCGCGACATGCATTGCAAAGAGATACTAACAGTCTTTTGAAGGTCCCCGAACTATCGCCTTTCAAATCATTTTCTAGCGATGTATGATAACCTGAAATAATTCTCTATAGTGTTCTCAAAAACTTAAAATACCAAAAAGTATAGAAATATTTTAAAGAGGCAAAGTAGTTATATAAGTTCGGATGTAGGCGGTAATCTCCGAAACAACTTATCCGATAAAAAAAAAAATTTCACCTATATTTTGAATGGACTTCCATGGTCGACATAGGCTATATTATCATGTTTGAATAAAAGCGCTTCTGGTGCGAACAATTTTGCTAATTGGTTATAGTCGAATGCATTTTTTACGAACGCTGAATTAACAGTAGGAGATATTTGAATGCTTTTTATAGAAAATTTGTCGAACTTTAAAATTACTATAAAAAACACCCCATGACGATGTATAAATATATATATATATATATATATATATATATATATATATATATATATATATATATATACATATATATACATATAACTTTTCATTAGAAAGCATTTAAATCTCTTACCGTTAAAGCAAAGTTCCTGAGAAGTGAATTCTCTCCAGCGTTTTTCTTCGGCTTCAGTTGCAAAATTGGTTGCCACGAGAAGCACTTTTATTCTAACGGGATAATATATATAGTCTATGTCATCCCTGAAAGTGTATTCTGAATATTGATGAAAGGATTTCTGAAATCGGATGAGTACTTTCGGAGATAACATTGTAGTTTAATTTTACGATCGTGTTTTCGCAACAAAAAAACGCATTGGTGTTAGCGGGTGGTGAGGAAGAAGGTTCGCACGTCTATGTGATAGATAACCACGCGACGCATTGAAGTGGTCGCCGCGATTTACATAGCACGTGTCTGGAATTGTGGAATTTATATTTGGTTTTTGGATCATGACTTGATGCAGGCACAGTTAAAATTCTTCCAATATATATATATAAATACTTTCGTGACTAGGAGATAAGTGGAAAACATAATTACTGAAGAAATTATAACTATTACTTAGTTACTTGATTTTTGGAAAATGATTATTTTATTGACAAATTTGAATTTCATTCCTTTATCTTAATAATTAATAACATATTTCAGGTGATTGTGACTCGGTAGTTGATGAATTTAATGTAACGACATAACACATTCTTTTTTACTAAGACATCAGGTTATCTGCAGTGAACATAATATATTAGTAAACTTAATCAGTCAACAATTAATGATTAACATTTTTTTGTATTATTACAAATCAACAGAAGTAAAACACTTTAGTTCCGATGTTTCTACTAGTTGGACCAATATAAAATGCATCGGTACATTGGATGGACATAAAAAATCTATCATCCAAAGTAAGAACGTCATTAAAATTTCGGAACATTGCATAAAGAATAACCATTTTATCTTATTCATCTTGAAGGACCTATCCTCTGTAGATGCTGGCTATCACGATTCACGTTGGTCCAAATTACTCTATGCAGTGCCGTTCTGAATATAGCTGTCGACGTAATTTTGGTCCATGTTCGTAAATTTGGCAGCCACACTATTCGTCTACGTCCTGCTGGCTTTCGACCCTCCATCTTCCTCTGTAGGATGAGTTAGAGAAGGTCGTATTTTTCGCCTCGTATGATATATCCGAAGTATTCCAAATTTCTGCGTTTAACATTTGGTAGGTATTCCAGTTGTCCATCGATGCGTTTAAATACCATATGGTTTGAAACATCTCAAATGCGTATATGCGTCTACATGAGGCATCGGTAAGGGTCCACGCTTCTGCACCATATAGGAGGGCTGAGAGTTTAAAATTCTTATTCTGGATGGATGTTGAGAGATGTTTCACAGTATATTACATATTTTATTGAATGTGCCTCTTGTTTTTTCGATTCGGCATCTTATTTCTCGAGAGTGATCCCAGTCCTTATTCAAGGTACAGCCCAGGTATGTAACTGTCTCGGTTATTGTGAGAGCTACATTGTTTGCGGTAAACTGTAGGTTGCCGATGACATTTTTACTGATAATTAATATGTGTGTCTTTTTACAGTTTATTTTCATATAATATCTGCTGCACACTATCTCTACACGGTCTATAAGTCTCTGGAGTCCTTCAGCAGTATCTGCTATAAGGACGGTATCATCAGCATATCTTAGATTATTTATTATTTCTCCGTTTATCACGACTCCATCCTCCATGTTGTCCAATGCCTCTTTAAATAGATGTTCTATTCTATTGACCATTTTATGGATTTAAATAATCCGGAGGTATTGCATTTATTCAACAAGGGTAGAGCATGGACATTTAAGAGGCTCTAGAGATTGCGTCGGCCAGCTCCATGAACTTACTCACTAATGACTAAATAAATCTTAGGATATCCCCACTCAGTACTATGAATAGATATACTTCTGGATTTTCAAAACAGTTCGTAAACTCTGAATAATGGGTAAATAGCCCGGAATATATATGCCGAGTAAATATAGCAATTTTGGAAGAATCAAGTAAAGTGTTTTACTTTAGTAGATTTATAATTTTGAATAATGTTCGACATAGTGTTAAGTGAGCAGACAATTGAAATAATTTGTATTATAACTTACTTTCAAGATAAGCTTGACGTATTGTCCTTATTTCGTTATTTGTCATAGTACATAACACTTCAATTAATACATCTTCATCAGTTCCAAGACCTGAAATGGCCCTGTGCAATTCTTTTGCGTAATATTGTGGCAGAGGCGTCATCATGGCTATGATAACATTCTCAAAGTTTCCAGTCAGCTCACTCTTCAAATCACTGATTAAATCCTAAAATATTAATTTTATTAGAATATTGTTCTATCGATTTTAATGAGATATAATTGAAATTTCAACATACTTTTCCATATAATGTTTTAAACTCAACAATGATTCGAAGCCTTTGGGAGTTAGTCCTTCTCGTTAAAACATTGATAATGGCTTTTTCGTCAGTTCCAAATCCTTTCATAGCCTTCCTCAACACTTCAGCATCTGCTCGAGGGTCGAAAGGGTGAGCTGGGACTACAGTGGGAGTACCCTGTTAAGAAAAAGTAAATAATTATCAATGAAAGGTCTCAACTATTTACAGGTTCAGAGTCGCATTGATTCATGAACATTTAAATATTGTGCTAATATCAAGCAGATATGACTGGCTATGATATTTTTGGATCATTATCTATATGATCCGATCCTAACTAATAACTGGCATATGGATCAGATCCAGTATGGAGGCCTCGGTATCTCAGCCATAAAGTTTATCGTTTGCATTCCGAGGATAATGGGTTCGAGTCCCACCGCAAACAGCACCCAAGAGCAAGGGTGCTGTTTGCGTCCCACGAAAATTTGGGGTTAAAAAATTTGTATAAAAGTTGGTTAATGACATAGATTCAAGCCTATTCGGAAAAGATCCAGTATCGGGACTATTGTGTCCTGTCGAGTCCAAATAGTGCCGAACTTTCAAATTTAGGAACAATTTTTATGACTACTTTTTGATGTATTGTAATATTTCACTAGCGGACAGCAGATTTATATCGATTGAATAGAGGAATCTTTAGCAAAATAAATTTTTAGTTTGTTTACTTATAGGAGAATGTGAACATTTATTTGAGTAGAGTTTGAAACGTAGAAAATATATCCAAAAGAAGTTCCATCTGGCTTTATTTCGCTGTTGTAGGAAGTTTGAAATAGAAACCCCTGATTTTATTGCAGATTCGTATTCTACGGCAAAAAATACAAAAGTTTTGTACGGACAATTTTTCACGATTAGTCACAGATGGCTCTATAATCGAGTTTGAATTCACCGTATGAACGAACTTAACTTATCCGTTCTATTAATCATTCAAATGAAATTCTGACGTTAAGGTCGTTCAGACGGGAGAATTCAAATTCTATTATAGGCCCATCTGTGACGAATAGTAAAAAAATTTCGTGTAAAACTTTTGTATTTTTTACCGTAAATTAAGAATCTGTAATAAAAGACAGGACTTCCTATTTCAAATTTGACCCCTTCCCCCACAAGGGTGAAGGAAATGGAAGAGGTTTTGGCATAAGTGGACTTCCCCCTCAAAAGCATGAAATTTTCATCCGAAACATTTTTCCGTAAGATGTTTCCTTTTCGAGATTCTCAACTTAAAAAAAATCACCTTGTATATATATATATATATATATATATATATATATATATATATATATATATATATATATATAATTGTATAATGGAATGAATTTTGAATAGAAGCATTTTGAAAATCAATTCAATATTTATATATAATAAAAAAATGAGAATGGTTCATTCACATCACCTAAATAAAATAGTTAACTCAGTTGATATACAATTTTTTTGTTTTATTTTTATATATGTACATAGCATGGCAAATGGCAGATAAGCAGAGGAAATTCCTGTTTCCAGGTGTAGTGTGAAATGGGTATAATTCCCCATTATGAGTTAGAATTACGACGATAACATTGTACAAGGAAGTAATACGTTATAATAGTTTGATGGATGTAGATAATTATTGATTTGTAGATAATGATTGAAGGGTAATCCTTATAACTAACAGACAATTTATTAGTTTTTTCAGTCTCAACGCTTGAATGAAAAAGATTTGCTTTTTAAATCGTCCTTGAGTGACCGATTTATTAATGGTAAATAAAATGGGACAAATTAAGGAAAATATCGAATGTACATAATCATCCAAAATAATATGACTTATACCACACATAATAAAAAAACATATAGCAGGATGAAGTATTTCATTTAACTAACCATAAACAAATTATTTTGCAAAGGGGAGTATGAAATAAAATTTTAACATGTAATCACCTGAAAATATTCAGATGGGACCAATACCTGAATACCTAACAAGGAACTATTAATTGAATGAAATAAATTGAATTTATAGTAAGTTTGATCATTTTCGAATTCAAAATTAGAATTGCGTTAGAGTTCTTTCGAAGTAAATAACATTACTGCATATGTTCTATGAATTCCGCAATTGAAATTTGAATACCTTATACATCGGAGTGGATGCATAGTGGGCAGTGTTAGGATGATAGTTGGAGTGCCCACCTTGTCCATAAGAACCCCCTTGAGAATAACTTCTTCCTTGATTTCCACTCCCATATGAGGGAGCACCACTAACATGCGGAGGATAAGGGGAGACGGGCTTGGGTGCTCCTCCCGATGGATATCCTCCGCTAGGAGGATATCCCGTATCTCCTCGGGGAGGATAAGGTGCATTGTCTTTAGGATATCTGTCTACTCCTTGCGAAGGATTTATGTTTCTTCCTTGTGGTAAATAACTGGCTCCTCCTTGAGGAGGATAACCCGTTCCTCCTACTGGACTTGGATAAGGTGAATTTGGCATATACATCGGCGTATTCAAACTGAATCCCACACTGGGAGGAAATACTCCACCTCCTTGGGGATACGGTGGATTGTTGGAGGGATAAGGTGGATTGTTTGGAGGATAGGGTGGATTATTTGAAGGATAAGGTGGGTTGTTTGAAGGATAAGGTGAATTGTTTGGAGGATAGGGTGCTCCCCCTCCAGAATATTGTTGTCGTGGATAACCAGAACCGCCCTGCATTAATAAAAAGTTTTGACTTTAATCTTGAATCCGTTAATTGTCTGAAATTTACTAAAACTTCCAAATGATTGGATCGATCTATTAAACAACTAATCTCAACGATAAGTATGAGATTTGGGGCACTATCATTTTTCATAGCTACTGAAATTTTAAAACTTGACATGACAATAAAAATTGACGATCGTTTCAATATCATAGCACTTTTTATATTAAAGCAAAAATAATTTGAAAATAATTTTTCTGATTCTGCATAAGAGATAATTACCACTTGAAAAAGAACAAGACACTGTTTGAATGGAAAAACATAGCTTAAATTTTCTTGTTTATGTTAGTCGAATAAGAAATCATTACCTAATGGATTCCGATTAATTTCTGTTGTAACCTAGTGGGACATATGGAAACTCAATTAACTAATTGAATTTTCTCTTTCTCGATTCTGATATGGTTCACTTTGATTTTACGGAAATATCGATTAAATCTCAATTTTCCTTATATCAAATTTAATAATGGAAAATCCGGTTTGACGTCTCGGCTATATTTAACAATAAAATTATCAAACGGAAACTGGCATTTCAGTATTTATTGAATTCTCACCTGAGGATATCCTGGATAACTCATTCTGAAATTGATCTGAAACACAAAAGAAAATTTCGTTAGGCTAAAAAATATCATTATGTATATATATATATATATATATATATATATATATATATATATATATATATATATATATATATATAATATATATATATACATATATATTATATACATAATATTTATACACATATATTTATATAAATATGTATATATATATATATATATATATATATATATATATATATATATATATATATATATATATATATATATATATATATATTATATATATATATATATATATATATATATATATATTATATATATATATATATATATATATATATATATAAATAAGAATTATTCGTGTTAAACGGAAAACACGCCCGTGGTTATAAAATTAAGTGAACTAGAAAATTTATTAGAAACTAATCAAACAAACCTCCTAGCGGAGCTGGTTATAAGAGTTCACGAAGCATCGAAATATCCACATCTACCCTAGACGGTAATTGTTAGAAATGTTAATTTGTTTATCACAATAGATGGAAATTGATAAATTGATAGACAGACTGTTTCGCCCTCATTGGGGCTCATCAGTATCATCCATCCATCGAAAGTGATAGCCAAACCAACATTTCAAACGGTCATATATTTTCCTTCTAGCAACTTCATGGCATATAAATATGACACAGCGCCACCAGTCGGAAACAATTGAACCACATCTTTCAGACAGACGAGAACATTTCGGCAACGAGAACTCGTACGTCCGGAACACCCGAAGGTGGCTACTTTATCTGCCAGGGTAAAGTTGACACATCAATTCGATGTGATTCAACATTTACACACCGCAAGCAGCAATAGCTGCGAATTTTATCGCAATGGCAAATGAATATAAGTAAGAATTATTCGTGTTAAACGGAAAACACGCCCGTGGTTATAAAATTAAGTGAACTAGGACATTTATTAGAAACTAATCAAACAAACCTCCTAGCGGAGCTGGTTATAAGAGTTCACGAAGCATCGAAATATCCACATCCACCCTAGACGGTAATTACCGTCAACAAATTAACATTTCTAACCATTCTTAGAAATATTAATTTGTTTAAAATAAAGTCGTAAATGATAGAACAGATATCAAACATTTGAGTTCAATATACGCAGATTTAATTCTTTATAATTTTTCTAAGAAACAACATAAATCAAAACAAAATAATTCAACAAACAACAAACTCTAACCATAACAACTCATCTTCTTTGACAAAATCTAAATTACAAGTAATGTCTTTTTAAAGACAACAATCCAATATTTTAAACCTATTTTGTACATTACGTGGGTTAAGGTTTCTGTGGTTCCCTTCCCATCTAATATCAACAGACTTGTCTGTTGATATTGGACTAAATAGCACGTAATTAATAACTGAAGACGGCCACAGCCGCAATAAGAAATTTTTGAAAAAAAGATAAATAGTACCCTATTCTTTGACTCTTCAAAATCAAAATAATTTGAACCTATTTCGAACATTACGTGGGTAAAGGTTTCTGTGGTTTCCCTTACCATCTAATAATAACAGATTTGAATGTTAATATTAGACTGAATAGCACGTAATAAATAACAAAGAACGGCCACAGCCGAAAAATTTTAGTGAAACAGTAGTCTGTTTCTATTCAAATTTTTTCAAATCAATAAATGTCAAAGAAATTTCAATTTTTTCAAAAGTTTTATAAAGCCACGAATGTCGTGGCGAAGCGTCAACTTTTTAATAAAATCGAGTTTTTTAAGATTCAACAAGCCTGTTATTGCTAATAATTTTCAAGAGATTAGAAATAGTTCACAGGCAACAACAATTCGAATAAATATATATATATATATATATATATATATATATATATATATATATATATATATATATATATATATATATAAATAGAGATATATATATATATATATATATATATATATATATATATATATATATATAAGAAGGAGTGGCTCAGGAGGGGGCCACTCTCTGTACAATAGTCTATTGATTTCGGTGAAAATCCGACTAAAAACCAAGCTAGTTAGTCGAGTATGTTAGGTACGCTGGCTAGTATTTGGGAGGTCTCGGGTTCAAACCCCGGGGCCGACTGGTCTGCCATGAGTTTTTCTCAGAGGTTTCCTCATGGTAATGTAAGTCACTGCTTGCAAACTTACAAGGCGAATGCTGGGCCAGTATTAATCCTCTGAACCCTACCCACACTTCCTATGTTCCATAAATATCCCGTCTCACCTATCCTTAATGCACTTGTACATACAAGTGTATCCTCTGATCTGGCTGAAGGAGTTAATCCCAAACTCAAGCTGCCCGCCTCCCTGACACATACTTCAGGGAGGAATGAAACACGTGTGTTTCCTTTTTTTTTTTTTTTCCGACTAAAAAGCAATCTCTCAGAAAACCGCAAACATTCAGACTTGATACGATACAGTAGTGGACATTCTGGTATACCGACCCGACATTCTATCAATATGTGCAAATATTTATTATAGAAGCGAGAAGCGCTTTATGGTTAATGAGATAAGGCAAGAACATACACAAAATAAATTTGTCCGGGTGGAAATATTTTTTTTTATCTGTACCGGCTCAAATATTTTCTGACAAACACTTATGTTTATTGATTAAGGATTTTAAATTAGTCATTATTATAAAGGTGAATCAACCCGTCGTTTCAGAATGAAATCTTAACGTCAATGATAAAATGATTCAATTTCTTCATACACATTTAGAATTCGAATGTGATTTGTAATATGTACCTATTACTTACCTGACTGTAGAAGGAAACAGATGGAGTAAAATTGATGATTTAAATATTTGTTCTATTATTAGACACTAGGATTGGGATTCGTCGCAATCTCAATTGAAAATAGTAGCACTATACAGTTAGAGATACGGATAACACAAGACTAGTTCATTAACATATTACAACCACCAATGACAATACATGACATGAAAACTATTACTTATTTCTATATCTTGCAACTTGTAATAACAGTTGTTGGTGGGATTGTTGCTTATCGAAGACTTTGCCACGTTGCCGCCTTTGAATATTTTTCTTCACTCCAAAGAATTTGAGGAATATCGGTTGGGTAAAACTCGAATAACTTCTCAAAGGTGAGGTGTTCAAATGATAAAAATAAAATTTGGAAATTTATGCATTACATATATAAAATCGATATCAATAAAATCAGTATAATTTGTTGCTTGTAATTATGTACGAATGTATCAACCTTTTAGAGAAAATTGAATATGTATCAACTGTAATATCCAAAATGTTATCACGATTTTAGCCATCTAGTAGGTTTATTGAGTTCCTGTAAAAAAAATAACTCTGATCTGTTAATAACATCATATCCGTTATTTTGAAATGTTACAATCTACGGCAACAGTGGAATCAAGTATGACGTTTTTCCTATTCCACGAAGAAATGTCATCACTGATGACAACGACGTTGATTTCAGTGGTCTCCAAAATATTTTATTTTATGGTAATTTTCAGAATAAATTGATATGAAGACAACAATATCTTTTTCAATTCGGCTACAAACAAGCAGATCATTTGGCTGACTATGTTATTCGAAATAAAATCAAATTTCTTTCCGTTAGTGGCTATTAAGAAATGAAGATTATAAGATGAAATATTTAAATTTACTTATGTGTGAGGTTCCTATTATTTCATTGACTTAAAAGCTATTTTATTTATAACCACCCAAAATTTTGCTTTTATTCATTGAAGCTGAACATGGTGAAAACTGTGGTGCTGGTATGCTGTTTGTTAAATGGAACTTCAAGCTAGCAGACGTTTCGAACTTCGAGATACATCTTCAATGTTTTATCTATAACTTTAATCTAGACATCAGTATTGTAAAATTTAGAAGAAACTGATTCTACTTTCCGGATGTTAATACATTGAAGGTGAAAAAAAAAGATCCATTTAAGTACCTTTTTTTAAACGTAGAAGCAGACACATTTATTTTCATATTTTTTGACTAATTGATTTATTATAAATATTTGCTCGATCTATATTTTCATTCATGCTAAATTTAATGACTGGAATATTCTACATTTTGAAATGAGAATTTCGTTTTATTCTTATTATTGCTAAGCGTAAGATGTATTATTCTTTAATTTGAAAACACGTTTTATGTTCAAAATGACAAAATTGTTTCAAATAACGGATATTATTTATTAGAACAAAACAATAATCCTCCCAATAACCCTCTGGAAAATAGCGAAGATAACAAAATGAAATATTCTGGAGTTCAATTAGAATTTAAGAACTGACTTCGAATTGAATCATTTAATGACTTAGCTACAAAGCTTTATGATCATCTATAAATTTTTTTTTAATATAGGTATACGAGTTTCGTAGAGATATATATATATATATATATATATATATATATATATATATATATAATTATTTATTTAATATATATATATTAATAAATATATATATATATATATATATATAAATATATATATATATATATATATATATATATATATATATATATAGACGAATAAATACTTTTTGAAAAATTCTCATTACCATTGTCTGAAGAAGTCTTACAGAGACGAACTATTTTTCGTGAAAACCTGAATTAAAAACAGTCTTCATGTTTCTCTATAGAAATAAATTTACTTTAAACTTCCAACCATTTGATATTTTTGTTGAGGATCACTGTTATACGCTGTTTTGTTATAACCCTGGTTCCGGTAACCAGATGATTCATTATTCTTCATTGAATTATTGGCATTGGGAATCTCGTGACGTAAATACACTCTGATAATTTTAAGTAGTTCAACTGGTTCCACAATGTTAAGTTTATTTTACTATTTGTTAAATATAAACAGTCACGGGAAGCAGCTAATCATGGATAACTTTGGTTTTCAAAGTGCCAAATAAACATGGAATAATTGCTCTTATTTATCCAATCAATAATTCTAAGGGGATACTGAGTTTTTGAATGAAATTTTTTATTCGTAAGTTTTATTCTCACTCCTTTCTTTCACGCTATATTTAAAATCAGGGTATAATAATTTTTTCATTTGAGAAAACTTGTTTTGAACATTATTGAATAAAAATAGACGTAATTTTTTGGAAAAATATCAATGAACATAGTACCTAACTACCAGTGGCGGCTCGTGAGGTTTTGGTTTGAGGAGGCTACAAGAGGTGTTAAAAATACACCATAGGCGAAAATGTTTAGGATTTCAAGGTCAATATAATTTAAAGAAAATCAAAGTAAAACAAGCACCCTAAGCTGTTAATTTGTTTTCACTTTCGAGTGTCTACCTTGAGACCTACAACTCCTATTTACAATATTCACAAAAATTCTTCTCAGCCAATTAATCAATTCATCAAATTTTTTCTTTCACATAATAGGTACCTACCTACCTAACGAATTTTTTAACAGCTGGTGAGAGCAAATAAAAAGTTATTATATATTTTTGAAGATTAGCGGGATTCTGCGATCTTTAACGTTAGCAAAATGATCTATAATATCCTCATAAAATTTTTCGTCTTTCGCCAAAAGTTTTACCAATTCCTTTTCAATATACAACAAACTAATATTTTTCAAACGATCCTGGCTCATTGAATTTCGTAAATAAGTTTTAATTCTCTTAAGAGTGGAAAACGAGCGCTCTACGGAAGCCGATGTCACCGGGATAGAAACAATTAGACATAAGAGTTTATAAACTTGGGGTAATTCTTGATTCAAATCATTATCAAAAAGATATTTAATAGTCCTCACATGATTTTCATTTTGCCCCAAAATTTCATTGTCATTATAAACAACACACAGTTCACTTTTTATGGCCACCTTATCAAAAAAAGTGTATTTTTGACATAAATTTTCCAAAAGGTTATCTGGAAAATTAGCCGAAAATCCGGTGAACAAGTTTTTATTGAGTAAGTCGAAGAAATGCAGTTCTTTCAAATCAGAGAACCTTATTTCTATTTGACCCCTAATAGTATCCAAAATTTCATAAAATATTTGCTTATAGTGAAGCTCCATATCTGCGTAACTGAATTTCTTTCGTTTTGGGCTTAATTGAGTCGTATCATCAGTAGTTTGAAATACAGAAAATAGTTTTTTAAAATAAACTTCTGCACGAAATTCTGAAATGTTTTCCAAAAGAAACTTGAGCCGATTTCGTGAGTAAATTACATCTGAAAACTTGTGCTATAAGATTTGAAAAACTATTTCTGTTTGTTCAAAAATTAATTTAAAGATGTTTCAAAATATATAAATTCCTTATCTTGTGAGTAAGATATTAATCCGCGTGCTGTATTTAAAGTTACTTTATCGGTGAAAAATTCCTCACTTTCAACTAGGTATAGAATTAAATCCTCAAATCCTAAGCGGCCCCAAACAGAGACATTTTCACTAGTAAAAAGTAAACACTGCCAACAAAATAATTTATTTTTTACCTGTGATCCGGTTAGGCAAGGATTTCTCTCATAATTCCGTGTATTAAAACCGCGGTTTTTTTTTCTGTTACGCTGCACCAAATTGTTTAATTCAGGAGTAGGTTTTTTTTGTTTTTATCAAAACTTTATCCTCATAACTTAGGGCACTAAAGTTATGGGATAACAAATATTCCACTAAGTCACCATTGAAATTTTTGAAATTAATTTCAGTAATCAAACTCATTTTAAAACAATACGCGTAACGCGAACTGATTCCGGCGTCCATTATTCAGACAGTACGAATTACGATCATACTACGATTCAATCAACGACTTTACTCGATGTCAGGGAGATTCTATAGTTGTGATTGGTCGACATTGTATAAGACTGGACTTTATCGGTGTTGCCATGTACATGTGTTTTGGTTTTCTATTTCAATGAAGTATTCATTCGAAGTATTTGTTTTTGAGTGGTGTGAGTTTGCTTTTCAGTGGCAGGCATAATGAACGTTGAGAATATACCTTTCTAAGCTTTCCGCAGCGTTGCCACAAATCTTGAAATGAATGAAATGCAGTAAATGTAAATACCTTCTATCTTAATTAATAAATTATATAATGTAGGTTGAAAGGAAGGTAGGTGCATAAAATAATATGATTTTGATTAATATGAATATGCTGAATGCTGACTATTCAATATAATATATATATTAGTGATACACGGAATATTATTGAGGAGGCTTAGCCTCCTTAGCCTCCTTTGACTAGCCGCCCCTGCTAACTACCTACTTTCCTTCATATAATTACATACTTAATTCATGTATGTTAAGGCACATGTAAAATATATGAAGCTGACATTTTAAAAGAAAAATGGAATCTGAAACCTGTTCAACTGAAAAAAGTTTGAAATAATTCTAAGGAATAAGTGCATAAATAAATAGAATTGATTATGTTTTTATGATTGAAGAACATATATAAGTATAAATTCAATTGAAAGGCAATAACTGTATAACATCTAATATATAACAATTATTCAAAATAGTTTAAATAGTACATTAGAACAACAGTAATTAATATAAATTTTTTGAAAATACGTACATATGCATATATGAAATAACATGAATAACATCAAAAATAGAAATATGTAAAGCACCTTATATATTTATAAATTCACATTCGAAAATATACTTTGGCCACATGAATTAAGTGTACTTTTTAAAATAGTTATTAAATAAATGTGGGTTTTTATTTATGGCTCTCCAATTAGGCCGTATAAGCATTTTTTATAATCCCCGGAACATTCATCCTGAAAAAGAAAAAGGAATTGTCAGTTAATATTTCAAACGAACTCATAATATAAGTATTTTAGTAAATATTTCATGCAGATCTACTAAATTTTCTGCATCGATTTTTAACTGTCTACCCTGGATCTTATTCAGTAGTATAGGAAATGATGCTCAAAAAATGTCAAAACCTCGCAGTTTTTTCGTCCTGCATCGATTTAAATGAAAATTTGGAATTAGGCTTATTTCACCCTCTAGTTCATTTTCTACATCGTGCCGTTGTACGCTTTTTGTTTTTTGAGGGTGAAAACAACCTCTAATTGTAAAATTTTATGAAATAACGTTGTAAACGTTAAGATGGGTGAAATTTGATTTGTATTAGTTGAACAATGATTGTTTTATGCTTTGGAATACAATTCCTAATGTTTAAACGCTTAAAAATCCACCCTTGTTAAAGCTTGATTTGAAAAAAATTATTTATCCTAAAAAAAGGATTTCGTCTTTCATTGATTTGCATAGAAATTTGGGATTAGGCTCATCTCGCCCTGAACTTCATATTTTATATCATGCTCATAGGCATTGATCATTTTTAGAAGTGAAAACTACCCCTTATTGTAAAAAATAAAATAACATTACAAAACCTTAATATGGGTAAAATTTTGTTTGAATTCGTAAAGTAAGTGATTGTTTTATGCTTTAGGATCAGTAATCATTTTTTAGGATGAATTTTTTTTTTATATCAAGCTCTAACAAGGGTGTATTTTTAAGGGTTGAAACATTAGAAATTGTATTCCAAAACATGAAACAATCATTATTCAACTCATCCAAACCAAATTTTACCTATCTCAAGTTTTACAACGTTATTTTATAATTTTTGACATTAAGGGGTAGTTTGCCCCCTCGAAAAATAAACAGTGCCCATGAGATATAAAATTTGAAGTAGATGATGAGAGGAGCCTAATTTCAAATGTTGATGCAAATCGATGCAAGATGAAATCATTGTTTAAGATAAAATACTTTTTTTTTTACATTAAGCTCCAACAAGGGTGAATTTTTTCGGGTTGAAACATTAGCAATTGTATTCTAAAGCATAAAACAATCATTATTCAACAAATCCAAACCAAACTCTACCAAACTCTACCCATCTTAAGGTTTCACCCTTAAGAAACAAAAAACGTACAACGGCATGATGTAGAACATGAACTAGAGGGTAAAATTAGACCAATTCCAAATTTTTATTCAAATCGATGCTGGACGAAAGAATTGCAAGGTTTCGTCATTTTATGAGCTTTATTTCCTATCGCTCCCAACCATGCTATTCGAATGTTTCGAAAAAAATTTTATTGGTTTTTTAAACATAGCTCCTTCATTTTTAGTGATAGAAAGTTTTTTCAAAAACGATTTCGCAGGGCCCTTCAAGAGCTATAAGAGTATGTAAATTACTTAAGATCCCTCAGTTTTTAAATGGGGTGAGTTTAAAGGGCTCGAATAAGGTGGTGTTCGCTTGTAATTAGAGATTTAAAACGGCTATATCTCGCCCAATATTCACTGTACAGAAAATCTATGCACAAAGAAATTTAGATTATTAAAAAAGCTACAATTGGGTGCTTCACCATTTTTTTGGTATTTCCATTAATTTCGGAGATATTTTGAAGGAAAGGGTGAAAAATACGAAATCGCAAAAAATCGTTTTTTCTTTAAACTTCAATTTTTCTGAAATTAGGCGTTTTAAATTGGTCAAACTTCTTGGGTGTATTGAAAATACATATATAAAAAGAACCACAAAAGACTGAGAAAAAAAACTTTTTGAAAACATCGATTTTTCCGTCGATAAACTGTTACTTTCAACCGCGAATAAATCAAAAAATATTAGTTTTACGAAGAAAACTTAAGAAATATTTTTATCTTAGAATTATTTTTCCCATCGATTGCTATAGTTAAAATGTAAAAAAATTTCCACCCTCTAGATGGGGTGGAAACCACCCCCAAGGTTTTAGCGTACACCGGCATGATGTAGAAAATGATCCTTGCGCTATTCTCTACCTTCTGTGAAAATTTCACGTAATTCGATGAAGGACGAAAAACTTGCGAGCCAAAATGCTTCATTTCCTGTACTACAGTATATAAGTCAAATTATGAAATTTTCTAATATATTTTTTCTTCAAGCGTATAATAATATCTATATTATTTTCGACAACACAGATCGTAGAAATAACCTATTCTTTTACTAGTAAAATAATGAACGCTCATTATTGTACTAGTAATAAAATAATAAGAAATGATAGCAACGTCTATGGGCGTTGTATCCAAGTAGGTATGAACTGTCATTTAATTTTTATTTAATTTGATGTTTGTCAGTATTTGTCAAGAAAATTTAAAAGTTCGACACTATGGGCACAATATTCAATTTACGCTTGAAGAAAAAATAGTATATGTCACTCGGAGCAGAAGACCCTTTATATGTTTCGCCCAGTTTGCACAGCCTCGGCAGTGCAAGAATCTGGGCTCAACAATAATGATAGCCTTCTACTCCTAGTAACATAATGTACTATTACTGTCATATCCCTTGATATGTCAAATGACAATTCGTAGCCCATTTTCATACTCGCGGCTACAGACAAAAATGCACTCTGGCTCCTTCGATTTCGCGTGATTATTTAAACGTATATGTATTTTTATTTTTTGAGTTCGTAAGAAACCGAATATTTTTAATTTTTTATTTTGATCTTTTCGAGATTTAGAATTAATGGAAAATTACTATATTATGTATAGTTAAATGATCAATTATGAATAATAGAATTGAAAACAAAGAAAACTTGAAATTTAGTATTAACCTAAACTATCTAGATAGTAAAACTTTTTTTTCAATTGGTGAACTAAAAAAAGATTTTAGGAAACAAAATCAAACACTCAGGCAGACGTAATAATAAAATATTCATTCAAACTCAACTAAAAGGCAAACGCAAAACAGATAAACAAAAAAATATAAACTCTCTCAGCTTTAGGTATTTACTCACTAATACTTATTCTAGTTTATAAGATTATTACATCATATGAACTCTTATATTTATTAATGTTAGGAATCAAGATGCAATTAACAGTTGATTTTCTATTCAAATTACCTCTTCTGGCTCAGGTTTTGCTAGCAATTTTTTTTTTCGCATTTTAGGACTGATTTTTGGTGGATTATCTTTGAGGAAGTAAATTTTTATTATAAGGAATATTTTTTTCATTTATGAGTCCGGATAGACCCATAACATGTTTTTCTGTATCGCCAATATGCACCCCAAAGCCCTTAATGTTGGATGAATAGGTGCAGTAATTTTCTCAACAGCTTCAAGTTGATTAAAGGATGATATATTTTTTATTTCCTGAGTTATTGATGCTATCAATTTTTGCTTCCTAATTTCCAAGTCTTGGGTCGTTTTGTTTGGATTAGGGTTAGATTTATTTATAACATTTACTAATTTGTCCTTTTCTATAGCTCGATAACTACTAGTCTCGTCTACAATTATTAATGCATATTCTTCATCTGGAAAAATAGCTATAGTGTCCATATAATTTTGGTCAATACTGTATGTATCTACCTATAGGTACAAGATATAAAATACATTTAAAATATCTTGCAAATTCAAAATGCTGTTACTTTTGACACACCTTGGTAATATAGGCTAAGAGAAATGTAGCTACAGTAATGTTCTTGTATTGGGATTACTTAATTTCAATAAAGATTATTATTATAGTATTATTACAAACATTTTAAAAATTAATGGTCAAAATAAAATCAATCTCAACTTACTAAGTATAATTAACCAATTAACCCCCCAAGAGGCAAGAGGGTTTGCATATATATTTGTGACACAACTACGACAACGACATGTACAACTGATTTTCATAAACAAATAAATGTCAATCGTTAAAACATAACCTAGAAATCAAAGGAGCCAGAGTGCATTTTTGTCTGTAGCCGCGAGTCATTTACTCCAGATTTTTTTTTAAAGATGAACGTGAGTGAGTGTAGATCATCTTTATTTATTCAAACGGAACCAACTTCATAACAGATGAATTTCCATTCATTACATAAATCTTTAGATTAAATAAAATTTTTCAGTATATTATTTACAATAAACACAACTTTAATTAACCTTATGATAAATGGTGTCTATTTTAGTAAAATCTACAGTAAAGCTCAAAGTAAAATTAACTGCATTAAATTTATGTTTCAAAGATGATAATCTGAAGAAGCCTACGCGATGTAGAAAAGTACTTCAAGTTCTCGAATATAGTTTGGATTTTTTGGAAAATTAAGCATTTCTGCATTTTCTTAGTAGACAATTATTTGTTATGCAATAAAGTAGGATGCATTGATAGTCTTTAAGAGAAGATTCAATGTATTTTCGCCTGTATATGCTTACCCTGATTTTATCCTTTAAAGACTTTCCGTAAATCGCTTGAAATTCGCGTTTAATTTCAACCATATCGATTTCACATCGTGTAACAATTACACGAATAAGGCTGTCGTCTTCAGTTCCAGCTCCCTTCATATAACTATGTAGACGTTTCGCAAAGTAGGCTGGTTTATTTCTCACTGCTCGTATAATAGCCAGCATAGAATCTTCAGAATCTCCAGAGAACTCGTTCTTGATAGCTTTTTCTATGTCGTGCCCTGTTAGTTGTTGGTATTTCTCGAAGATTAGTCTCAACTGAGCGAAATTTCTTTGGCACAATATCATGTTGAATGTGGACTCATCGGTTCCTAGACGCAACTCCCCTGGAGCAAAACAAAGGCAAAAATATAATAACTTCACTTGATAAACATGAAACACGCCAAAATTTTCAGAAGACGTATCTGCCCAGGTAATTTCACATATTTTGCATTCAACATAAACATACTGAATTGGAAATAAACAGATGAACATTTAAAAAAAAAAACGAAATTTATCGTATATTTATAAATATTTCCTAATGCAATTTAAAAAGAAAAGCGCAATTGTACAAGAAATTATTCAAAATTCCTGTTTCTACAAATTTAGGTGTTACCTTCATACTTTTAATCTTATTTAAGTGAAAAGTGACACCATCTTAGAAAAGATCACGGAAATTGTAATTACCTGCTTTATGTAATTGTTGTGCATCATAAGAAGCCTGTCCAGGATCAGTAATCATACTTTCATCACGACCAGCATTGCACAATGATACCATTAGTCTTTTGAAGGTTCCGGAACTATCGCCCATCAAATCATTCTCTAGGGATGTATGATAACCTGCAATAATTGGTTTATATTTGTATTGCATCAGAACGTAAAAAAAACTTAACATTAATTGATGGCACTCAACTTTAAGTTATAGAAAAAATAGTATCATTAATGTTGGTATATCAATATGTCAACACATTAGTACACCTGAATAAAATATAATAGTATAAGTTCAAATGTACAGAGTAGCGACTGTTTCATACATCAAATAACATTAAATATTTTCCATTATAACTCACTTTCATGATATGCCTGTCGTATGGTTCTTATTTCATTATTTGTCATCGTACATAAGACTTCAATTAAGACATCTTCATCAGTACCAAGACCAGAAATCGCTTTATGTAATTCTTTGGCATAATAATGTGGCAGAGGCGTCATCATGGCAAGGACGACATTTTCCAAGTTTCCAGACAATTCACTTTTCAAATCGCCGATTAAATCCTGCAATATTGTTTTTTAAAGATATGTGTTCCTAGATTATGAGATATTCTTAAAATGATATCATACCTTTCCATAAAGCGTTTTAAACTGGACAATAATTTGCAGTCTCTGAGCATTAGTCCTTCTAGTAAGAACGTTAATGATGGCTTTTTCATCAGTTCCAAATCCTTTCATTGCCTTCCTCAAAACCTCAGCATCTGCTCTAGGATCAAACGGATGAGCTGGGACTACTGTGGGATTACCCTGTAAAAAACGTGGAAGAATGATCAATATATATATATATATATACATATATATATATATATATATATATATATATATATATATATATATATATATATATATATATATATATATATATATATATATATAGAAAATAAATATTTATCTACTCCTATTGAATAATATATTCATTATTCAACTGCGTTCTAGTAATTAATAGTATCTATTACCAAACAGCGTGAGTAATAATAACTCACTGCTATAACTCCTCACTATATAGTCTACTAAGATCCCAAGTAAGATCGACTGTCACTCATCTGCTAATGTCACTTGACTAATTCTGACGTTTTCAAATTAAGTTAATACTACCTAATTATTGTGAATTTGTATTTGTATCTTAGTATTTATTGTTATAGTTGTAGATAAAGTATAGTATTCAACTTGCGGTAATGGTCATAACTCACTTGATGAATTACAGCACTCGCTTGCAGCTCGTGCTGCAAACTTCATCTGCGTGAGTTATGACCTACATTGCCGGTCGTTGAATAATATACTATTATAATATATAATGAAATAATTGAATGTATGCGTGTGGATTCGATGTCGGTGCCAACTCTGTCGACGGGGCACTAATGATGAGCTCGTTGAAGAGCGAACTAGAACACTATGTCTAGTGTTTCCATGGAGTGTGGCACGGATGTCGAACTATCTAACATTCTCCATTGAAGGTTGAATGAGATTCCATGTCGTCAAGCCCCGTCAGAGAGCTGATTTGATTAATCATCGATTTTTCAAATAAATTTCTCGACGTATTATTTTCATTTATTTATATACACTTCAAGCGATGCACTTCGCCGTAAGGTGTCGGTGAGTTCAGTACGAAATTTCTCTCTCTCTCTGTATATATATATATATATATATATATATATATATATATATATATATATATATATATATATATATATATTTATTTACTCGTATGTTGACTAACTCCTTGAAGGCTTACATGAGAATTTCATAAAAATTAATTCATTTTCTCCAATGCCGTTTCATTTTCTTTAGAGATTGAAGCAATAGAAAATAGACAAAATTGAATAATTAATACATTCATTACTTTCTTTCACTTATAAGTGTTGTTAAATTCTTATGAGTATATATATATATATATATATATATATATATATATATATATATATATATATATATATATATATATATATTATATATATATATATATTATATATATTATATATATATATATATATATATATATATATATATATATATATATATATATATATATATATATATATATATATATATATATATATATATGTATATATATATATATATATATAATTATATATATATATATATATATATACAGTGCTTTCATGATGAAAGGAACAAATTCATTAAAAAAATTAGGTTTCTATTTCATGTTAAAAATCCTCGGACAGGGTCGATTAGTATTTTTATTTGGGCATTTTTCGCAATAAAAATTTTGTATACAGGGTGTCTCATTCAAGAGCTATGGCTTTGTCATTAGTTTTTTTAAAGGTAATACCCTGTATATTATTTCACTTTTACAATTCTACGATAAATTCTTATCACTTTTTGTGAACATACCATATGCCTCAACTCGATGAATTGCCAGAAACGGAGATAGTGGGTAATGAGAGGTACGATATGAAAACACACAAATGTAATTACTTATATAATTTTTACATAATTATGTTCAATCTGTTGTCTGTTTACTTCTAGATATTTTTGAATTCGATTCAATGTTTTCCGTTGCACGTTTTCAATTACTTCTGCGACTGATAAGTCTTATTTCCTGCCTGATTCTCTCTTTTAAGATCATCAATATTATTTGGTCTATTCAAATAAACTTTAGACTTCAAATAACCCCATAAGAAAAAAATCCAATGGGGTTATGTCCGGTGATCTTGGCGGCCACTCAATCGGACCTCTCCGTCCTATCCATCTGTTGGGAAAAGTTGCATCAAGAAATTGTCGAACAGCGATTGAATAGTGCGGAGGTGCCCCATCTTGTTGAATCCATATCTCGTTATTAGGGATGTCAGGATCTTGTGGGTTAGGAAACAAAACAGCTACAGCCGGAATGAGTTCGAACTGGAGAAAGTTCAAGTAGTCCTCTCCGTTTAGTGTTCCTTCAAAAAAATAGGGACCACCTATACGATTTCGAACAATCGCTGCCCATGTATTAATTTTTTGAGGCCGCTGTGTGTGGCATTTTTGCATCCAATGAGGATTCTCGGGTCGCCCAATACCTACAGTTTTGTCTGTTGACGTGGCCATTTAAAGTAAAGTGTGGCTTTCATCAGAAAAAATTATGTTTATAATGAAATTTAGATGTTGATTATGAATTTCAAGAATCTACTCACAAAACTGGACTCTGCGGTCAAAATCGTCTTCTAATAATTCATGTACCAGCTTAATTTTATAGGGATGATACTTATTTACCTTAAGTATTATGCACGGACCCTACTGATAAATTGAAATTATTGGCAATTGGTAGTAATGGATGTTATGAGTTATCTTGGGTTTCTAGTAGAACGTTTCAGCACTGTTTCTTCAGATACTCTCGGTGGTCTTCCTTTAGGTAAATCTCTAACGTGGCCGTATCTCCTGAATTTTGATTCAATTTTGCTGACTGTCGATCTAGTAATTGGGCGGACGATCAGATGATTTTCATTGAATAGATTGCAGACTTCTTCTTGTGAACGCACCCTATCTCCAAAACCAATCATCATAAGTACTTTCAATACGTTCTCTCTCAAGTAATTTGCATTTTCTTAAACAATGAAGTGTGTAGTGCCTGGAGCGTTAAAAACGTGAAAAACTGCGAACTATACAGCACCAGTGAATGAATTCAGATGGTACATGTGAAATTTCATTCTTTCAGATTTAATGACAATGTTTACCTAAATTTTTTTTTTGTACTTTTAATCCACATTTTAAATCTTCCAGGTGCTCCACTATCTCCGTTATAATCTGGGAATCCATCAAGTTGAGTGCATTATGGTATGTTCACAAAAAGTGATAAGAATTTATCGTAGAATTGTAAAGTGAAATAATATACAGGGTATTACCTTTAAAAAAACTAATGACAAAGCCATAGCTCTTGAATGAGACACCCTGTATACAAAATTTTTATTGCGAAAATTGCCCAAATAAAAATACTAATCGACCTGTCCGAGGATTTTAACATGAAATAGAAACCTAATTTTTTAATGAATTTGTTCCTTTCATCATGAAAGCACTGTATATATACGAGGTATGGCAATTTGAAACCCGGAATCGGCCGATATCTCCCGAACTAAACACACCAGCCGGCGCGTTCTGGTCTCGTTCGAAAGAGGGGACTCTTCAGTAGTACCAGTTAAATTTTGAACGCGGTATCACGTTTAGTTTGTGTTTCCCGCGTGTTTTTGTAAAGCAAGGTTTTTTCTATACGTCGCGAAAATGAGTGACCTAATTAAGAGGCAACGCGCGGTTATCGAATTTTTGGTTAAAACAAACGAAACCTCCGCGGAAATCTTTCGTAAACTTAAAGACGTGTATGGAGATGATTCTCTGTCGAAAACTGCCGTGTTCGAGTGGGCAAAGCGGTTCAGGGAGGGACGTGTTTCGATAGAGGACGATCCGAGGCCGGGCGCAGCCGTCATCTCTCGTACCCGCACCAATGTCGATCGTATCCGCAAGTTGGTAACATCAGACCGTCGGTTAACACTCCGAGAGTTGTCCTACAAGTTAAACATCAATAAGGAAACCATTAGGCAGATTTTACACGAGGAGCTAGACATGAGAAAGATTTGTGCAAAGATGGTGCCGAAAATGCTCACGTTGGACCAAAAACACCTTCGAATGTCCATCTGCAGTGACCTTTTAGAGAAAATTGAGACAGATGGGAGGGACTGGATGAGTACTGTGGTAACCGGAGATGAATCTTGGATATTCGAGTACGATCCCGAAAACGCGCAGACAGAGTCAGCAGTGGGTGGAACGCGGGGGGGAGCGCCCGAAGAAAAAGCCAGGATGTCCAAATCGAAAATGAAGTCCATGCTCGTTAATTTTCTTTGATATCAAAGCGTAATTCATCGGGAATTACGTTCCAGAGGGACAAAACAGTGACCGGACTGTACTACCAAGGTGTCCTTGAGCGGCTGAGGGCCCGTATTTTCCGCGTGAGGCCCGAACTCGCGGAGAATGGTTGGCTCTTGCATCATGACAATGCACCTGCACATTCGTCGATACGAATTCGCGAGTTTTTAGCCAAAAAAAGCATCGCAACGTTGCCGCACCCCCCCTACAGCCCCGACCTCGCTCCCTGCGACTTCTTTCCTATTCCCAAAGATTGAAGCAGTACCTGAAGGGGACCCACCACGGCGGTGTACAGGAGGCGAAAGAAGCTGCGACGGTGGCGCTGAACACCCTAACTGAAGACGACTACCGTGGGTGCTTCGAGGCGTGGAGCGGGAGGTGGAAGCGGTGCGTGGAACTCCAAGGAGACTACTGTGAAGCATTATGATCGAAATTTCGCCGAAAATTAATTTAGCTGCCCCTCGGAGCTCGATTCCGGGTTTCAAATTGGCCATACCTCGTATATATATATATACATATATATATATATATATATATAATATATATATAATATATATATATATATATATTATATATATATATATATATATATATATATATATATATATATATATATATATATATATATAGGTATATATGTATATATTTTGATAATATTACTTCAAACTGTAACAAACATTTCTTAACTTTGAAAATTTTAAATACCTTATGCACCGGAGTGGAAGCATAGTGGCCAGTGTTAGGATGATAATTAGAGTGCCCACCAGGTACCTGTGAAGCTCCTTGAGAATAATCTGCCCCTTGAGAATAACCTCCTCCTTGATGATGTCCACCTCCATGTGAAGTAGTACCACCGGCGTTTGAAGGATAAGGAGAAACTGGATTTGGTGCTCTCCCTGATGGGTATCCTCCTTGTGGAGGATAGCCTGATCCTCCATGTGTGGGATTTCCAGCATTTCCTCCGGTTGGATGAGGAGCACCCCCATGAGGAGGAAAAGCTGCACCTCCTTGGGGCGGATAACCGGCTCCTCCTTGGGATGGATAACCGGCTCCTCCTTGGGACGGATAACCTGCTCCTCCTTGAGACGGATAACTGGCTCCTCCTTGAGACGGATAACTGGCTCCTCCTTGCGACGGATAAGTGGATCCTCCTGGTGGAAGATAACCAGGTCCTCCTTGTGCATTTGGGTAAGGCGAATTTGGCATATACATTGGGGAATTCACTCCGAATCCAACACTTGGGGGAAATACTCCACCTCCTTGAGGATAGGGGGCATTGTTAGAGGGATAGGGTGCATTATTAGTGGGAAACGGTGCTCCACCTCCAGAATATTGTTGCTGGGGATAACCAGAACCGCCCTGTGGTGATAAAATGTGCAACAATTCATATGAGTTTTCTATCATCAAACGATAAAATATATCCAGTATTACTTTTTATAACATTGAAAAACCTAATTCAAGATATAAATATAAAAACTCTAACAAACCGAATGATTTATATCAATAAAAAATGAGGAAATTTAAGGAATAGTTATCTTAGTGACAATAAAAATCGAAACTATACTGATTAATTAAAATAAAATAATTAATATTTTAACTATGAGCACATGGAATATATAATCGATTGAAAAGAAAAGAGCAGCCGTTAAACTCTTGTTCATTTTATTTTTTTTTCTATTAGGAAGTGATTATTTAATGATATATAAATGGAAGTTGTAATCTCTCAGGACCCATGAAAATTTAATCAACTAATTGGTTTTTCTTGGAGTTTTTACTTTGGCTAATTAGGTGTACAGTGTTTTCAGGAACATGCAAATAGGAAAATGGAGTTTCAAGTTACGATTCGTTAACGTAATATATGGTATCACATACATAAACGTAAGTTAATAATTGAACATAAATAATATTCTCACCTGTGGATATCCTGGGTAACTCATTTTTCAATGAAACTGTAACAACAGAAATATTAGTTAGATATAAAAATAATATAGCAAACATATTCTGAACCTGAATTAAAGTCACAGGTAGGTAGTTTATTATATTGTTCAAGTAGGTAATTTGAGGTTAATGGTTGCGTTTATACCAAAGACCTTACAACGTTGTAAGGTCTTTGGTTCATACCGAAGGTCTAGTTTCCACTAGACCAGTGGTTCTTAACCCGTGGTCCGCGGAACACTGGTGGTTCCTGGAAGCACTCGAGGTGGTACGTGAAGCCATCCTAAAAATATTGAATAAGTTGATGAATCTGACGACGTTTGACAATGTTGTCAATTACTTGTATTTGCTCGATTTCTGCATGACAATAAAGCATTAAAAGAAGAGTAACTGTTTTCCAAATGACTGGAAACGAGGCAAGGTGTTGATGAAATAAGTCTATATTTTGAGGAATATCGCCTTCAGTGCCAAATGCTTGATTCCAGCTTTGGTTTTGCTGCATTGATATGACGAAAAATCCATCTGCAAGATCAACATATTGCGTTAGTCGTCGCCAAACATTGGCTGCCAAAAAACCCTCCCAGAATGCTTGGCTATTGCGTTGAAAATAGTTATAAAAGTTGTTAACTTCATCAAAAGCAGTGCACTGAATACTCGTCTTTTCAAACAATTATGCTCTGATATGAACTCTGAACACTAAAGTCTTCTTTTCCACACAGAGATGCATTGGCTTTCTCAAGGAAATATTCTTTCAAGGTTGTATGAACTGAGGGAAGAAGTGAAAATATTTCTAACTCTCAAGGAAAACAAAAAATTGCTGAAACAGTTCTGTTGGGCCGAATATCAAATAAGCTTCCATTATTTATTTATTTAATAATTTGTTCATTTGGTCTACCAGCTTCGATCGCGTGCAGTCATAAGCGGACTATAGGTATCTTACACTTTTAAGTACATTTGTATGTTTTTCAGAAATATTAACGTATTTTCATAATTTATATTCAATAATGACGGCCATGTTATCGTCAATTTTCAGAGTTTCCTGTTGAGTAGTTGATCGCTTGCAGCAGTTTACGCAAGTTGGTGGTTCTTCTTTTTTCATTAGGTATAGTCTCGTGCTTGATGCGTGTATGACCAGTATTATTTAGTTGATTTTTTTGCTCAAATAAATAAATTGAACCTTCAACTCCAAGAGTCGGTAAATTAATAGTTTCAAGGCATTGACAATATATTTGCATATGAGGTAAAATCAATGCGTTCATTGCAAACAGCGAGTAATGGATTAACAAGATCAAAAGTGACAATATTTCTGCGTTCGATAATTTGAATGAAATAATTGGGGAACACAATGCCAAGGGAAAAGAAGAAATACAAAACAAACATGATACTCCATTTAACAAATTTGAAAAGTGAATGCAGTCGTTATTTTCCGAACTGCGAAGACAAAAAGTATTCAGAAACTGGTTCGCAATCCTTCCATTGTCAGAGTGTTTGAGTCCTTAAAGAAATTGAAGAAAAATTGATCTAAATGCAACACGACAAACAAATTGAAACATATAATCGAGGCAGGAATAAATCTTGAAGATTTTTGTATTCAAAACGTATTTTCTTTCCCAAAGATTCAAGATATATCTTATTTTACTTTGCAGTGGTTCTCGACGCTTTTGATAATGAAAAACAAGCACGGAAATCTTGCCGACATGTGTTTGGCTTTCAGTAGCACTGAACCAAGGATTCAAAAGTTAGTTAAGATTATGCAATCACAAAAAACCGTTTATTTTCATCGACTTCTTGAAGGTAATATTACTTACAAAAAGTTGGTGGTCCCTGACAAGACGGAAATTTTGTTAAATGGTCCCTCATGAAAAGGTTAAGAACCACAGCACTAGACCTTCCAATAATCAAATAACGTGAATAAGTTTGGCTTATTTAATATTCGCTTCACGCCATGTAATTAACCGTCATGACCGTTGGGTTTTTCTGTAGAAAAACTCGCCAAAATGGATTTAAAACAAAAATTCCAAGATCAAATAAAATGATACAATATGTATGACCAAAAAAAATTATTAAATCTGAATCACACTAGTTTTAATAGGTGGATTGTTTATTGCTGTGAGAAATTTTCACTCAAAACTTATTTAGATGTTGATATAAAAATATTGAATTTTTTGTACTGTAATGGATATAATAAAGTAAAACTAAAAATTTATAATACCTACTGTACACAAAATTACTTATGCAATGTTACATCCACTGAAGTAAATACGTTGTATGTACCTCCATCAAATTTCATATACCTATACCCATAAAATACTAATAGAATATTGCAGGTAAAAGTGTGATCACATTATGAAGTGAAAGCAAATAAACAATTTTCAAACATTAAATGAAATAGCATTATAATAATTATACTTGTTCAGATCGAGAAGAAAAAAGAAATAATACAACTGATGAACAAAACTAAATTTGAATTTACCACGTTTATTATCACAAAATATTTTGAAAAATTTAACACTGCGATTGCAATTTCGGTCACTAGACCATCATCGGGCAGATTGAGTTAAGAACTGAATACAGAAATAATGATTTGCGCCTACGGGTGGGAAAGAATTATTGCAGGTACTTAAATAGACAAGAGGAACATATTTCAAGAAGGGCTAATCGAGTGAATTACCCAAATTGGTACAATACAATGTTTTTAGAAAGGTCGTTATTGTTTGAATACACTAAATATAGGAGAGTATATCAGATCAATCTGGTCTTTCAGCAAGGTATCTTTTGCATTATGATTGAGTTTAAAAATTTCTAATGATTCTAAATAAGTAAGTTTGGTTCCTTTCGGTAATTTGTGCATGATTTTAAAATTATCTATTTGTGGAAACGGGTGGTGGTTTTCACGGCAATGATTTGAAAACGTTGAATCCGTTTTATTTTTCAAAAAAGATTGTTGGTGTTCTTTAAATCTTGTCTTGAACGATCGACCAGTCTGACCTATATATACTCCTTTACATACAGGACAAATCAACTTATAAACTCCTGAACTTTCAAATTTTGAAGTGATATCTTTGGCATTGAATAAAAATCCTGAGAGTTTTGTCTTAGGTTTGAAAGCAATTTTAATATTACATTTAGGTATGACATTAGCAACTTTTTCTGTTAGAGGACCAAAATATGTTAAAGATGTGAATTTTTCCGATTTTTCAACTTTTAATTGAGGATATATGCTGTTGTACGCTAGTTGACTACGTTTCTTGTTTATCATTTTATCTATCAAACTTGTATGAAAACCATTATTTGAAGCAATTATTTTTATAGTCGAAATTTCTTTTGCTAAATTTGTTACGGATAATGGAATTGAAAACGCTCTGTGGATCATTGAATTAAAAGCTGAATGTTTATGGGAAAGAGGATGATTTGAATCCGACGGAATACATATATCCGTGAAAGTTGGTTTTCTATATATATCGAAACTCAAAGTATTATAATTATGAAAGATAGTTAAATCCAAGAAGTTTAGCTGTCGATCCAATTCTTTTTCAATTTTGAACTTTATATTTGGGTGAATGCTATTAATATAATTCAAAAACTGATCTAATTGTCTCGCGGTGCCCTTAAAACAAGCGATTACATCATCAACGTATCTATGCCAAAATTTTATATGTGATGCTTTTGTAGAATTGAATATTATGTTCTCTATATGTGACATGAAAATGTCTGCAATAAGCGGACTTAAGGGGGAACCCATAGCCAGCCCACTAGATTGTTCAATAATTTTGTTATCAAAACTGGAAGTAATTTTGACTAAGGCATATATCTAATAAGAAAATGATATCATTTATTTTAATAATATCCATAGTGGATTGTTGCAAAATATCTAAGACAAGTGGTAAACACTCATCTGCTGGTATATTGGTCTAGTGACCGAAATTGCAATCGCAGTGTTAAATTTTTCAAAATATTTTGTGATAATAAACGTAGTAAATTCAAATTTAGTTTTGTTCATCATGTTAAATTATCACGTAGTAACGACGGATTCCATCAACTATTTAATAACACAACTACTACAGCTAATAGGTACTTCTAATTAACCCAACAAAGTAAAAATAATTAGGTAGGTACTTATAAATCCTCGAAACTCTTACATAAATGAAGATAATCAAATATTTTCAGATAAAAGAATAAATGAGTAGAATAGAATTTAAAGCATTTTTCCATTTTTACCGTTGAAAGATACAACGGGAAAATTTCTCTAGTTTTACTAAATACTTGTTTTACAAACAGTTGAAATTCATAATACGCCAGAGTAACTAATGTTTTCGAACAGTCTTTCCCAAAGTGGGCGACAACGCCCCCTTGTGGGCGCTGCAGGTCTAAAGGGGGGAGGTAAGAGACCCAGAAAAAAAATTGGGGTGTTTTGTAGAGGCTTGGGGGGCGATTTGTAATTTCATCTAGCTAGGAGGACTCTTATAGTCCAGGATCCATCGCCCATTTTTGCACTTGATTACTATCAAGCTAATTTTCCGTGAGTAGCTTTATTTTGATGAGACGCCCAATAATTTCCTGTACGAAACTCTACATTGTGGTAGCTAACAGAGGTAACAAGGATAAAATATGTTGATTTGATGGTTCTCAAATATTTATTACTAACTGAATTTTTTTTTGTTCAATCTCAAGATAATTATCTAAATTATTCGAAAAAATATTTGTCCTACAAAATCTATGGTTTGATCGAAGAGTCCCCTTTTTCCAATATGTATCGATAACGGGGTCATCATAAATGATTACTAACCAGCTAATTTTTTTTTTCACTTAGTTAATATTTATTTAATTCAACAGACATATTGTCCTACAAATTGCGTGGTACGTTATCCCGGTCCTACGCTAAAAAGTAGTAGTACAGATCCTTGATATAAAAATAATTACTATCAAGCTGAATCTTCGTGAATAGCTTCGTTTCGATGAGTCGCCCAACTATTTCCTATGCGAAAATTCTCAATTGTGGTAACTAACAGCAATGATACAATATCTCGATTTGATTATTTTCAAAAATTTAAAAGAAGTTAGAAAAATTAATAATCGTCAATTTAAATTCAACAAAAAATTAACAAAAAAAAATTTGTGTCGCTTGGGTTTCTGTATTTTGCTACTACAGCTGAGTGACACCGGTACGCATGCGCTGAGCATTGCTTACTGCGTGTTAGGTATCCCACGTTAGTGTCGACCATAAGGATAAGCCTGCAAACATTTTCTCAGTCGACCACGTGTTTTGTTTTGTCTTGAGAAATAATTTCAAGAAATGTGAGGAAAGTGAAACATATGAAAATGACAGCGATGTTAGTAGCGAAGATTTATCAGATGAATCTGATGAAGATTAACTTATATATATATATATATATATATATATATACATATATATATATATATATATATATATATATATATATATATATATAAATACACAAATTTTTGTACCTGGTTTACTAAAAAATAAAGTTGTTTAAATTTTAAAACAGCTTTTTTCACTGTATCTTATTTTACAAATAGGAAAACGAAAAAATGACAATTCTTGTCGAACTAGTGATACATACCTGTTTTCTTGTAGGACGTTGTTTCATTTGGGCAGAGAACACACTAACCTATTATGTAACTAAGTGAAAAAAAAAATTAGCTGGTTGGTAATCATTTATGATGACCCCGTTATCGATACATATTGGAAAGAGGGGACTCTTTGATCAAACCATAGATTTTGTAGGACAAATATTTTTTCGAATAATTTAGATAATTATCTTGAGATTGAACAAAAAAAAATTCAGTTAGTAATAAATATTTGAGAACCATCAAATCAACATATTTTATCCTTGTTACCTCTGTTAGCTACCACAATCGAGAGTTTCGTACAGGAAATTATTGGGCGTCTCATCAAAATAAAGCTACTCACGGAAAATTAGCTTGATAGTAATCACGTGGAAAAATGGGCGATGGATCCTGGACTATTAGACACCGACTGAGCTCTCGAATCTCGACTACAACTTATGAACATCAACTAATATTAATTAAGAGATTGTTCAAACTCGGTTCGATATTTCTCTCCGCTAGTTCATATACCTGTCCTGTTTTATTTAACAAATAAGAGAAAAATCATGTCAATCGGTCGCTCAGTTTCGAAATGACAGTAGACACAAACAAACAAATAAAAAGGTAATAGACACAGTTTCGCATTTTAATAGTATTGCTAGACAGGTGATTTTCGTAGATAATAGACCACGGGCAATAATGTTTTAACAAGTTCTTGTTGAATAATCCGATGTGTGCATTTTTGTATCAATTTGCTGGTTCATAGAATATTTGTTCTTACTTGTTGAGTATGATTGTGCGTCGAATGAGATGAACGAGTTTATGCATGTTTGTCTTATTCCTGTCAGTGCGTGCTGTTATAGTGGTTTTTAAGTAAACCTTAACACAACCTTTTTTGGATTTCCTGAAAAAGTTAGAATTCCAATCGTTTCGATAAATAGAAGAAAATTGAATTTTTATAAACATTTGTCCATTTTCAACGTCGGCTCGTATAAGTAACATATTTTCAACTACCTAATACATTTTTAGGAATAATCTTTAAATTGGAAATGTGAATATTATAATAGATTAAAATAATAAACAAACTATGATTGTTTAAGAATATCCGAAATCTTCAAACCTTATTGACATTTTGAGAGAGCTCAGGTTTCCAAGATATTACAAATTACGTCTATTTTGTGTGAAGTTAGATCAACGTAGCTTAGATATAAAAATGTGATAGGTACGAGTAATTGGCCATGTATAAACTATGAGAATGGAAATATTAGTTTTATTATTCAATACTTAGTGTATAAGTAACCAAAATGGAATTTGAGTAATACCTACATCTTCCACAAATTGAAAGCGTTTGTCATTTACCTTGAAAGAATCAAGCAAGGTTTGTCACATCCGAAATACTTTTGTTATGTTGTCAGACTTACTTTATTGTCCGATATTCATATTTTTTCACATTCCTTAGTGCGACTTCGTTTCGTTTGTTATATTCGTCGTACGTTTCGTACTCAATGTTTCATATCCCAATTTCGACTTCGCACACTGTTTAGATAAGAGTAAGCGTAAGCATACTAATGACAGTTCTATTTAGAATTCAATAATAATCTTGTCAATATTTGCATAAAATTATCTTCACATAGTGATCAGAAATCAAAATTGAAATTATATGTCAGAGATAAGTTGATTCAAAAGGCATAACTACCCAGAAGCATTTGTTCTAGGATTGAAGCATATATTTTGATTGCAATTCTGACAAATTATTACAAAAGACAATAATTTAGGGAGAAGAGATATATTATGATATATGATATAGAATCTGGCATCGTGGCATCCTGTGTTCATTTCATAAAATGCATGCAGTTTGCAGCTGCGCATAAGCTCCATTGTCACAATTAAAAGTTAACCTCAATAGTACTCTTCCAATTTTTTTCTATAATATTTATAATTCAACTATGATGTACTGCTATTTTACTTACCTCTAGAAGAATGCAGATGGGCAAAAATAGGGAACCAAATACTATGAATTGTAATCGTCTACTTGTCACAAATAATCAAAACTGTATGGGAGGGGAATTACCAACCTGAACTTCCACAACTCGATGCGGCGATGCCATCATAAGCATATCCAGGATAAGATAATGCAGTGGCGTCTCTCAATATTTTAATTCTCTCTCGGGGCATAATATATATCTTGTGCTCAACAAATTTTTTGATTGTTGTCCCGAAATTAGACGCCAATATTTCAATCACGTATCCTACATCCAAAAATAGATATAAAACTTCATATGAACTAGGTTCAACAACTTCTTCGTTTTAAAGGTGAAGACCCGATAACGGTTTTTTATAAATATTATATTTGAAATCACAATTCTAGTCTCAGCAATTCATGGTATTATCTTGAAAGTGCGCAAACACTTTTTATTTGAACTTCTCAAATATGAAAATTTTATTTTAAAGCCCAAAATTTGTAGGCTCTCGCGCCTACCAATGCCCCTCCCCTCAGTTTGAGAACCACTGAACTAAACCTCAAGGAACAATTATTTGAGGTTTACTTATTCTTACATTAAGATAAGATGTTCAAAAAGGTTGCCCTGCTCAAGAAGGCATATTTGGCCTCTACGGGTAATCGCATGTGAAGCTTCAAAATGGTTTTGCCGTATTTGATTTCTTGCCAAACGTATTCTTTCACACAACTCCTTCTCGTTGTCTACTTCTGTTGCGTATACTATATCTTTTATACGGCCCCAAAAATAGTAGTCTAGTGGATTTAAATCCGGCGATCGGGGTGCCCACGGAATAGGACCACCTCTTCTAATCCATTTACCAGGAAATCGCTCGTCTAGCCAATTCCTAATATTCACACCATAATGGGCTGGCCCACCGTCGTGCTCTGCCATTGTATAAACTACGTACAAATTGGATATCTGCTTATTCTCTATTTGAAGACCTCTGCATTACTACTAAATTGTTTTCAGGCAACAAGCAGCACAATTAAAAACTGGGCGATTAATAAGCTAGTTTTTCTTCACCAAGCATCTCAAAAAACGTCATTTGTTTCCAGGTCTACTGATTATTTTCTCCTCAATTTGCATATTGAAAACCAAATAATCAATTCGTAAAGAAATATTTAAATGCATTTTTCTCAAAAATGCTCCGTCCTAGCGAAGTATGGGAGGAATACCTTAATTGTACAAAAAGCTTCATATTTTCAAATCTTGAAGTAATAATTACTAAAAATTAACCACTAAAAACTATATCCCCCTGCACTACCCACCCTTGAAAATATTGCAATACTAACTTTTAGTTCATTAAATAGAGCGTAAAAAGTTTCGTAACTGCACCAAATTGTATCCAATCGCCTTTACAGGTTTCGAAAATATACACACACCCTGTATCTTAAAAACGAAGAAGTTGAGGACCCTAGTTCCTATGAACTTTTATCTTTATTTTTGATATATATATATATATATATATATATATATATATATATATATATATTATATATATATATATTATATATATAAAATATATATATAAATATATATATATATATATATATATATATATATATATTTATATATATAGTATTATATATATATATATTTATATGTTGATTTTCAGGTTCTCGCGGAGATAATCTGGGTGTCTGGTGTCCCGGGGTTGTATCCGCGTATTGGATTCGTCTTCGTTGAAGTCTGCTCGACGTTTCGGCAAAATCACATTTGCCATCTTCAGGTAGCTCTTCTTGGTCGGAATGAATACACTGAACTGAAGTTCAGTGTATTCATTCCGACCAACCGCCAACACGTAACATAATGTACTACTGTGACCAGCTTAATTTTATACAATAAAACCTGGTCAAGGTTGATAAATTAAATGAAACATGTCGAAACTATTTACATTTACCCCAGCTGACCCTATATATATATATATATATATATTATTATATATATATATATATTTATATATTATATATATAGGTATATATATATATATATTTATATAATATATATCTATATATATATATATATTTATATAGTATATATATATATATATATATATATATATATATATATATAATATATATATATATATATATATATATATATATATATATATATATATATATATATATATGTCACCGGAAGATAATAAGATCCGCAAGTTTATAAGGAAAGTTTTCCTAGGAAATTTATAAACCTTCGTAGGATTCTAAACGACAGATAAATTGTATTATTTTACGCCCACATTTTCGCAAATTTATCAATTTACGACGTCTCGTGGTAAATTTATAAACTCACGGATATCCATTCGTAAGATTCTAAACGGTTCGACCAATAACAGCAGAGCTTTTAATTTTACGCTTCTTTAGAATATGGCAAATAACACACTGCTCTCTGATTGGTCGATGTTGACAGTCTATCATTTTAATGACATTTTCTATTTTTTCCTCAGTCCATTTCCATTCCGACTTCTTACTATATTTTGGTCATGGCCACTATAAAACTTTAGTATCTCTGTGGTAAATTTCACTTCGTCAACAAATTTTCTGGCATTTACCGCACTATCTTCACCATTTTGACTGTCCGCAGCTTCTAGGTCGCTCATTATGGGTGTAGTTTAGTTACCTTAGCAAAATAATACTATTTTCACAATTCCAACATTAAAAACTTCACAAAAACACACGAGCACACCGGTTTGTTTATGTTCCCTGGCGAACAATTGCCGTGGAGACGAAGGAGATGGAACACGCGACTTATTCAACCAATCAGAGCGAACATGGCGTTTGGTTATTGCTTACTTATTATTTTACGCGTTAGTTCGGTAAGTTTATCAATTTGCGAAAATGTGGGCGTAAAATAATACAATTTATCTCTCGTTTAGAATCCTACGAAGGTTTATAAATTTCCTAGGAATTTTATAAACTTGCGGTTCTTGTTATTTTCCGGTGACATATATATATATATATATATATATATATATATATATATATATATATATATATATATATATATATATATATATATATATACGCTTGCCAGACGTCCCGGTTTTCACACATTTCGGTGTCCCGGCCGGTTTATTTCACGTCGCGGTAAAAATCAAATTGGATTGTATAGATAACCATAAATGTATAATAGTATATTATTCAACGAGCAAAAAATGATTGCTCTTTTTCACGAGGGTGAAGTTTGCGACACGCAGGTGAGTGTCGCAATTCACCCGAGTGAAAAATTGTAATTTTGTGCGAGTAGGATACTATACTTTGTCCACGACTTCCTCGAAAACATTAGTAATAATCTGCATTTTCAACAATAAAAATAGTAATCAAAAGCGTTGACATAACATTTTCTGTGTTCACTGAAAACTGCATACTCACGTAAACGTCAACTATTTCACTTGACATCGATTCCATTCCTTTCTTTCACTCTGATGAAAATGAAATAGATAATTTTGCATTCATTTATTTATATTAATATTAACAGAACAAGTATTGAAAATAAACGAAGGCATTGAATTTATAGTTATCTTAGTTACATAAAACCTAAAAATCTAATAACAATACTATTATGAATGATAGTCTCAATTTTGGATATACGTTTCGAGTGTGACGTCATGCAGTGTATAATAAACCATTATTCACTAAAGATTAATAGGTATAATTGTACTTCAGGAAGCACACGTATAATGAATGATTTATATACAGTCGTGGACAAAAATATTTACTATGGGGGATTATTTAGGATAATGACTTTGTCATTTACTTCTGTATGAAAAGTGAAAAAACTATAGAAGAGTGATTGTCAGTTAATAAACATTATTGTCATCGTATCGTCGTGTCTTGCCAATCGTGAAAATGCGGGATGCGAGAGGCTCTCCGGGCGAGTTAAATATTAACATCTAGAAAATGAAATGTTTAAATTTATGTGCTTGTGTCATTCATAATTACTCTTGATTTAGATTTCAACCCTCTAAATGCTCTGAAAATTTACCAAGGGTGTGTACCTACCCTTGAATACCTTCGACGTTGGGTGGCATTCCGGTGTCCCAGTTGAACATTTCAGAAATCTGGCCAGCCTATATTTGTTTTCTTCTTAATTCCGATACATATTATCTCTCTAGACCTAGAATGTGCTTAAATTTGATATCGGACCGAATGTGCTGAAATTTGATATCGGACCAAATGTGCTGAAATTTGATATCGGACTAAATGTGCTGAAATTTTATATCGGAGGTTGTTTTTGAGGCGAATTTAGTCCAAATATTGGAATTATCGTTCAAGGGGCTAGGCGGGGAGATGCATGGGCAGAATTGTGAACAGCGTATCCGTATATTAAGCATCGTACGGCTTTCTGGAGGGTGTAGGTATAGCGTTAAATATATAAAATAACTTAAAACTATCTTTCAAAATAGGTATGCAAAGAATTTTTTGTACACATAAATACATGTCAATTTGAGAATGATTATTAAATGGTCACAGTAAGGAGAGTAAGTAATAAACGGTATATATTTATGGTTCTCCAATTAGGCCACATAAGCATCTCTTGAAATCACCGGAACATTCATCCTGAAAAAAAAAAAGTTATCACTTCATATTTTATACGAACTCATACGAAGAATTTAAAAAAATATTTCATTCAGGATACAGGACTACATTCAAGCTAACTATCAACCTGAATTAAGTAAAAAGGTACCTACATAAAATGATTTCTATTGATTATTTTTTTATAAACTATATTATTCTGCATGGATTTCTTAATATTTAACTAAATCTTATTCAGTAGGGGAAGGACGGGTAAGTTGACGATGTTAACAGAAAAAATTAATTTCTGCTCGACATTGAATTCATTTTTCAAATTGTTCATTTATATACAATAATCAACATCCAACACACATGGAAACATGAAATAGTATTAAAAAAACTGAACTGTTTTGTTTACAAAAATAAAAAATCATGTACTAGAGAAATTCGACATCTTACTCGAAGGTAGGCTAAGATGACGGACATATGCGGGTAAGTTGAAGAATATTAGCATAACTCGCATATGAATGCCTGTATACCAGAATAATCGGTAGGTACTAGATTCATGCCACCATCTCAAGCATTGCGAGCACTGAATCCAATCTTCTGTAGGTGGATCTTCGAAACGCTAATCGCAATCTGAACAAAATATAATTTCTTCGTAATTTTCTTGGTTTCACATGCTTTTTTCTTTTCGTTCTGATTTTTAACATATATTTGTTTTTTCAGTAATCTTGCATATTCCTTCTGCCTTTCATTTTCTTAGTAATGAAATACATTCATTACTAGTAACTAAGCACAATAAAATGTCAACTTGCCTTTACCAATTGGTCAAGAAGCTTATCTGACACGATGGTTATGTTAGAACAGATAATGCGAGATACACTCATTTGCACTGTATCCGCGAACGGTGCCTCAGCGTTGCAGGGTTGCGTTCCAATTTAACGCTCCTACAATTGGCAAGATAGCGGCACCATACAGAAAACCTACATTTTTATCTTTGAAGAAATTATTAGCCGTTCGTCATCTTACCCACTTTGTCAACTTACCCGACCTTCCGTATAAGTTACATACCTACTGAAGTTTTTATATATATTTTTCTCTGGCATATTACTTTGAAATCTACTTTGCGTTTTTATCTTCTCAGCTGAATAACCTTGAACTATCAAATATCGGTTCTCTCAGCATTTTCATATTTTTTTTTAAATTTACACAAGCGGACCAAATTCATAACAAGACAAATTTCCATGTAGTAAATAGATCTTCTAATAAGATACAATTTTCCAAATGTTTAATCAACATAAAGAGACTGCTCTGCTTAAAGTTTGCAATGACATTGCTCAAGCTCTTGATGTTTACAACATTTGTTTCGTTAGATCAAACTAAAGCCTTTGATTTGGTAAATTTTCGTCTTTTGATTTGCAAAAATGTAGGATTTGATAATCGATTAGTTGAGTGGTTTTCGAGCTATGTCATGCACAGAGTTCAGATCACTACAATATGAATATGAAACATCTTCTAAAGCTTACACAAGGAGGGGAGTAACTCAGATCAGCATTTTGGGACCAATACTGTTTTCTCTTTTCATCTGCCGAGATGTTTAACATACTGTAGCGATCATCTTTATGCGGATGATTTACTTTATATTACGTGTGAGTCGGAATATTTTCAAGAAGCCATTGCAAAGGTAAATCACAATCTTTTGAATGTATCTAGATGGTGTCGCAGTAACGGTCTGAAAATTAATCATTCAAAAACTGTAGCTATCTGTGTCGGTTTTGAGTATAACGTATGAAAGCCCAACCAAAGTGGTAATAATTTGTTGATAGATAATGTAGAAATAAATTGGGTGGACCGGTTAAAGAATTTGAGTATTAATTGATAGTAATCTCAAGTTTGATGGTCACGTGAATGAAATGAAAAACTCTGCATGAAACCACAAAGTTGAAACTGGTACAAAGTTTGGTATACCCAAATTGAGATTACTGCTGTAGCGTATATTGTAATTTCTTGACACAAGCCAACCTTCAAAAGCTTCAGAGGGTTTAAAATGCAGCGATCAGATTTATATGTTCCTCGCCGTCTAGAGGTCATGTTTCTTCATATTTTCAGAGACTTGGTGAGCTTAAATTGGATAAAAGCTTTGAGTATTCTTTGGTTTTCATTGAAATCATTCAAAAAAACTATACGAATGTCAATGTTAGATCAATGATGTTACTATTTTCCTCTTTTAATTTATTTTGTTTTTCGTTTCATAATTTTTCATAATGACTGTATCATGTAAATTATAAGATTTAAGTAACTGTGTGTGTACTTCAGGTAGAGTGGAAGACCGGCAATGCCGAACTCTTACCTTTCGTGTAATATAGGATACTATGCAGATATCACTATTACGTAATAAATATATAATTATTGTAAACACAACTTTAATTAATACTAAGAAAAGAGGTGTCAATTTTTGTTGATTTAATTTGGGACCTATAGTAGGCCTTACCAATTGTTGGAGAAAGTTTCATAACTTTCGAAGTGAAGAAAAAGTTAAATACATCAGCGTACGCGATATAGAAACGTACTTCAGGTACCTACTGTTATATATTTTGATTATTTAGCGTTAGATATTAAGTATTTCTACTATTTCCTAAGGCTGTACTACAATTTGATAGAATGTATTCATCGTCTTTAAGAGAAGATTCAATGTGTCTCTGCCTGTATAGGCATCCTTACCGTGATTTTATCCTTCAAAGACTTTCCATAAATCGAATGAAATTCGCGTTTAATTTCAACCATATCGATTTCAGATCTTGTAACAATCACACGAATAAGGTTGTTGTCTTCAGTTCCAATTCCTTTCATGTAATTGTGTAGACATTTTGCGAAGAATGCAGGTTTGTTTCTGACTACCTCTATGATGGCCAACAAGCAGTCTTCAGAGCTTCCTGGGAACTCCTTTTTGATAGCATTTTCAATGTTGTGTCCTGTTACTTGGTGGTATTTCTCGAAAATTAGTCTCAATTGAGCGAAATTACGTTGGCACAAGATCTTGATGAAAGTGGACTTATTGTCTCCTGCAGCAAAACAAACACAAATGAATGCAAACATAGAATCATTTTTCTTGATACACTTGAAATGCAATGAGAAAAAAATTATAAATATACATAAATTATATGTAGTTACGACAAAATTTTCATGAGTTGTATCTGAATTTCACGAAATTAATTTGAAATATTGTTTTGTGTTGAACATAAAAATAATTAAATGAAAGTTTGAAAAAATATAATATTGTGAACATTTCCTAATTCAATTGAAAACAAATACCATTTGTAAAATTTATTCGAATTTTCATTTCCTCAAATTTTGGTGTATACTTCATACTCATCATAGATAAGATAGAGGAATCTATACTTACCTGCTCTATGTAGTATTTGAGCATCATATGAAGCTTGTCCAGGGTCAGTAATAATACTTTCATCCCGATCAGAATAGCACAGTGTTACCAATAGTTCTTTGAAGTGTCCGGAACTATCGTCTTTCAAATCATTCTCTAGTAATTCATGGTATTCTGAAATAATTGGTTTAAACGTTTATTATCATAGGATGTAAAAAATTACAGTGATTGACATGAATTAAAAATTCAGTCTGCAAACCACCTAAATAATCTTGGAAGTTTTTCTGTTGATGTGTGGTTTCATATATACAGATACATCCATTTACAAAATGTAATTATAATAGGCATATTTTTGTTAGAGCTCAACTTAATTCCTAAATTTAATGATGGTTCAAATGATTGAAAGCAGCGGATGTTTAATACATCATATAAAAATAACAATTTTCCATTATAACTCACTTTCATGATACGCTTCTCGTATGGAACTTATTTCATTATTTGTTACAGTACATAAGACTTCAATTAAGACACCTTCATCAGTTCCAATGCCAGAAATCGCTTTGTGCAATTCTTTGGCATAATAATGCGGCCGAGGCGTCATCATGGCTAGGATGACATTTTCAAATTTTCCAGATAATTCACTTTTCAATTCGCTGATTAAATCCTGAAATATCCTTTTTAGAGATACATAACGAGATATTGTTAAAACATTATTATACCTTTCCATGAAGTATTTTGAACTCGTGAATAATTTGTTGTCTCTGAGAAGTAGTCCTTCTAGTAAGAACATTAATAATAACTTTTTCGTCTGTTCCAAATCCTTTCATAGCCTTCCTCAGGTATTCAGCATCCGATCTAGGATCGAATGGATGAACTGGGACCACGGTGGGAGTACCCTGTCAAATAAATAAATAAATAAATGAATAACTATATATATATATATATATATATATATAAATATATATATTAATATATATATATATATATATATATATAAAGCTAAGAAAAAACTCGTTGGGTACGCAGCATTGCAGGAAGTATACTCTTATAACACTTTCTTCCAATATTTCGACAATGTTTATTGTCATCATCAAGGGAAATGCTACAAAATTATTACAAAGTGAAACCAGGACAATTTGTGGAAAAAAGAACAATAACTTACAGTGTCCATGAGATTGTATGCATAGATCTTAAATTAAAATTAATCTTGACGTTCATAAAAAAGTGCACACATTCAGAACAAAGTCAGTGAGAGTAAAATTAAACATTGCCATTGTCACAAAATTAGAACCATTAAAGGCAGAAACAAAACAGTCACAATTTAAAATTTCAAAATATTTGTAAAAATTATTATTAACCACTCCATCATACCGGTAATCACATCGTCGGTATGGGGGGTGAAATGTAATTTAAAAATATAACCAAAAAGTGAGGCTAAAGCGAGAACATAGAATAGGTGAAAACACGCCAAGGACCGAGAACTCTTACTCTTAGAGCAACAGAGCACAGAAAAGACGTCACATCGCCAGCATGTCATCTCCTACCAAAAGGAAAGACTCCGAATGTTGAAATTATTAAATTAAACAACTGAAAGATACATGAAACTTATTATGGCGAAAAACGCTAATTAAAACTCCAAAATTCAATCAATCAATAGAGAAGGAGTTTGAAAATCTTTCGTTATGAGGATATTGATCCAAGTGCAATAAGAATGAATATATTTCACTTAGATGTTTAATATCAGTCTTTTTGTTCACACACGAGGATGACTGAGATATGAAAGCCATTTCCAAAAAAAGTCTCTTATATTTGTTGGACTCTTTAGCTAAGATTTTAGCAGCATCAAAATTGATATTATGACCTTCTTTATGTACATGATCACTAAGTGCACATCTTTCAGGGTGTAATCTACAGTCAGACTTATGTGAACAAATCCTGTCTTTCAATAACCTGTTAGTTTGACCAATATATTCACTCGAGCAATCAGAGCAAGGAATACAGTACACTACATGTGATTGATGTAATAAAGGAGTTTTGTCCTTCAGTTTAGTAAACAGAGAATTTATAGTCAAGACAGTTTTATTAGCGATTTTAATGTTATTAAAAGGTTTAAAAACTCTACAAAGTTTCGGAGTGACACCCAAAATAAACGGTAGAGACGCATAAAAATTATTAGTCACCAAGTGCTCTGAACCAGCATCATCCGCAACATCCAAATTTGCACTAACATTATTCATATTAATTGTGTTAGGTTCCACTGTGGAGCTAAAAGAATTGGTCTTGAGGAATACATGAGGATATGTTTTAGTCCGAAATAGGTTGTACAAAATGCCCAAGTTTTTTCTGTGGAATACACCGTCAGAGATACTGAGAACACGTTGTTTCATTTGTTTGACCAAGTTCACCTTCATGGATTCCTTGTGGTACGACAAGTAATTCATATATCTACCCGAACTCATGGGTTTTTCTGTACCAATCGATGATAATACTGTTATCCTGTGAGCGAATGAACTTCATGTCCAGAAAGGGAACACTACGTTCATCATCTTCACATTCCAACGTGAAACTGAATGTGTGGGTCAAAACTATTAAAAATCTCAAACTAACTCCGCGGTACAATCCGCAGGTAACGAGAGAATGATGTCATCAACATACTTCTTGACAAAAAATAAATTAAAGGGAAGAACATTAATAACTGTGTCCAGGATGTCATCCATTACATAACAAGAAAGAATAGGACTAATTTTTAGCTCCCATTGGAGTACCAAAGGTCTGTTTGTAAATTTTTATTATTGAAACGAAAAACTGTGTTATTGAAAAGAAAAGTAAATTAACTCAAAAAAGGATTGTTTGTTGTGGATGTCACAGATGGAACTGATGCAGCGCCACCTCTTATCTATAGCTCTAATACAAGCATCCAAGTAGACATTACTGAAAAGCGATACCACGTCTAAACTGGCGAGAACATAATTATCAGGGAGTTGCATCCTATTGAACCTCGTTGAAACGTCAAAAGAATCTTTTATATAAATGTCATTATCAAAATCGTAAGCTCTGGTTAAAAATATCTGTTAGAAAGCCAGACAAGAATTCCGTCGGAGCGCCCATCGATGCTACTATAGGACGCATGGACAAGACTGGTTTATGTATTTTTGGGAGAGAATAAAAATTTAGGGAATCACCCCATTATAGGTGGTTAGTCTTTTTTTTTGTGATGTTGTCAATTTGACCTGAGGAGAACAAAGATTTTACTAAAGATTACATTTAGATTGTATCTGTTGTGAGGGATCCTTAGATAAAAGAATATAAGAATCATTGTTCTCGATCAAGTCATTTGTGAGTGAAATGTATTGGTCTTTGTCCATGATCACGTGACATTACCCTTGTCCGACTTTGTAACTATTAATTGTGGAGTTGTATTAAGAATTTTTTTTTGACTTATCAATAAACGTTGAAATTGTGAAGAGGAATTATGAGAGTCATTAACAAAATTAGTGATAACATTAGTGGATCTAGCAATTGTCAATTTTCGGACATGTTTGATCTGGAATGGATGAGGTGATGTAATCAACATCTGCCAAGATAGATTTTATCGAGAAATCTTTTTGTCTCTTAAACGAGGTTTCTATGCTGAACTTAGGTCCTAATGCCAAAAATTGTAACACATCAGAAGGAATTACAGTACTCGAAATATTTTTTTGACCATTCAGGTTTGACAATTAAACTATTTTTGGATTGTAAAAAGTGAAAGATTATTTAATTTAGTAATATTAGATGATTTTATTTTATGGAAAAGAGTAAGATATTTTGACTGCTGTCTCGCAGAGAATTCAACAAAAAGCAACTCGTTCGTTAATGGAATTATCTCAGTCCTTAGCACGATCAACCTATTTTCAAGAATTTTTATCAATTTATGATTCATATCAATTTCTAAATTTAAAAGCTTAGTTCCTAACCTTAGACAGAATCTTCGTGATATATCACAGAAACTGATATCTTGACTCTGCAAAAGTCTATTGATGTTCTGAGTTGAATGTGTCAAATGGTTTGGTGAGATTCGTAATGATCGGCACTTCAATAGGAAACATCTTCTATTATATTCTTTGGCTAGTTTCATCTTTGTACGAGACCATAATTTAAGCTTGATAACCACTGTTGTTCCAAAAGTAGCACCCACGTCTTGGTAGAAACCCATATCTGTTGAATTTAAGAGAGGGGAAGTCTTTGCTGACCAGTTAGGATAAAGCTAAGAAAAAACTCGTTGGGTACGCATGCAGGAAGTATACTCTTATAACACTTTTTCCAATATTTCGACAATGTTTATTGATGATGACAATAAACATTGTCGAAATATTGGAAAAAGTGTTATAAGAGTATACTTCCTGCATGCTGCGTACCCAACGAGTTTTTTCTTAGCTTTATCCTAACTGGTCAGCAAAGACTTCCCCTCTCTTAAATTCAACAGATATGGGTTTCTACCAAGACGTGGGTGCTACTTTTGGAACAACAGTGGTTATCAAGCTTAAATTATGGTCTCGTACAAAGATGAAACTAGCCAAAGAATATAATAGAAGATGTTTCCTATTGAAGTGCCGATCATTACGAATCTCACCAAACCATTTGACACATTCAACTCAGAACATCAATAGACTTTTGCAGAGTCAAGATATCAGTTTCTGTGATATATCACGAAGATTCTGTCTAAGGTTAGGAACTAAGCTTTTAAATTTAGAAATTGATATGAATCATAAATTGATAAAAATTCTTGAAAATAGGTTGATCGTGCTAAGGACTGAGATAATTCCATTAACGAACGAGTTGCTTTTTGTTGAATTCTCTGCGAGACAGCAGTCAAAATATCTTACTCTTTTCCATAAAATAAAATCATCTAATATTACTAAATTAAATAATCTTTCACTTTTACAATCCAAAAATAGTTTAATTGTCAAACCTGAATGGTCAAAAAATATTTCGAGTACTGTAATTCCTTCTGATGTGTTACAATTTTTGGCATTAGGACCTAAGTTCAGCATAGAACCTCGTTTAAGAGACAAAGATTTCTCGATAAAATCTATCTTGGCAGATGTTGATTACATCACCTCATCCATTCCAGATCAACATGTCCGAAAATTGACAATTGCTAGATCCACTAATGTTATCACTAATTTTGTTAATGACTCTCATAATTCCTCTTCACAATTTCAACGTTTATTTGATAAGTCAAAAAAATTCTTAATACAACTTCCACAATTAATAGTTACAAAGTCGGACAAGGGTAATGTCACGGTGATCATGGACAAAGACCAATACATTTCACTCACAAATGACTTGATCGAGAACAATGATTCTTATATTCTTTTATCTAAGGATCCCTCACAACAGATACAATCTAAATGTAATCTTTTAGTAAAATCTTTGTTCTCCTCAGGTCAAATTGACAACATCACAAAAAAAAGACTAACCACCTATAATGGGGTGATTCCTAAATTTTATTCTCTCCCAAAAATACATAAACCAGTCTTGTCCATGCGTCCTATAGTAGCATCGATGGGCGCTCCGACGGAATTCTTGTCTGGCTTTCTAACAGATATTTTAACCAGAGCTTACGATTTTTGATAATGACTATAATATAAAAGATTATTTTGACGTTTCAACGAGGAACAATAGGATGAAACTCCCTGATAATTATGTTCTCGCCAGTTTAGACGTGGTATCGCTTTTCAGTAATGTCTTCTTGGATGCTTGTATTAGAGCTATAGATAAGAGGTGGCGCTGCATCAGTTCCATCTGTGACATCCACAAACAATCCTTTTTTGAGTTAATTACTTTTCTTTTCAATAACACAGTTTTTTTTCGTTCAATAATAAAATTTACAAACAGACCTTTTGGTACTCCAATGGGAGCTAAAATTTAGTCCTATTCTTTCTTGTTATGTAATGGATGACATCCTGGACACAGTTATTAATGTTCTTTCCCTTTAATTTATTTTTTTGTCAAGAAGTATGTTGATGACATCATTCTCTCGTTACCTGCGGATTGTACCGCGGAGTTAGTTGAGATTTTTAATAGTTTTGACCCACACATTCAGTTCACGTTGGAATGTGAAGATGATGAACGTAGTGTTCCCTTTCTGGACATGAAGTTCATTCGCTCACAGGATAACAGTATTATCATCGATTGGTACAGAAAACCCATGAGTTCGGGTAGATATATGAAATTACTTGTCGTACACAAGGAATCCATGAAGGTGAACTTGGTCAAACAAATGAAACAACGTGTTCTCAGTATCTCTGACGGTGTATTCCACAGAAAAAAACTTGGGCATTTTGTACAACCTATTTCGGAATAATTCATATCCTCATGTTCTTCCTCAAGAAAATTCTTTTTAGCTCCACAGTGGAACCTAACACAATTAATATGAATAATGTTAGTGGCAAAATTTTGGATGTTGCGGATGATGCTGGTTCAGAGCACTTGGTGACTAATAATTTTTATGCGTCTCTACCGTTTATTTTGGGTGTCACTCCGAAACTTTGTAGAGTTTTTAAACCTTTTAATAACATTAAAATCGCTAATAAAACTGTCTTGACTATAAATTCTCTGTTTACTAAACTGAAGTACAACACTACTTTATTACATCAATGCAACATGTAGTGTACTGTATTCTTGCTCTGATTGCTCTCGAGTGAATATATTGGTCAAACTAACAGGTTATTGAAAGACAGGATTTGTTCACATAAGTCTGACTGTAGATTACACCCTGAAAGATGTGGCACTTAGTGATCATTTACATAAAGAAGGTCATAATATCAATTTTGATGGCTGCTAAAATCTTAAGCTAAAGAGTCCAACAAATATAAGAGACTTTTTTTGGAAATGGCTTTCATTTCTCAGTCATCCTCGTGTGTGAACAAAAAAAGACTGATATTAAACTCTAAGTGAAATATATTATTCATTCTTATTGCACTTGGATCATATCCCTCATAACGAAAGATTTTCAAACTCCCTTCTCTATTGATTGATTGAATTTTGGAGTTTTAATTAGCGTTTTTCGCCAATAATAAGTTTCATGTATCTTTCAGTTGTTTAATTTAATAATTTCAACATTCGGAGTCTTCCTTTTGGTAGGAGATGACATGCTGGCGATGTGACGTCTTTTCTTGTGCTCTGTTGCTCTCTAAGAGTAAGAGTTCTCGGTCCTTGGCGTGTTTTCACCTATTCTATGTTCTCGCTTTAGCCTCACTTTTTGGTTATATTTTTTTTAATTTCATTTCACTTCCCATTACCGACGATGTGATTACCGGTATGATGGAGTGGTTAATAATAATTTTACATATATTTTGAATTTTAAATTGTGACTGTTTTGTTTCTGCCTTTAATGGTTCTAATTTTGTGACAATGGCAATGTTAATTTTACTCTCACTGACTTTGTTCTGAATGTGTGCACTTTTTTATGAACGTCAAGATTAATTTTAATTTAAGATCTATGCATACAATCTCATGGACACTGTAAGTTATTTGTTCTTTTTCCACAAATTGTCCTGGTTTCACTTTGTAATAATTTTTGTAGCATTCCCTGATGATGACAACATAAACATTGTCGAAATATATTGGAAAAAAGTGTTATAAGAGTATACTTCCTGCATGCTGCGTACCCAACGAGTTTTTTCTTAGCTTTATCCTACTGGTCAGCAAAGACTTCCCCTCTCTTAATATATATAGTATATATATATATATATACTATATATATACTATATATATATTATATATATATTATAAAATAATATATATATATATATATATATATATACCTATTTGAACAGAATTCTAAATCCCTTGTATCCACTTTACATATCACGTCATAAAACGATATATATATATAGTATTATATAATATATATATATATATATATATATATATATATATATATATATATATATATATATATCTATAATATATATAATATATATATATATATATATATATATATATATATATATATAATTATATATATATATATATATATATTATATATATATATATATATATATATATATATATATATATTAGTTGACCCGGCAAACGTTGTTTTGCCATATAAATTATCTTTATCTATCTACTCATCTATCTGCCGATGTATATCTACCTATCTAACTATCTATCTATCTAGATAGTTATTTATCTATCATTATATCTATCTATCAATATATCTGACCCGGCAAACGTAGTTTAAATTATTAAAATGGCTATTAAAAAATATGAGTTGTTGATAGAAGGGTGAAAATTGTATGTATTTCTTAATGCAACATCATAAGGAAATAAAAATAAAATATTTTGACCAAAAAATTTATAAAAATGTTTGGGGTCGACCAACCTAATCACTTCGGGGTATAAAAAATATATTACGACCTATTCTCAGACCAACTATTGTTATTTTCGATTGTCATCTTGCAGCCCTATTGCGGATCTGTAGATAAAATTTAAAAAAATGAAAATCGCGATGGTGAAATAGGAGTTCTTCGTAGGAGGGTAAAAAATTGAGAGTAATATGAATTTTGAGGTCATGGCAAGATAATAATAAAAATCTAGCCAAAAATAGAAAAGTTTATAATTAACAAATGAAAATAAAAATCTAGCCAAAAAAAAAGTTTATAATTAACAAATAAAAAGTAGGAGTTGTTCGTAGAGGGGTGAAAATTCAGGGTTGTATGTATTTTTGGATGCTGAGAACCACCCTCAACATTCAGGGGGATGAAAAATAGATGTCCGATTTTCAGACCTACCCGATATGCACACAAAATTTATATATATATATATATATATATATATATATATATATATATATATATATATATATATATATATATATATATATATATATATATATATATATATATATATATATATAGATATACAGGGTCATTCTCGTTATTCGACACGAAGGATTATGGCTACAGCATTTGATTTTATAGAAGTTTTTTCTTTTTGATGGATAGGGACCTACCAGGACTACAGTTTGAAAATATTTTTATGTTGTACAGGGTGTGTCAAAAACACGAAAAGTATCGAGGTTGGTATTTTTTAAATGGAATACCCTGTATATTATTTCATTTTTGGATTTTACAAAAACAAATGCCAGTTTCATCGAAGTTTAATTCACCTAAACCTTATGGTTCAGGTGAATCAGTTATAACGTTTGAACTCTCAACTGGTGTTTTCTTGTTTTTAAGCAAATTAATGATACCTACTAACTGGAACAAACTTCATGTCGCACTTGTGAAATATTGACTAACTTACACTTGGTGTGTTAACAGGGCCGGCCTAAGGGGTGTGCGAAGTATGCAGCCGCACACTCAAGCCTTTTGGAGGGGCATGAAATTGACCAATTTTTGTAAAAAAAAATGATAAATTTATATGTATATATATATATATATATATATATATATATATATATATATATGTTCGTATGTATGTGCTTATGTATTTTAGCATTGTTTACACGATAACGGGCGCAATTTTGAAGTAATAGCAATCTTGTTCACACGATAAAGAGCGCAATTTTATAGAAATAAAGTACGCAGTTTCGTATACCTTGCATCTGATTGGTTTTGATACGAATTGGTTGGGGGGTTGATCTCCCGAGGAGGAAATAAATATTGTTTACACATTAGAGGGCGCATTTTTTTTTGAATTTGGAAATATATTTTTTAAATTGGATACTTTATGAAAACCTGCTCTTCTATAGCAGCTCGCGATAGAGTTTTTTTTTCGTTTCTATGAAGCGTACATACCATATATGAAAGCATTCATCCATCGCTCATTTGTGAAGTTAGTGGTAATTTCATATTACATTTCCAATATTAAAGATATGAGTTACATAGTAATATGAAAGTATTGAACAAGCTCGTCTCCATTTTTTGTATAATTAACTTTATTTTACTTTATTCAATTTTTTTATGTGTCGATGGAATAATTAGTTTTTCTTCACATTATTTTCCTTATCTTTATATTTCATTAACATTCAATATGGTTTCTGTTTTAGTTTTGGAATTTTTTCCATCATGTTTTACAATTATTCCAATACACAGTCCTCTTTGTTTTTTGTACTTCCTTTGTTTCTATAATTCAATTTTTAATTCTCTGTGAATTATGGGTACCTACCTAAACTTCACTTCCGAATTACTTCTCACATTCCGATTCACAAATTTTCGGGTAATATTCTCTTATTTTCACTAGTGGTAGCTACATTAGTTATTGGTTGATTATTAGCAGCTTTTCACTTTGCAATCCTGCTTATTAAAATGGGTGCAATTAGTAAAAAGTTCGACCTGGGATCAAGATCGTTTTCATGACTTTATATGATGCTTGGCACTTAAAATTCAATTTCATATATATATATATATATATATATATATATATATATATATATGTATATATATATATATATATAATATATATATATATATATATATATATATATATATATATATATATATATATATAGATATATATATATATATATATATAAATATATATATATAATATATATATATATATATACCTATATATATATATATATATATATATATATATATATATATATATATATATATATATATATATATATATATATATATATATATATATATATATATTCAGGGGCGGCTAGTCAAAGGAGGCTAAGGAGGCTAAGCCTCCTCAATAATATTCCGTGTATCACTAATATATTATATTGAATAGTCAGCATTCAGCATATTCATATTTATCAAAATCATATTATTTTATGCACCTACCTTCCTTTCAACCTACATTATATAATATAATTTATTAATTAAGATAGAAGGTATTTACATTTACTGCATTTCATTCATTTCAAGATTTGTGGCAACGCTGCGGAGGCATGGAAAGGTATATTCTCAACGTTCATTATGCCTGCCACAGAAAAGCAAACAACGGTGCAAATACTCCGAATGAATACTTCATTGCAATAGAAAAACAAAACACATGTAAATGGCAACACGGATAGGAACCCAGTCTCATACAATGTCGACCAATCACAACTATAGAATTTCGCGTGACATCGAGTGAATTCGTTGGAAAGCATTAATTGAATCGTAGTGTGATCGTAGTTACTAATGGCAGCGTGTTTACTTATATTGCTAGCGTATTGTTTTAAAATGAGTTTGGTTACTGAAGTTAATTTCAAAAATTTCAATAGTGACTTAGTGGAATATTTGTTATCCCATAACTTTGATGCACTAAGTTATAAGGATAAAGTTTTGATAAAAACATTGCGACCTACCCCTGAATTAAACCATTTGGTGCAGCGTAACAGACAACAAAACCGCGGTTTTAATACAAGGAATTATGAGAGACATCCTTGCCTAACCGGATCACAGGTAAAAAATAAATTATTTTGTTGGCAGTGTTTACTTTTTACTAGTGAAAATGTCTCTGTTTGGGGCCGCTTAGGATTTGAGGATTTAATTCTATACCTAGTTGAAAGTGAGGAATTTTTCACGGATAAAGTAACTTTAAATACAGCACGCGGATTAATATCTTACTTACAAGATAAGGAATTTATATATTTTTTAAACATCTTTAAATTAATTTTTGAACAAACAGAAATAGTTTTTCAAATCTTACAGCACAAGTTTTCAGAAGTAATTTACTCACGAAATCGGCTCAAGTTTCTTTTGGAAAAAATTCCAGAATTTCGTGCAGAAGTTTATTTTAAAAAACTATTTTCTGTTTTTCAAACTACTGATGATACAACTCAATTTAGCCCAAAACGAAAGAAATTCAGTTACGCAGATATGGAGCTTCACTATAAGCAAATATTTTATGAAATTTTGGATACTATTAGGGGTCAAATAGAAATAAGGTTCTCTGATTTGAAAGAACTGCATTTCTTCGACTTACTCAATAAAAATTTGTTAACCGGATTTTCGGCTAATTTTCCAGATAACCTTTTTCAAAATTCATGTCAAAAATACACTTTTTTGATAAGGTGGCCATAAAAAGTGAACTGTGTGTTGTTTATAATGACAATGAAATTTTGGGGCAAAATGAAAATCATGTGAGGACTATTAAATACCTTTTTGATAATGAGTTGAATCAAGATTTACCCCAAGTTTATAAACTCTTATGTCTAATTGTTTCTATCCCGGTGACATCGGCTTCCGTAGAGCGCTCGTTTTCCACTCTTAAGAGAATTAAAACTTATTTACGAAATTCAGTGAGCCAGGATCGTTTGAAAAATATTAGTTTGTTGTCTATTGAAAAGGAATTGGTAAAAGTTTTGGCGAAAGATAAAAAATTCCTAATCTAATCTTCAAAAAAATTCCTAATCTAATCTTCAAAAATATATAATAACTTTTTATTTGCTCTCACCAGCTGTTAACAAATTCGTTAAGTAGGTAGGTAGGTACCTATTTTGTGAAAGAAAAAATTTGATGAATAGATGAATTGATTAATTGGCTGAGAAGAGTTTTTGTGAATATTGTAAATAGGAGTTGTAGGTCTCAAGGTAGACACTCGAAAGTGAAAACAAATTAATAGCTTAAGGTGCTTGTTTTACTTTGATTTTCTTTAAATTATAAGGCGGTTGACCTTGAAATCCTAAAAATTTTCGCCTATGGTGTATTTTTTAACACCTCTTGTAGCCTCCTCAAACCAAAACCTCACGAGCCGCCACTGATATATATATATATATATATATATATATATATATATATATATATATATAATATATATATAATTATATATAGATATATATATATATATATATAAATATATATATATATATAAATAAATATATATATATATATATATATATATATATATATATATATATATATATATACATTAGCTAGGTATTTATTCTTCGAGTAATTGCAGTATAAGCATAAAAATCATTGCAACGTTACCTAGAGTTAAGCTTTCATTAGTTTATTTGACATTATAGTGGTTACAGTACAAGGAAGAGTACTGAACATATCAAGTCAATCAATAATGAATCAAATCGTCATACATAAATTTAATGTTCTGCAAGGCGCTAAAGTGCATAAAAACTGTGTTTTAGGACCTTAAATTTCAACCCCCCCCCTCAGACCTCCCGGCAGGGGCATAAAATTTGAGTCTAGCACACTTGAAATTTTCGCCTTAGGCCGGCCCTGGGTGTGTAAAAATGAAGGTAAAATAATTGCAATCTTTAAACGGCACTAACTTGTCTAACTTAAATGGGTCACCACGTATTTGTAAAATTAAATTGTTTATCGAATACCTGAATACATTCCAATCGATATCTCTTCACGATTTCAAATAAAATGCACATTTTCATTTTTAAACTGATTTTATGAAATTCATCATTTATCGAGTTTTGAGAAATCATAATTAATTGAAATAAACATCAAGATCATAATATATGCTTTTATTTTACA